>CM029670.1:14223965-14631465 GCA_017311315.1 Dendrocalamus latiflorus | reverse complement strand
TCTGACAAGTATAAGGACACGGTATTGACAGTGTTGGGCACCAACGCAAATGACTAGCTATTCCAGTGGCCTTTACAATTGTGGAGAATGAGAACACTAATAGCTGGCTATGGTTCCTAACCAATATGAAGCAAGCAGTAGCCCAAGACTAGCCCAACATCTACCTCATCATGGACTACAACATTAGGCTACTATTGGCTCTGAGCACCATGCAGCAAGTGATGCAACCACCCTTCCGATGGAATGATATCAGGACCCATTGGTGCATGAGGTATCTGGTAGCAAACTTCCACACTTGTTTCTGCAACAAGGAGTTGATGAAGAAGTTCAAAAAGCTCTACATGCAAAACCAGAGGTGCAAGTGCAACGCAATATTGCAAGAGCTTGACGAGGTGACCCCGAGGACTGTGAGGGAGTCACAGGCAATAGAACTGGCCATAGCTTAGGCTGCTCCGCTAGTAGTGGATGAATTCACCCAATGGATCAACTTGCATGCCCCCAACCTAAAGAAATGGTCCCTACTTCATAACATTGCTGGTGCGAGGTGCAGGATCATGAAGACCAATATATCCGAGGTGTACAACGGTGTGCTGAAGGGTGTGCACTCCCTCTTGATCACTGTAATTGTGGATGAGAGTTAGAACCGCTCCATTGGCTACTTTATTAGTAGAGCTATGATTGTGAAGAAGAACCTATATGAAGGGAAGCAACTCACGGGGTGAGGAAGAAGTTTGAGATCCGTTCGAGGGAGCAGTATGTCATAGGCCATGCCACCATTGGTGAAGTAGTGACCTGTATGTGCAACAAGCTGAAGCTCATGCATAAGCCTTGCTCGCATGTATACACCACGTGTATTGTGTGGTGGCAGTCGTCCGCACAGTATGTTTAGGGGTACTAAGACATCCATCATTTGTGTGAGATTTGGAGAGGAGCATTGAGTTTAATTCCTACAGGGTGGACATACATTACAGGGACCTCTGGCCAGGAAAGTGAAGTGGGTGCTGAATGACACATTGAAACAACCTGGGTGTGGAACACGTCAGTCCTGCAGCATTCGTAATGACTTGGATAATAGTCAACTTGGCCAATGAGTGAGACTACAAAAGTACAGGCTATGCAAGACAGTAGGGCACTCCATGAGGAACTATTCGAATAGGCCCACTTCGTAGGCTACCCGTACACGTGGCGATTTGTAGCACCTTCACATGTGTACTTGTCCATGCTTTGTTCTTGTTTGGCTACTATGTCTCAAAATGTAGTGTTGTGCCTCGAGACATTCGTACTAGTTGATGGTGAACCTACATTTGTAGGGCTGGCATGTCGCACAATGTAACTCTCAATGAAGTAATGTTCCATAATGTTCGGTAATGCAAATTTTTATTTATTATAAATTAAGTTTAGTTGTAATGTTGCCATGTTATCTTCTGTAACATTTAATGTAAGTTTTGTACAGACACTGACACATTCTTTTAATGCTAATTTCGCAAGGACACTGACACATACTTTTTTGTTTTGTATAGGGCTGGAAGCTCAAGCTGTGAGAGGGGATGATGGCACGCGCTGGGTTTCGAGGTCGTAACTCTTACCTCAAAGACACGAGCATCTATGGTCCCCTAGGCCCTGACTCTCCAAGCCCTGATCTACCGCTCGAAATCAGGGAGTTGTACACCCCTAGAAATTCTCTTCACGACTACCCACACATCCCTGAGTCTTGGCCATAATGCAAGCACAAACTCGGTACGGTACTGCAGGTTGTGATGACAACACGCACCTAAGACGTCGATTCTTTCACTGCCTTCTGTTCATGGTAAGTGGTTTGTTATGTACCTATACTTGCACACATGGATTGCTTGTAGTCACATCGTCTTGCTTGTAGACCATAGATTGCAAGTTCACTGAGTGGGTGGACCCATCATATCCGATGAATGCCCAAGTTTACGTCCACACTCTCTAAATCTGCTTGCAAGAGTTGCGGGAGGAGCTCCAGACCAAAAGGACTAACAACGATGAGCTCTGCAGGTAGAGGATCAGGAAGAGGAATAGCAAGGAGGTGGTCCACCTTGGCAGTGACTACGACCCATATTACTGTCATGCCAACTCAAGCTGTAATTGCGCCCACCACTACCATGACAACCAGCCACGTCCACGCCGCCCAGATGACCACCATGCCATGTGAGTGTCTTACGTTTCACATTTTTGTCCTAGGGCCATTCCCTCTTGAGCCCAATTACAACTATTTTGGCCAATATCGTTTTTGTTAGGCTAGGTCCACATGTGTCTTACAATGTAGTTGGGATTGATAGTCTGTGTATATTGTCATTTGTACCGTGAGACAAACAAACGCATATAACCAAACCCTATGCACCATGTAATTCACATCTTTATTGCGAAGTGTTATGTCAAGCTAGACATAGTCCATTACTACAATTTGGTACAATAATGTATTTGTACTACTTAAAAGTGGAAGTTGTTGGTGGTGGTTCATCTAGACCTCCCAACTCCCTGTTGCACCTCCCTAAAAAATTTTCAACAAAACACATGTTTTTTTATCTATAGCAAAGCTAGCTAAAAAAGGGCTAAACATTGCAACTGGCCTGTGACAGCACGTACCGAGCTAGCCCAACCCCCACCCAGCAAGGGGAGCTCGACGGGCCAGTGGACCCCGATGGCTCCCGCACGCCGTCCTCGCCTGTCGAGCTACGGTGGCACAATAGGATACATGTGTTGCCTGCCATGCCTACTGAACTCGGGGACGGGGCTAGAATTGCCAAAATAGGCGTCCATGGGACAAATTTAAAAAAACATGCGCTATAGTGCCAAACACGTAAACTATTTCGCTTTTTAAGGGTAGTAAATTTTCTGGCTGAGACTCACTCGAACCATTCGTTCTAGATCAAATTAGCATTTTCTTGACTCCCAACTGAGAGGGGAAATACAACCGAACCAATGTAGATAATTTGGTTCCATATAACACTCCTATCACTGTTGTAGAGTGAGCTAAGGCTTTTCTAGTAAGTTTTTCCACCATTTACAAAGCAACAATTTGGAAAGAGAAGGAAAAGGTTCTTTAGGTTGCAGGTATTGTTTAATAATTTATGTTTTTAGCACAGATTTTAAGTTAAATCTAGATATATAATTAAACAATAAAACATGTTTCCCACAATTACTTAATGACAAAACCAATAATAAAATAATTACAGGAATGTAGTACTCACTCAAGTCATAAGAATATGAAATCATGTTAATCGGGTAGATAACAAAAAAATAAGCAACTGCCATAACGCTCAAATTGTTAGTTTAGAATGTGCTCTCAGATGTCGGATGCTTTTGTCTTACAATAAGGCTATCTTGACATCTAGAGGTCTAGTACAAAGAGAGATTAGGGTGACAATTTCCAAATATTCCGCTAGTCTTTGAGTTCTACAACTTACCACAGTATATAAGTGCAGATCAAGAGTAAGTAAAGTGCAGATCAAGAGTAAGTAAATCAACTCAATTGCAACAATAGAATATATAGAAGGTTGATTAAAACTACGGTAAGTAACAGGGCAGCAAGTAAACGGGTAACTAACAGCTCAAAACTAATAGAATAATCTAAATTGTCACAACAATATCATTTGACCTTCTAATCCTCATCGAGCAATCAATTTCCCACAATTTATCATACATAGTCTCCCATAACTAGAGTTATCACAGTGTAGCACTAGCTTGGCACACAATTGCAAGATAAATAATAGATGGTCGAAATACTCACGGTGAGATGGCACTCAAAGCCACCACAAAGTCACATGGGTAGGCACATCAACGGCGATGTTGTCCCAGAAAACCTATCACTGTCGCTTGAGCTTGTGGTGTTCTTGGTGTGCTCCTTGGAGATGCAAAGCCTCCTTCACAGGTTGCAGCTCACCAAGCCATGAAGATAAGGTTCAGGGAATGCTCACAAGGCACAGAAGAAACAAGCATCAGCCTTTCTCTCTTAATTTCTAGGAATTTATTTTCTTAGCAAAACTTCCGAGAGTCCGTTTTCCTTTGTACGAACTCCAATTGACCCAAGTCTTCTTCCTAAATTCATATAAAAGTGAGCTCGATCTTTCAATTCTAGTTCTATCAATTTTAGATTTTATTTGGATTTTATTTTTTTTATTTATTTGCGTGTCATTCTCTTTGCCTCTCGTTAGATAACGTTTTCGAAGGAGCAGAAGCAAGACTTGAAGATCAAGAAGTGATATCTAAGCAAGGCCAAGGCAAGTTGTGACATTTAATCATGTTGAACCTATTATTTTAAATCTAAGTATTAATGTTTTGTTTTAAATTATTGTGCATTGCTAATTTAAATCTCTCCTTTGATAATCTAAATGCCATGATTCCATTGTTAATATAGGATGGTTAATTATCTAGTCATATCATAATAGTATCTACTTGGGTTGTATGTTTAGTATGCTTAGCCATGTTCATTGATACGTTGGGCTCATCACCACAAAGATCGATTAATTAATATCGACTTAATGAGATATTGAATCGTGGTGGTTAGCCACAGTTATAAAATTTGTGTATCATGACATGGATAGTGTCATTGGTGTGGTTAAATAAAATGGTTTTCACTTAGACGAGTGATCGTACAGTAAAGGGGTGCAGTTAGCATATTAGAATGTGGATATCTCACTTGGATATTGATTAAGGACTTAACGTTATGCGCTATTAATCTGAACCTTATCGTGCAACCACATATTTAGTATGGGATGGACGTGGTTAATTAATTTGTGAGATTTCAACTTTGGTTTTGCCATTGAGATGAATATAGGTGTTAGTTAAACATTTTCACATGGCATAAAAAAGGACTTTCCAACTTGATAGTTAACCTACTCGGCCGTAAAACCTTAGTGGGTGGAATCAGGTTGAGATTGAGTATTGTAAAAGCCTTGTAATAATCTCTTAGTCACACACATTTGAAAGTATGTTAGATTGATATTATAAGTTGATTATCTCTTGTAGGTAAAGTTGTACAATATCTACAGAGTATAAAACTATTTGAATAGCCATGCCCTAGGTTATGGATAATACTCAATGATTTCACACGAGGGTTAGAGTTTTCATAAAAATGTGGTTTGGTTGAGAAGTGAATGATTAGTTCACTTGTGGTTTATTTAATTCCTTTGACTTATTTACTTATTAATCATTTTGAAAGTGTCTTTTCAGTCTATGCATTGCATTTACATTAAATTATCACTTTTTGTAAAATAACCACTCAGCCATTATTTCCTAAGCCTTGCATTATTATATATTATATCTTGTTACAAATGACTTGTTGAGTACTCTATGAACTCATGGTTATATCCTTTGTTACTCAGTTGCTGAAGAGGAATCATATCATGCAGATGTATTTGAGGAGGAATGCTTCGACGACCTCACGGATTAAGACTTTGCTCTCTAGTCAATTACCAGTAGGTATGTCGAATGGCTACTACATTTATTCTTTATTTTTTTCACTGCTAGTGTTTGTTATGCCTTTCAGGCTATTATTTGTAAGCTTGGTCAAAAGGTCACTATTCTGATAATTAATAATATTTGCTACTTTCATAGTTATTCATGACTATTGTTGATATTTCATCTATGTTGCTACTGTGTGCACTAGCGTAATCCTGGAATAGTGCATAATATACAGAGTGTCCGAATTTGCATATTCAGGTCTCGATATTGTTTTTAGACATATAAGGATTTAATCAAATAACATACTTTATTCTTTGTCCTTTGGCCACAAAACCATTGGCTACTGCATATAAATCTCCTCATCCAACTCTCTATTTAGGAAAGTGGTCTTTACATCTATTTTACATACTTGGAGTTTGTATGTGGTAGCCAGTGCTAAAAGCACCCGTATTGTGGGCAAACGAACTATGGGAGAGTATATATTAAAATAGTCTTCACACTTCTTTTGTGTAAAACCCTTAGCCACTAAACGGGCTTTGTACTTTTTAATAGTACCATCAAATCTTCGCTTCCTTTTGAAGATCTATTTGTAGCCCACTAGCTTACATCCACTTGGAAGATCAATAATCTCCCAAGTCTGGTTAACTAGGATGGAATCCATCTTGCTACGGGCTGCTTCATTTCAGTACTCCACATCTGAGGATACGTATGCCTCTGAAAGGTTACGTGGTTCATCATCCATGAGGTAGGTGGCATAGTCATAGCCCAAAGACTTTTTAGTTCTCTATCACTTACTCATCCTCAACTCCAATTTAGGAGCAGTGTCATCTACACTAAGAAGAATAGAGGGTTCACATGAACCATTAAGGACAATAACTTCATTTGCTCTCATAGGGAAGACATTTTCAAAGAAAGTCACATCATGATATTCCATAAGAACATTTGTAGCAATATCGTTTACCTCGGATTTGACCATTAGAAATCTATACGTTGTGATGTGATGAGCATACCATAGAAAGACACAATCAACAGTATTAGAATCAGGTTTCCTTTTCTTCAGTAATAGCATATGCACCTTTGCAAGACAATCCCAAGTCCGAAGAAAGGACATATTCGGTTTTCTCCCCTTCCATCCTTCATGTGGTGTCTCCTCACGATTTTGAGGAGGTACTCTTTTCATGACATAATTCGCTATGAGAACTGCTTCACCCTACCATGAGTCCAACATACCTGAACTCTGTAACATGTCATTCATCAAATCACAAAAAGTCTAGTTCTTTCATTCGACAACTCCATTTGAATAGGGTGAATATGGTGGAGTGACTTCCTGAATTATTCAACCTTCTTCATAGAATTGGGATAATTTCTTAGAGATATACTTACCTCATCAATCCATTCTTAGTAGTTTGATTTTCTTTTCTAGTTGGTTTTCCACCTCAGCTTTGTATGTTTTAAAGTATTCTAATGTTTTATCTTTTGACTTAAGTGAATAAATATAACAATATTTAGTTGCATCATCAATGAGAGTAAATAAATAGCGCTTGCCACCTTTTGTTAAAATGACATTCATCTCACACAAGTCAAAACGGATTAGCTCAAGTAGTGAAGTGCCTCGTCTTTCAATGCTATGAAAATATTTTTGAGGCTACTTAGCTTGCACACACTTTACATTTGGAGCCCTTCTCGTGATTATAATTCAGAATTAAACTCATTTTGCTTAACCATACTATGGCTTCAAAATTAACATGACATAAATAAGAGTGCTAAATATCATGACTTTTATTATAATGAAGAACATTAAAAAATATTTGAATTATTAAAATCAAGAATATATACACGGAATATGCCTCCGTTATCATAACCTTTGCCCACAAAAGCACCAAATTTGGTCAACACAACTTTATTTGACTCAAAAGCACTCTTTATTCCTTGCCTACAAAGTATGGGCCAGCTAGGAAGATTGCATGACATCGTAGGCATGTACAACACATATTTAAGGATGAGTGTATTGTCAAAAGTAGGCCTCAGGTAGACCTGTTTAATCCTACGTACTGTAGCAGTAGTGTCATTTTCCATTAGGACGGGTCATTACCTTCACCCTGAAATGAAGAGAAGAATGAGCAATTGGCACATATGTCTAGTTGCACCTATATCAATCCAATAGTCAATTGATGGATTTGCCATAAAGGCCTGAGGTACATACCCATCTAAACTGGGACTATCCAGTATGACATTAACTTTGGCCTTGTGGCACTTGTGCTAATCAGGAGAGGGGCCCTTGCTTGTGTGATCGTGGCACTTGTTGGTCTTCTTATCAACCTTACCACAAACATAATAGGCAAGGACTTCCTTCTTCTTCATTTGCATGACACTAGGCTTTTTCTGGGGCTGATTCTTGAATTTCTTATTCCCATTGCCTCTTGAACTCTTGGCCTCCACCTGATGAGCTTGAACTTGGTTCTTTCCTTCACCACTATTGGCCTTGGCATGCTCTTCGACATTAAAAGCGCTTGACAACTTATTGATAGTCAGGCACTCCTTTATATATCTATGAGAGTCTCAAAGTCATGTCACTAAGGTGGTAACTTGGCCAAAATCACATTTACTTGAAACCTCTCAGGTAAGAGATAATCGTGTTGATTAAGATCATGTACATGGAGTTGTTGCTCATGGAGTTGCTCCGTAACCAGCCGTCCCTCAACCATCTTATAGTTCAAGAAATTAGTAGTGATGAAAAGACTCATTACCATTGTCCCCCTCATAATACTTCTCATCAAGTTCATCCCAGAATTGCTTGGCCTCTTTAAAGTTCACGTATACATAGAATAGCTAGTTAGATAAGACGACCAACAAGCAAGCTAAAACCGAGTTGTTTACATCCACCCAACACGACATAGTCATGCTCTCCAAAGGGAATTCTTGCTGGAGAGCTAAGATCGTCTGGCAAAGAAGACCATCAGAGGAGGTAGTCAAGACTATGTCATCCACATAGAGCATTAAGTACATCGTATCAGCACCCCGGTGGAACACAAAGAGTGATGTGTCTGACTTAGCCTCCACAAAGCCAAGGGATCGGAGATGTGAGGTGAAGTGACTGTACCATGCATGAGGAGCTTGCTTCAAACCGTAGAGAGATTTGTTGAGCCGACAAACATGGTTGGGTCGAGTAGGGTCAACAAATCCAGAGGGCTGCACACAGTAGATTGTCTCAGATACAGTGCCATGCAGAAAGGTGTTCTTAACATCAAGCTGATGAATCGGCTAGTCTTGAGATAGTGCCAATGTGAGCACAGTGTGGATTGTAGTAGGCTTAACCACGGAACTGAAGGTCTCATCAAAATCGATGTCAGGGCGCTGTGTGAAAACATGAAAAAAAACCCAATGATCCTTGTACCGATCAAGAGAACCATCGAGAGAAATTTGTATTGACTCCAGGTGGACACGAAATGAGGTCCCAGGTGTTGCTGGCTTGAAGAGCATTGTATTTCTCAGTCATAGCGTGGCACCAATTAGGATCAACCAAGGCGTCCAGGTTTGTTTTAGGCACAAGGGAGAGCAATGTGGCATGTAGATTGAGCCACTGAACTGGAAGACAAAATTCTCACTTTCCGTGCATGACCATGTGATGATCATTAGCTGTTGGTGTAATAGCGATGGTTGTCGGCAGGCGGGAGACGGTGCCAGCTCCACTGGCATCAACCTGAGGCATAGAGCCATCATGGGCAATAGGGCTAGTGGAGTCACCCGCAGCGGCAGATGAGAGCACGGGTGCCGAGGGCGACACACATCCGGCACCCGGCGAGCTAGCGGCCGTCATACTAGGGGAGGTTGACCACAGCTGGTTGACCATGGCCCAGTGTAGTGGAGTAGGCTGATAGGGCCAGCACCACTGGGGTAGACGTTGGGGCGTCAGCGTCACTGGGTGAGGGTCGGTCGGTAGTGGCCAGTGAGGGCCGACCGACGCTTGGGGGGATCCATCGGTACCTAGTCTTGCAACAACTTGTGATCCAATTAGCAAAGATGAAGTGCCACAATAGGATAAAAAATCAAGGTTAGAGGGAGGCGCAGGAGAGGCTTTAGCAAAGAGGAAGGAGGACTCATCAAAAGAGACATAGCAGGAGATGATGATTCTGTTGGACAAGAGATCAAGACATCAGTAACCTTTGTGGTTGGATGGATAGCCAAGGAAGATACACAAGGTGGAACACGGTGAAAGTTTGTTTAGAGCCGTGGAGGTTAGGTTGGGGTAGCACTTGTGTCCAAAGACGCGAAGATGTGAATAGGAGGGGCACACCGTAGAGGGCAAATAAGGGAGTAGAAAAATTAAGAGTTTTGGTGGGTGGCGATTGAGGGGATAGGTGGCAGCGTGGAGGGCTCCACTCAAAAAGTGGGAGGGAGGCTAGCCTGAAACATGAGTGATCGCATGATGTTGTTTGTGGTGCGAATGATGCGTTCGCTCTCCTATTTTGCTAAGAAGTATAGGGACACGACATGTGAAGTGCAATGTCATGGGTGAGGAAGAAAGTGCGAGCGGTGGAATTGTCGAACTCATGACCGTTGTCACACTGAACATTCTTTACGGCGACGTTGAACTGGGTGTGAACATAAGTGACATAATGAGAAATGTGAGTGAAGGTGTCAGACATAAGATGCAAAGGAAAAATCCAAAGAAAATGGGAGCAGTTATCAAGAATAACAAGATAATATTTGTAACCGAACACACTAGCGATAGGAGAGGTCCAAAGATCACAATGTATTAAATCAAAATTATCACTAGCCTGAGAGGAGGAAGTGATAATAACAAACGCACGTAGCAGCCAAACTGACATGCATGACAGAAGGGTTCGGACGCAGTTTTATTATATGAAAAAACACTAGAACTAGCAAGCTTAAACAAAACTTCATAACCAAGGTGCCCAAGACGACGGTACCACAACATAGAGGGGGAAGTGGCGGCAAGAGCATGGATGCTAGCAGAGGACTGGTGAAACGGATATAAGTCCCCAGAACTATTGCACCTAGCGATCACACTCTTGGTATGAAGATCCTTCACAGAGAAATAATAGGGATCAAATTCCACAAAACAATTATTATCAATTGTGAACTGACGAATGGAAATAAGATTTTTGATTATCTACGGAGTGACAAGAACATAATGCAAAGAGGGGGTATGGGTAGTGGGAAATGACAATGAGCTGGTGGAGGTAACAGGCAACATTGACCTGTTACCGGCAATGATGCTAGAAGGAGTAGACATGGAGGGGGTGAAAAGCAGAGAGAGTACTGGCATTTGAAGTCATGTGCGAATATGCATCCGAATCTATATACCACTCAGTGGTGGAGAGAGGCGGTGTAAGCGTCATTGTACTAAAGGTGTTGGCGAGGTGCTGTTGTTCCCAGGAGCCGACACCGAACATGGGGGTCCACGATGCCGACTGGGGCAGCTGTGGAGGGCCGCCAAAACCACTGATGTTTCTAGGAGGGGCTGATGCACTGAACTGGATGTTGGGATGGTCAGGAGGAGGTGTGATGGCGAGGGCATGGGGTGTTGGGTGCGAGATGGAGTTGGCGCATTGGGCCGAGGACCAAGGACGCCATCAGCACAGTGTGGCCACACCTGAATAGTCCTAGTCCATGGGTTAAAAAAGAATGGCCACCCCATCTTCCCGGCTTTGCCGGCCGCATGGCCGCCTCCGCCGGCGCCAGTGGTAGGAGCTCCACTGGTCCAGCTCGAGCCATAGTTCCTACCATTGCTGCCGGTGCCCTTGTTACGGTAGCAGTTGCGGCTATTGTTCTTTCTGTTGCCGCCATTGCCACCACCACCCCCGCTTGGGCTCAGAGGGCAAGAACCTTGCCATCTGGCAGCGAGGCAAACGAAGGGCAACACAGCCGATCTAGAGTTCTTGGTGATCTCTTCGAGGAGAAGATGCGAACGAGTCTCCACAAACATAGTAAACGACCGTTGCATCTTGAGGATTGGCACCATATAAGAGAACTTCTCATTGAGGCTGCGAAGAATGGACAGCATGAGTATCCGGTCAGAGATAGGTTCGCCAAGATCGCCAAGACCATCTGCCATACTCTTGAGTTTGCAGCAAAAATCACAAATTGATAAATCACCTTGAACGAAGTTGCGGAATTCCGCCTCCATATACAGAGCGCAGGTCTCCTTGTTGACAAGGCATTGGTGCTCGAGGTTTGTTCACACGATGTGGCGATAGTGGTGGGGGACATGACGATCTCTAAGAGGTCTGCGGCAATGGTGACAGAAAGCCAAGACAAGACCACGCAATCCATGCGTACCCAATCGACCTAATTGGGAAGGGGACATCATCGGAAAAGACATGGTTTGTCAAGGCGTACTTGCCAAGCGTGACGAGGAAGAGGCTGCGCCACTTTCCGTAGTTAGTAAAGATGAAGTCGAGGGTGACCTAGATGAGATCCTTGATGTTGAGGATACCAACAGCTTGGGCGTGAAGACTTGCGATGGCGTAGTCCGGTTGGTTGGCGACGCTATGGGTGAGATTGGCAGCCAGGACCTACTAGCATTCGGCAGCGATCACGGTGAACGCCTCTTAGCGTGCGATCGACGGTAGCCGCAACGATGTCTTGAACCGACGGAAAGTCTGATCTGCGATCCGTTTGCGCCACTGTGCTTGAAATTACGAGCTTAATAGAACAATATCCATGTTGAATATGTTTCGACACTGAGTACATCTTGATGATGTAACATCCCAAAAAGAGAACTATTGTAATTGTGAAAATTATAAAATCTTTTAATTGTTTTTCCAGTGTATCTCAAAAAAAAAAATTTGGCGTTATTCAAATTTCGTAATTTGGATTCTTGCCAAACACTCAGTTAATAAAAATCAAAACCTTGGAATGAAGAACCAAGATTGAAAATCAAATTAAGAAAATCTAAATTCCCTTGGAAGTCTTAAATTCAAATCTAAAAATTGGAAAACTGGATATTCAAAACCAAGAATAGAAATTGAAACCAATATGAAATCTTCCTATCCAATTTTCATATCCAGAAATTCAAATTCTGAAATTAAAAAAAAATACCACTCAAAACTCGACAATCTTGAATTTCAAATTTTCAATCCAAAAAATTGAACTAAGGTCTTAAATTCAAAACCTAATTACAAATTTAATTCTTGAAATTCAAAATTCTCAAATTCCAAAAAACTTCTTGGGCCGGCCCATTTCTTTTTCTTTCCCCGACCTGTTTCTTTCACCCGGCCCGACTCTTCTTTCTCCTGGCCTTCAGCCCAACCGCCGCCTCCTCCTTCCTCCTCCCTTCCCATGTTTCTCGCTGTCGGCGCTAACCCTTCCCGTGGCATCGCCGTCGCCATGCCGTACCTCGCCTATGCCTAGCTCTGCTCCTTGTCTTCCTTAGCCCTACCGTGCGTCGCCTCCTTCTTTCTTCCCATCGGGGTCGAGTTAGCCATGCCCCTAGTTTCTCCTCCATCGCATCACATTGATGTTGCATTGACGCCTCCCGCATTGACACCGCCTAGCTCTGCCCCTCCCCTACGCCTGTGCCTCTCCGCTAGCCCTGCTGTCGCCTGGTGTTTACTCCTCAGCAAAGCCTGCCGCTCAGTTTACTCCTCCGCTGCCCCGCATTACTCTGCTCTTCAATGGTGCTCAACCACCTCTCCCCCTTCCTCGTCTATAAGAAGCCCTGGTGCCACCTCTTCTTACTCCCACAGCCTCCCCCTTTTTCCCCTAAGCCGAGCGTGACCAAGCCACCTCTGTGTCTGCACCAGCCGTCGTCGCCTCACACCGCCCCGGCCACTCCGACGAACCCCGTGGAAAATCGACCACGTCACGGTGCGCCCCGAAGGTCTCCTACCTACTCCCTCGAGTAATTGAACTCCGGTGCCCCCGGCTTGCCACACAGCTGTTCTTCCTCATCTCCGACCAAAAGCTGACTCCGCCGCCGCCATCTCCTCCTCGGTCGGCCCCAGCCCGATTCCTCATGGTGAGAGCACCTCCTCAGTGCCCCGGAGCTACTTCTATGTCTCTCTCTCTCTCTCTCTCTCTCTCTCTCTCTCTTCTGACATGTGGGCCCAACTAGATAAATTGCATCTCTTTTCACCCTTTTGACTAAATGATTAATTCATGTGTAAGAAATATTCATTCATACATTCTAATCAAATAATTTGTGAATAATAATAAGAATAAGAAATTACTTATGAATTCATAATGAAAAGCTCTATGCAATTAAATTAAAAACTTAACATTGGCTAATTATATGCCAATCAAAATTAATAAGTTAATCCTCATGTACAAGGTTAATTAAAGTAAGTATATGCCATGAACTATTTTTCCTACTACCAAGAAACTAACATGAAGTTAATAAAATAATAATAATATCATGGTTAAAAGATTTAGTTATGAAGCTTGATAAAAGATTTGTTGGACCGAAATGGCGACAGAGGGGGGGTGGATGTCGACTATTTAAAAATTGTCCCCCTAAAAATATCCACGAATGAGCTTTCTCTCCAGTAGCTACAGAGCTATGCAGAGGGCATCAAGAACTTGAGATAACCTCAACCAGCAGAGAGAGTTCTCACAACCACATTCTTTCCAATAGCAATTATGTGCTACGAAAAGAAGATCATGTGCACAGTTATGAACTCACAGGAAAAACATGAAGACCAGAGAAGGAGGCAAACAAGTCATCAAGAAGAAAGCCGGAAAGGCAAACCCTAAAATCCTAAAGGCAACAGAGCTGCAAAGATTGGGGGTCGGTCAGATTTCAACGTGTACGGCGGTCAGACCGCAAATGCCAAGCCGGTCTGACCGGTTTCAGTGGGCCGGTCTGACCGGCATTGCCTGACCGGTCAGACCGGTGGCAAGGTTCCGGTCTGACCGCTTGGTCTGACAGAAGCTGCGCAGACAGAGCAAAAATTCAGACAGAGACATCTAAAAACCTGAATCTGAAGGTTCCAATGCAGTTTGTAAAAGAGTGATGATATTCTTTGAACACAAGCTCTGGAATATGATCTAAATAGCATTAGAACCTTTTAGAGAACAGAATTTTACTCAAGAGATTAGAAATCAAGAATTTGAAGAAAGTCTGAAAATGAAGTGTAAGATAGCACTAAATTTCAGATTTCTCACTATTCATTGATCCATTGCTCAAGACCTTTTGCAGTCACTTTAGCAATCATCTCAAGACTTCAAAACTAAAAAGTCATGCCATCTAAAGAAGGGAAAAGGGAGATTCCAACTTGCCCTGTTTAGGAAACCCTAAAAATCTGAAAACCTACAGAGCCAACACCAAAAACCTAATTCCTCTCCATTCTTTGATCTTTTGCACATGAAACTTTGAGAAAGCTAATTAATAGCCTTGGGACTCTAGAAACCAAGTTTCAAGCCATCTCATGAAGGGAATCAAAAACCACCTCAAACCCTAGAAATGAGAAAGTTGAACAGGGGAGGCCAAAGTGCAAGAACTGAGATTAAACTTGATTTGCTCTTGGGAGAAGTCGATCAAATGACCTTGAGGCATCATCCCAACACAGAGCAACCCATTTTGGCACTCCTTAGCAAGAAACGAGCAAAAACTCAAAAATCAGGCAAAGAGAGGATCGAAGAACAGAGAAGCAGCTACGAGAGATAAAACTTCAGAAACTTCATTCCAATCATTCAAGGATTACAAGGAGTCCCGATACCCTGATTGGATACACGAGGAATGATTACAAGAGGCTCAATCCATCCTCTCCCTCACCTCTAGTCTCAAGAACACACACCCATACATGCTTGCTAGAGAGGGGACACAACACACACAGGGAGGAGATGCTACGATGGAGACAAAACCTCTGCCTCTACCAACTCTCTAACAACCAAAGCCTAAAGCCAAAACAAACTCACAAAGCCTCTTTTGACTCTAGCAAACCCTAACTCTCTCCCAAAGCCTTGGGATACATGCAGCCACTCACTCCTAATTATAGCCCTTGGCTAACGGGTCTCCAGCCCGTTACACCCGCTAAATCCAACGGAACCCGCTCCCGCTTGTGCAGCCTCGCGAAATTACCAATTCGCCCCTCCTGCACCTTCCGGGAAGCTTCCGCGCTCCTTGTCATCCACGACTCGCAACCACATCGAATCTCCGCCGTCTTCGACACATCTCGACCGTTCTGACCTCGACACCGCCCGTGTCTAGTCCGGTCACCTCGTGTCTCACCACGACTCCGCCTCGACGTCCTGCAGCCATCACAAACAAGAAACACGTCACATAGCACCGCTCGATACATGAAAGCATAAATAGCATCAATGAAACCACATTAAGCCCAAACCTGTCAAACCAACGAATATGCATTCTAACCACTTTGACTAGGTTTGACCAAGTCTGACCAAGCCGATTACACCGCGCAACGACATGGTCCAAACCACTCAAACCAAACTCGACTTTCCAAAACCGATGTCAATTACTCATCATACACACGGGATGACCTCCACATGGTCTCTCAAGATTTATACCCATTTCATCTTGTCTAAGTCCATAACAACTAAGAAAATAGCAACAAAGACAATTAATATAATAATTTGAATAAATATATCATCAATTATAACACTTCAAATAGTGAGAGTTCAATTTACCTTGGTAATAAGATTATCCCTCAAAAATAATTTGTATGCCGCATATAATATCAAGGGTGGTTTGCTCATCTCTAAAATCATGAAAACCATCTTTTCAAAAGTGTCTAAACTAATCGTAGTAAAGACTTCAACAATTATCTCAAAATGCTAAATATTTAAAGTAACAGGTGTTTATGATTAAGAATTCTTAAACAAGAAAGAGTAACCATTAATATTTGTCTCACACCCAAATCTCCTATCATTATCTCAGGATTTAAATTTAATGGTTAAGAACAATGCAAAGTACAACTTTACCGAGAGGACCCTGATAATTCATAACTCAACTATCCAATAAAAGATAGACCGTTAATAATAAATTAGTTAATCAATAAAATAATCAACCTTGTCCATAATAATAAGTGGTTAAATGACTAATTACATAACTTAATTAAGTCATTAAAATAATGGTTCACTAAAACTGGCAATTGCAATATCAGGTAAGTATTGCATCTTGAAATATCAAATTAAGTCAAGTAATTAAAATTATACTCATCTCATAAAAAAAAACCCGCATCCTAAAATCACTAAGTCCTACCTCTCAGCAATAAAACCCAATATCTCTGATAATCTCTCCCATCTATCCATATGCCTTCCGTGACTCACAGAACTTCCTTGATAAATATAAATCAATAAAAATAAAGTCATCAAACACAAGATCGAGTCTTGCCTTTCCCCAATCGGCTATGTATGGCCACCTTTCCATTCTCAAATCGTAATAATTATATATAATTTAAATTTAATTGGGCATTTAAAATGTTTGGATTTATTTGGTTTCTTTCGTTCATTTGCTGCGTATTAGAATCCGAAGACGAGACGAAGTGACAGATCCGAACAAAATCAAGACTTGGATAAAAGCGAAGACCAGGAATTTAAGATCACTGACCTTGAAGGCTTTGAGTTAGATCAAGGCCGTGGTAAACCAAGCAAGGCAAGTCATTACTTTGATCATATTGATCCTACATTTAATGCAAAATTATATTCCTTTAAATTATCAACTTGCATGCTTAATTTACTATGCAAATGTATGTCAAAACTTAAGGTAGTTACATGCCCACTTACTACTGTATTAATTTTAATATGCCATTCCTTGACACTTGAATCACCTGACCATTGTCACCCTAGATATTAATGGTAACTTTACTAGCTATAGGTCTTATTAAAATGCCATACTAGCCTTGTCAAGTCCAGGGCACTAGCTGCCCTGATCATAACTCTTTAAACATGAAAACTTGCTTTGGGACAGTCACGGGATGTAAGTGGCTAAATATTTGTGACAACTTAATTTATGCTTCTCCAAACCCTAATAACTGTTATACCTGTCCGGGCGGGTGATAAGAGTGGATGGTGCTGATGTCGCACGAAAAATTATGGTTTGTGGTATGAACCTGATACGGGGTCGCCCGATCTTCTCGACGTAGCATCAAGATACTCACGTGGATTTGATGAACCGTAGTGATCTCCCATAGCCAATGCAAGAGTTAGCACTCTATAATTCGCCCAACCACACGTGCGGAACTTCACATCCACCGATGAAGTTCCATCGCGCTTCCAATTCCCAACGGAAAGGTTGAACGATCTTGATTTCAGCAAACTCCCAATTCCCTCAAGTTGGGTCGGCCATAAAAAAGAACAAGAGTATTTTATTATCAAACGTGGTCTGAGCCCTAAAGGCTGCCAATACAAGGCTTATATAGCCCCTTGGGACGTCCATATGGTCCCCAAACCAAGTACAACTCAACCCTATATGGTTTTACATACGAACTCTCACAAAAAGGAAACTATATTTTCCACCTGTCATATTGTTCGGGTCATAACTTTTTATCCGTGATGAATTTGAAGGTGGGTTCTGATCCATTGCCTAGCCCTTGAAAGTATCTTCCCAACGAGTACAAGAACACCTGAATCGGACTCCGTTTATGAAAGTTATGACCTTTTTAGTAACTGTCTGTCAGGCTGTCCCAAACCGAATCCGAATTGAATTCTGAGTTGAATCCGAGTTTGAATTGGGTTGAGCACATGGGAAGTCCAAATTTGACTTGAAAATCTTATCCAAAACTTTTTTTTATGTCCTTGGACTCCTCCCTTTTTGCTCTCCCACTGCATGGGCTTCTTTCCTCTTTGATCAGCTGCATTGGCTGCTTGGCTTTCTCCGTTCCATTCCAATGGGCTTTGAGCTTTTTGTTCTTGGTAGCAAATATGATTACCCTCCTTGTGCTTCTCCATTGCTTTGGCCCCGGAATCATCACAATATTCAAACCTAATAATAAATAAGAATTTGGCATAAGGTAGTATATCGCTCCCACGAATAGAAGGAAATTCATTAAGAAACAAATTCACCTGACAATATTTAATGCGGCTCAATACTTCTTTCCAGTGAAATAATGTATTTGACTTAAAAGTGCTAAGCATGTGCGTATCCGCATCATCCTCCCCTTCTTCAAGAAAAGCCGTCCTCGGCTTTTGATAGCCTGAAATTGTACTAAACAAAGAATACAATGTGTATGCATGGTATATGTATTGGTCAGTTACACCCCTTCCGTCTTTCACGTTATTATTACCTGGAGGTGTAGTAAGCAAAAAGAATAACACATATGCGTGGTATATGTATGAATCAATTATTGTGTCATTCTCATTCTCACTGTCTTGCATAAACCAATTGATACTACAATAGCTATCAAATGCATATATTGTAATATTTTCATTCACACCATTCTCTCTCCCATAAGAAAAAGTCATCCTCGACTTTGTGAAGTACTTGGACAAGTCATTAATGGGCAAAACCAGATCAAACGGTTCAAATATGGAAGAGAAAATTTTAAGGGCCTTCCTTGCTTCAACTGCGCTACTCTGATTATTTGTATATGATTGTTCATCGAAAGAGGAACGAGTAGGCACAAGAAATCTTTGTAAACAGCAAGCACTATTGTTAAACCTCATCTCATTATGATCATGACGTGGTATAAAAGATTGTTTATCCAAAATATGCAATTTCAACTCAGCAAGCTTATCACATGTAATGCATATTCGATAAACATAAAAGTTGTCATCTACATCATAATCTCCGATCAAATTGAATTTATATGTGTAGGCATAAGAACTAACTAGTGATTTTAAACATGAAATTTCAGCAACATCCTCAATGACACTAGATAGCTCTTTATGATCATCGAACATGATATAATATAAAGAATCATCAGGAGATATTCTAGCAAGAACTTCCTTATGAGTAATTAATTCCACATTATGTAAATTGACCAAAGAAATTTCAGAACATGGAATTTTCGATTGAACACATGAGTTCTCACAATTACTCACCTTTTCACAAATAAATTCAGCACCAATATGGTTACCTTTATCATTCTCTTCAGTTGATTCAGGTGTTGTAGGTATCAAATCGTCATGATGTAACAACGGAGCAGCAAGTACTTCATCTTCAACTGTGGTTATCCTCTCATCTTTGACTTCCAATGGTATCGGTTGTGGAACATTCGACTCCTCATCTTTAATGTCAACCTGCATAATATGAGAAGCAACACTAGAAGTAGAGAGTAAGTCGTTAGTATAAAAAGTAATCTCATTTTTTCTATCATCTCTTTCTCTCTTTTCTTTTTGTGTATTTCTCTCACTCTCAATTTGGATGCTCTCAACCTCACGTTTGATGGAATCACACAACTCACTGTTTTTATCACTCTCACTCAATTTGGCTATGTGGCACTCATCCTTACATGGGTTTTAATACATCTCAAGTAGTGTTTGTAGCAATGGGGCAACACTACATGTCTTCTTGACCGAAGGAAAAGTCCCACGCTCGGTCATCTTCCCATGTATCACACTTGTTGAGGCATAAGAATTGAAGTATGGGCTTGGATGAAACTGTGGTGTACGCATATCCACAAGTCTCTTCTCCTCCACAAAATGTGCTCCCTGCTTCATATTCTACAATTTATCAAATAGATCACGCTTGTAATGACGAGGAACAAAACGGGCTCTCATTTCTCGCTTCATCTCTTGCCATGATGCAACAAGGTCTTCTCCATTCTCAGCTTTTCGAGTAATGACTTGTTCCCACCAATCCAAAGCATAACCTTCAAACTCAAGTGATGCCAACTGTATCTTTCTCTCATCCGTATAGTGTTGCATACGGAATATTTTGTCAACCTTCAATTTTCAAGTGAGATACTCCTCGGGATCAGTCCCACCTGCAAACGTGGGCATGGAAAACTGGAGCTTGCCCAATCCATCATCTTCATTGCGTGGATGATGATAATGGTCATTGTGATGCAAAGCAAAATCACCATCCCATTCCATCACATGTGCAACACCACCACGGCCACCACGGCCTCCACCTAGGCCTTGGCCACGCCCTCCTTGACCTCCTCCGCCGAGCTGTGGTGGACGCACCACGTTGGCCGCCACTCGGTGTTGTGGTGCAGGAGGTATATGTGCAGCAGCTTCTCCTCCTTGAACACTTGCTTCATCACCACCATTGCGAGCTTGTATGAGACTAGTGAGGGCTCCAATGTCCTCCCGCAGTTGGTGCACATTTCATTAGCTTGTATCGCCATATTTTGCATCTCCCTTGCAATTTGATCAGCAAAAGCATCATGCTTCTCATGGAGTTGATCGATCCCTTGGCGTAGCCCATGTTGAAAGTGTTCACGGAGTGCCCCAAATTGATATTGATTGACGAATGCTTGAGTTTCATTTGTCTCACCACTCTCATCATGGTGTTCTCTTCCACCTGACATGGTTAGCTATGCAAGAAACAAATAGCTATGTAGAATAATGCTTTATAGAAATCACTCAATCTCACTATTTTCTCTCCCAAGTAAAGTTATTACCCTTCCGAAGTGAATTAAGGCCAATAAAAACTTACACCAAGTAGAAGTGACAACAGCATAGTGATGATCAAGCGAATTTAAGAGTGTTCACTACTTGCACAACAACGGTTATATGGAGGAGCTTGGTATGAAAGTGTTTATCCTACACAATCTGAATTTCACGATGTTGTAAGATTAAGTAATAATCCAGACTAGAATACTTTGCCTAAGTGCTGATCCAAAAGATTTAAGTGAAATATATGAACGCACACGCAAAGATCAATGTGACTCGATGCAAACAAAGGAATGAGCTAACTAGAGGCAATCTGAAATTAAAGATTAGATAGCTCGTTTTGCACCAAGTACTAGGAGAGACGCTAGCCAATTGCAATGATATGAATGTAAGGGCACGAGATTGCTCAAGAAATTAAATTACATAATCTGAATTTATGGACTAAGAACTCACCCAAATTCGGCCATTGTTTTTTTCTTTTTTTCTTCTTGTTCTCTCTCTCTCTCTCTTTTGTTAATCTGTGACTTTTTTCAAATGCCGAACTAGCTTTAATTATTCCTTTGATTTTTTTTTGCAGATCACAAATATTCAGCAAAGTGTAAAATACTCAAGAGCAGCCCTAGATGCAATATTCAACAGTTAGTCTCAATTGATGAAAAACAATATCAGCAAGATTTTTTTTTGAATTTTGGATTGGACACAAAGATTAAGCTACGCAAATAAACACGAATGATCAGCGCCTAAACAAAATTTCTAAAGGATCAAGACTTAATAAAACTCACGAAAATAACATATGCGAAACTAGGGTTTGGATTTTTTGTGGCAATTTTCGGTTTTAATGGACTATAGGAACAGAAGTAAAACAATCTAAAAGTAAGGGTAAATAATCCTACCGAGTAAACCACGCTCTGATACCAAGATGATACGGGGTCGCCCGATCTTCTCGACGTAGGATCAAGATACTCACGTGGATTTGATGAACCGTAGTGATCTCCCAATGCCAATGCAAGAGTTAGCACTCTATAATTCACTCAACCACACGTGCTGAACTTCACGACCACCGATGAAGTTCCATCGCGCTCCCAATTCCCAACGGAAAGGTTGAACGATCTTGATTTCAGCAAACTCCCAATTCCCTCAAGTTGGGTCGGCCATAAAAAAGAATAAGAGTATTTTATTATCAAACGTGGTCTGAGCCTTAAAGGCGGCCAATACAAGGCTTATATAGCCCCTTGGGACGTCCATATGGTCCCCAAACCAAGTACAACTCAACCCTATATGTTTTAGATACGAACTCTCACAAAAGGAAACTATATTTTCCACCTGTCATATTTTTCAGATCATAACTTTTTATCCGTGATGAATTTGAAGGTGGAACCAGATCCATTGCGTAGCCCTTGAAATTATCTTTCCAACGAGTACAAGAACAACTGAATCGGACTCTGTTTATGAAAGTTATGACCTTTTTAGTAACTGCTTGTCAGGCTGTCCCGAACCGAATCCGAATTGAATTCTGAGTTGAATCCGAGTTTGAATTGGGTTGAGCACATGGGAAGTCCGAATTTGGTTTGAAAATCTTATCCAAAACTTGTATTTTAAGTCCTTGGACTCCTCCCTTTTTGCTCTCCCACTGCATGGGCTTCTTTCCTCTTTGATCAGCTGCATTGGCTGCTTGGCTTTCTCCTTTCCATTCCAATGGGTTTTGAGCTTTTTGTTCTTGGTAGCAAATATGATTACCCTCCTTGTGCTTCTCCATTGCTTTGGCCCCGGAATCATCACAATATTCAAACCTAATAATAAACAAGAATTTGGCATAAGATAGTATATCGCTCCCACGAATAGAAGGAAATTCATTAAGAAACAAATTCACCTGACAATATTTAATGCGGCTCAATACTTCTTTCCAGTGAAATAATGTATTTGACTCAAAAGTGCTAAGCATGAGCGTATCCGCATCAGAACCGCTTGGATAAGTTAAGGACTTAATCTTGTAATGATCTTCTCGTGTAAAACAGTACAATCATAAGCTGGCAAATTGTAGGCTAGGCTGAATAATTTACTAGACCCTTGAAGTCATCTCATAGGTAGGAGAAAGGAGGGATTATGCAGGAGGAATAAAAATCCAACCTGATCGGGACACCGCGTACAGGTGATGTTCGCCAGCTGCGCTAGACGTTGTGGAGACAGAAGTCCATCTGCGCTAGACGTTGTGGTGCAACTTCCCGCACAACTTATGGGACCTTCTTCGTGAGGGATAAGCCCATAAGGGTGAGAGGACGATAGGGCGAGGTATTGTAAAGGCCTCGTAACGATCTCTCAATCTACATGACAAAAGAATCATGTGGGCCCATCGAGCTAATTGTCTCTTATGGTTAAAGTGTACAATCTCTACAGAGTAAAAATTATTCGAATAGTCATGCCCATGGTCAAGGGCGGACATGGAAAATCCTCGAGTTAGTTCTATTTCAAAAATCTTTGTGGGAGTGATAAAAACTTATCATACGTAAGTACTATGACTTTGATTTTTCCTGGAGAGAAGTACTCCAGTGGTGAAAACTAGCATTGGTGGAGGTAGCCATGCACTGTAAAAGGTGGATGTAACCTGCACTACTATTATTATTGCATTCTCACAATCAATTTCATAAAATCTTTTTTCGTTGAAATTGCTAAGTCTCAGGAATTTTCTTACTTATTGTAAGTTCAAAACAATGCTTTTAGCAACTAAAAGAACCTCAAGCCTCCCTTGACAGCTTTGCATCTATTATTATTGCATAATGTGTGGTGGCTTGTTGAGTACCGTTGTACTCACTCTTGCTTAATTACCATTACTCAGTCAATAAGAAAAGAAAGTCAAGCCCTGCGGTGCTTTAAAGGAATCAACAGAACTGGAAGACGAAGAGGTCAAGGACTAGGTCGCGAACCCCAGTTAGCTGCTTGTGGGCAAGTCCTGAGAGTCCCACCTGTGTGGAGTTTCCGCTACTGCATTTTATTGATTTCGGCCTGATCGACCCATGAGTAAGTTATTACTGTATTATCTACGCTTCCGCGTGATATGTTTTTGATATACAGTAATGTATGTGTGAGCACTATCTATTGATCCAGAGAATAGTGTAGTGGAATCACAGAGGATCTGGATTTGCTAACCCGAGGTCCGATAGATGATTTGTAAGTGGCGAAGCCACAGTCGATCCCGTAGTCAAAGCAGTGGTCGAAGCTGTGAAATAGTGGTCAAAGCCTTGGTCGGTGCCTGAGTCGAGTCAAAGATTCGGTCGAAGATCCAGCCGGAACAACACTGTAGTAGTACTCAGAAGAACAATGCAGTAGCACTCGGAAGAACACTGTAGCAAACGGTACTCTCAGAAGAACACTGCAGCAGTCAGCACTCGAAAGAACACTGTAGCATTCAGCACTCGGAGAACACTGTAGCAGTCAATACTCGGAGGAACACTGTAGTAGTCGGTACTCAAAACAAAATTATAGTAGTCGGAGCATCTGAGTATGAGGACAGTCGAAATGTCCGAGTATGAGGGCAAGCCAAAGTTACTTGCGTTTGTAAGTGAAGTTACTTTCAAATATATGTACAGTTACTGTCAATAGAAAGTTTAAATGCTAGCAGTAACTTGACATGTATATGACAATAATTTCATTCACAAATGCCAGTAACTTTCCGGCTCGGCGCAAAAATTGTTAGACTACAATTGATAGCAATAACTTCACGTGTAATAGATCATAGTTTTCTATTACATGAGTGATAACTTTTGACCTAACTGGTGAATAACTTCATGTTTGTCTGATGGTAACTTCATGTGTAATAGTTACTAATGAATCAATACTCATGCACCAAGAAGCCATCCAGGCAGCAGGACCTGTGCTAGCATGCGCGCAGGCGCTAAATAGTGCTACCGTGTGTGTATACACACCATGGAGGGGTTCACATCCTAATGAGTAACTAACAATGCCTTGTTTTGTTAAATCTTTTCAAGTTGGCTAGTGGTTAGTTTCACCTTTCCTTTTAATCTTTTTTGTTTACCCTCTCTTTTTCAAGACAAACTGATAGTATCTGTTATGTTAGCAATACACATCCCAACACACATTGCACACACGGTCACGCCAACACAAGGCCCCTCACTTGGCACATACAAGAAAATTAAGGGGGTAGGAAATTGAATTCGGCACCTTCCTTTGTGTGGGCATAAGATCTAACCGCTTGTGAGTGCCTGCTGTCCCTCTTTATGGTTGTTCGTGCGATTAGAAAGATTAATAAGCTGGAGAAAGGTGTTTGACTTGTTTTTGACCAAAAAGGGCAGGCCATATTGGTGAAATCAAGATTAGTTTGTGATGTGTGTGTGTGGGGGAGGAGAGTGAGTGTGCTTCGGTATAAAGTGGCAAACCGGTACCGGTACAGTTAAGTACAACTGGTGTGGCAATCAATCTTGACACCAAGTGAAAAGAAGCAGCATCACCAGAACCTAATGACCCGCGGAATGCCTGGCCGGAGGCTCGCCCACGTCAGCCCCCTGCGCTCGGCCGGCCGGCGCGTGGCGCAGGAATTTGCGTACGGCCGGCCGAGGCACTTTCCTCCAGTTTTCCGGAAATCACGTATAGGTCCTTTTTTCTCGCGAATAGGTCCCTGCAAGTTTTTTCTTACAAAAAAAGTTTTTGGATGGCGCCCCGCGGGTTTCCGAAATTACGTATAGGTCCTTATTTACTTACGTACAGGTCCTTACAAGTCCTCGATTTTTTCCAAATAAACCCTTTGATTTTCCCGGAATTACGCATTTGTCCTTGGTTTTTTTTACGAAACCCCTGCGAATTATCGTCTCTTTCACTTTGGTCCGCACGGTAGCTGGCGCGGCGTGCGCCGCGCTTATATGCAGCTAGTATCTTCAATACTAAACCAGATTGTTCAAGGCAAAGGTATTTTAGTCGGGCTTACGGTTTCATTGCAAATTGCAAAGCCATGATAAGCAAATAGTTAGTGGGGTACACAGATCTGATCAGTTTGGTGATCATAATTCGCAGCTGCAGAAGTAGGAAATAACAGCGATTTGAGTTGTGCTACACGAACAGTTCCGTATGTGAATCGAGTTAGTTTGTCGCTCTAATTGTGAGGTTAAACGATCACTCCAAGAAAATTTTGTCGGAATTCAGAAGTAAGAACAGCTTATTCTTTCAGTATATGTACCAGTCAATCACTTAAAAGAAAAACTTCATGCCGATTGGCTTTCTGACTTTCACCATAGATGACTCTCTGAAACAAATTCCCTGGTAAGGAACATTACTGCAGAAAACAAAAGTGAACAAAAACAAAAAAAGAGAAAAAAAAAACAGAGGGAAGCATTTGTTTTCACTAACTACTTTCCTCAACTTATTGCAACTTGCAATAAAAGAAATGTGTTAAATTAGTTTAGAAGGGTGGCTTCAGGGATGCATCCTGAATAGCATGTATCACAAAACTCCAGAGGTCAAAGGCCGAAGGGGTTTGTTTATTAGTTTCTTGAATGGCTTGCACCTGAAACTGAAAGTTGTTGGTTCAGATTTCAGGATTCATTGGTCTATGAACTACTACGATTTCAGTCAGGGCTTAAATCTCAAACCAAACAAATGCATTTGGCTTCTGAATCTCATTTGTGTGGAATGTACAGTGCACCTTGTCACTTAGTTTTTTATCTTTGCTTGGCACAATGCATTCAGCTGAACATAATGAAAAGCCTCGTTTTACAGGCTTACTAATTTCTTGAAGTTTTTATGTTTCTTCGTCTCATAAACAAGAAAGCTTGGATGCCATGGCTTATATTTCCATGACAACGAGTATATAATATAAATATTGAGCATTTAAATGACTTTCCGTCGTACCTCACAAAAAGAAATCACTTTCCGTTGTATTTTATGCCCAAATTTCCCTGGTTTTCTGAGTTTTTTTCTTTGTCATACAGATATTCAAGTGGCCATGCTGCCTGGATGCCAGGACCACGATAATCTAATGCCCAAAATATGCAAAACAATAATAAAAAAACTAGTATAAACTTTGTAAAAGTTATATCATGCACGTTTCTACGCGTTATCAGCCAGAAATCAATTGACCAAATCTAGAAGCAAACAAGGGTGCTAATTTCTCAGCAATAAAATGCATTTGCCAGCCTGCTTGATCGTTTCGGCTTCAGCTTCTAGCTTCCGGCTTATTTTTCACTATTCATAAATTTCGTCTTTTTCTGAACTTTTGATTTTTTTTGTTGAGCTTTTTTGCCGGTTCTTTTTTTCCCCGTATTTGTTTGTATTATATGTAATGGGCTAACATATTTTATATTTTTTTAAAATTTAATTATGCTAAATAAGCCTCTGTCAGCTACAGTATTTTTTCAGCCAGCTACAGTGCTTTTCAGCCATAAGCCACCCAAAAAAAGCCCAAATAAGCACCACATCTTTTCACTACAGTGCTTTTAGCTTGAGAAGATAAAATGAGCTGGCTAATATTCTGTAAACATATATGTATTCAGATGCAATCTGATAGTACGCCAAATGGATTTGAGAAACTTTTCTCTGGGCAGAGAGACCTGATTAGTGTAAGCCATTAGCGCTTCCTGACATCTTTTCAATGAGCGGCTTCACAAGCTCACATCTCCTGCGTTACAGATGCTTGCAAAAAGCGTAGATTTGTCTGTGTTCAGGAGATTCTCAGCTTGGTCTGCTTCAAGATGGCATGTTGATGCGTTTGAGCAAGCTTTATTTGAGGTTTCTGAAACAGAAAAAGGAAATTTGCAATTTGCAAGACATGTCCCACAGATTTTGAGCCAGCGTCACTTTATTCACAGCACTTGGAACATACCCGGTTCCAAATCAAAACTTTCGAGAAGTGTGTCACTTTGATCTTACAACCAAGATATGTCAGATCATAATGTACGACTAATATTATCAAGAATAAAAAATATATTACAAAATCTGATTGCTTATAATAGTGACTTGAGGGAATTGTTATGTGGGATCCACGTTGGAGATTCACCTTGTCATGCAACTTTCATAAGCTAAAATTAAAAAAAAATGCAACGTGGAATATACACGTAGCTCTTTCAGGAAAAAGAAGAGACATAAAATGAACGATTCTAGTGTCATTGCTGCTGGATTTCAGTATCCAACCTCTACGTTAATCCATGGATAGGGCAACTTATATGTATATATGCAAGGAAAATGTTAACACCAACTGTTCAACAGGGAGGAAAAAAACCGATACAGCAAACAGGAGAACTGGAGAGATGCATCTTTGATAAGCGGTTCACTGGCTCATTCAACACATCTTGGAGCGTCGCCCAATTGCTGTTCATGGACTACTTCAACTTCATCCTGAACTTCGCCATCCAGCCAAACTATGGCCGATATCTGCAAGAAGCTTTCAAAATACTACGAACCCTATTATCATCCTTTACAAGCCCAAAGCAAAAACAAGTCATTTATTTCTAGGCATTGCTATGATACATCGCTACAAGGCTTGCCATCATGGATTTCCCAAATACTGATCACAGGCTCACACTAATGTTATCTGGCCATGTAATTCCAATTACGTTTTGTTCAGTTCCACGGAAAATTAATCCGAGAACGCCTGCAACATGAACTAAATTAGACAGGCAAAAAGTGACAAAAGTAACCAAAGTAATTTTCTGTTGACTTGTTTAAGATGTCAAAAAAGCTGCTTTATGTTCTGACTAATCTATACTACAATGGAAAGTTGCAAACTGTACTATTTACTACACTGCTGAAAGCATCAATCACTGAGCCTCAACCAAAAAAAAAAAAAGCAAATGGCACTACCAGCTTGACACCATGTTTTGTTACCTAAAAACATAAAACACACAGGTCATCTAAAACAACATGGTGAATAAGAAAACGTCCAGTCATCGCATCTCTTGACTTTGTAGAGACGGACAAAAGAAGTAAAGAGATAACTTGAAACACCATCTTAAATATAGGGAGGAAACAAAAAGGAGTTTCCCATGCATGTCTTGCCCTTGCTAATTGCTACTGATATTACAACTATTTTCTCTTAATGCATCATTTAATCCAGATAGCAATGAAAGTACATCCTAGAGAACAAGAAAACATCTTATTTGAGGACAATGAATTGTGGTGTGATAACAGAAGTTTGTAAAGGATCAAGCAAATTTCGCCCAAGAAAAAACTTGCATTTTGAATAGTAGCTTATAAGTTTTTCTGTAGATAGTTTACCCTATTGTGATGGGTTGCAATGGGAGCATTCGTGACCTTCCCCCTTGAAATTTCTGTACGCTCCAATATACTCCATGATAATACTATATCAATTGGAGGAACCCAGGAAATAACAGTCAAAACTCAAACTCCCTTTTTTACAGGAAAGCAGGAATTCTTATGTATCACCAGGGGGAGGGGGGATATGGAGAAGCAGAAAACTAAATGAAAACAAAACAGAGAGACGTTCACTTCCCCCGGCCACTGGAAACTAACAGAGCAGCCTACCATCTATGGAAAGCACTCCAGAATTAAGAGATCTTTCATTTCAGCTACTTTTATTAAATTCCAACGCATGTATGAAAACCTGCAGTTTTTTGGACATTAGATTAGCTGACACTCAGATAAGTCAGAAAACTAGGAGGGAAATTATATAAAGAAAAGACAGAAAGTGGTTAAAACGCATAACATATATAGCTTGTCTTGGAAATCCAAGTTATCCTTTGGAAATGCAAGTTATCCTACATTCTTGTTTGGAAACTGAATAAACCATGAAACTTCTAGAGATTATTAATCTTCTAAACCGAGACTTTCTTTCACTAGAAGTCATGCAAGAGTCAGTCTTGACACTTGAGTACTGCAAACAATAACCCCACATCATCTCATGAAGATTAGAGTGATCATTTTCTTCTCTTTTCTCCCCATTTTTGCTGCCTTTCTCAGTCCAAGAATGCAACTAGGTACCACAAAATGCTGCAACCATGATAATATAGTAATGGATTGAGTCACTGATACTCAACGGAAGTAAACGTCAACATACCATCCATCTCAGCTTTGACTAATAAATCCACGGAACCTCTGGTGTCAAGAGCATGGAAGACTAGTTGCAAGTTTCAATTTATCCTGCACACTACCAAATGAAAGGGCCTCCATCTTGCAATAAGGCAAGCAAAGGCCACAAGTTCCAGAGGATATCACCATCTGCAGGCTGCAAGCCTGCAACACACCAGAAAAATCAACTATCCATATATCACCATCTGCAGGCTGCAAGCCTGCAAGTCTGCAACACACCAGAAAAATCAACTATCTCATGCAATGGATTCAGGAGTGCAGCATTAAAGCAAATGTACAATACTAAATGTCTGAATCAGCAACACACCGATGTTCACAAGCTAATATTTGAGATCATTTGTAGTCATGTTATTCTACGCAATAACAGAACATGCACTAGTCACACCTGGCAACTCTTTATGTTTGCCAAATAAATCACATACTATACTAGGTAGGCCCAACAAGGTAATTATTAACTGTGTAGATGACACAGTAAAATGTGATACATTCTTTGAGCTACTACAGCATGCAATGACTTCTTCCTTTTCATTGTTGCTGTTAAAATAATACAGAGTCCACACATAAAGAGAATGTGATAGCACCACAACAAATTTAGCAATGATTGAATATATGAATATTTGCCCTTCTCTGGCAAAGTGGCAAGGTAAGACAATGAACGTATCTGATGGCATTTCATATAGAGCTGTCAAAATTAAACATGACATGATAATAGGACAAGGTCACAACACGATTCTTACAGGTTTGATCAGCATAACATGACATTTTTAGTATTTTGATAAACAGGTCAGGCTTAACTGTTTGGATATGGTTGACACGATTAACAAAACAAGGCATGCTGACAAACAATATTTTATTCACATTTTTCGATAATTTTATTTGCATTTTTTCCTAATCCAACAGCACACATCAACATCGACCCATTCTATGTTTGCATGGTGCCACCCATTTCATGTGGACTTGCAATTGTGTTGTGCAATGTAAAACCATTTAATAGTTATGCTGCCATATTCACGTCAGCATTTCTTGACTAGTTTAACAACCATACTGTGTTCATGTCTGATTAAATGAGACCATGCCAGGGCTCGGGACCTGACCCCACACAAACCCGACCAGCAGTGTTATTAAGTCATCGACTAATCAGCGGCTAATCCACGACTAGTCGTCCAGTCGGTACATGACGGACAACTAGGGAGGCCGACTCAACTGGAGCGACTAGTCGATAGTCGAGTGGCCGGACGACTAGTTAGCGACTAGTCACGACTAGCCGACCATGTCCAGCCGCACGACTAGGAGCTGGCCCACTGGATCAGTAAGTTTGAGGCTCACTAGAGAGGCTCGGCCCGACCGAGACTTAATACCAACTCTAGATCCTCATTGCACACCACACGCGCTATTTTGATTGTAGTATTAGTATAATAATCTCAGCTTATTTCTTTATTATGACTGCGATAATTGTAGACCTTACTCTGGGGACTAGTCAAGACTAGTCGGTCGATTAGTCGACTAGTCGCCCAAGTCGCCCCCTTGGCGACTCGACCCGACTTTACGACTTAATAACCTTGCCGACCAGGCTGGAACCATTAACAGCTCTGCGTTCATAACCATTGGACAGTGTTGTAAAAAGCGGCCTAGGCGGCTGCGTAGGCGCTCAATGCCACATGGCCGCCATGATTTGGCCATAATCAGCCAGCTGAATGGCCGGAGTGCCTAGGCGGATCCTAGGTGGGTCTTGACGAGTCTAAGGGGGCAGAAGCTACTGTCTCTACTTGATCTCATTCCCACTTGTGTAAGGAGAAGAAAACTTCATCCATGTGTTTCCTATCTTTCATTGATACATAGTGTCATCACTAGTATTAGCAAAAATCCCACATTACCATATGCATCCAAGTGTTCCATTGATACATGAATTTGCAATTCAACACTGCTTGGAAGGCGCCAGCATAGATGCCCTAGGCGCCATGCTGCCGCCCACCTAGCGACTAGCACTTTCTAGAACAGTCATTCACAGAAACAACAATAATACCAACAGCAATGGTAGGCCAATGTTCCCGTTATTTCTATTGAATTGGAGCTGTGTCCCTTTAGTATAGAAAATGGTTTGCTAAGACTCATGTGCAGTAGAAAGTTGAAGTTTGCACCAGTAAGCAAGCCATTCCTAAATATACTCAGAAGATGGAAAAAACCGGGAGTGAGAGCAATACCCTATCATCCCCTCGCATGTGCAAGGACGCTGTTCCAACCTTTGTCCTGAAAGAAGAATGTCAAACTAAAGTTTCGTGCCAAGAAAGGAAAATATTAATTAGAGGGAAAAAGAATATTCACCGCAAGAACGTCATATACTCAAGTACAGACGTTCAAATGGTCCCATTCAAACACTCCAAAGACTTGGGTGCTGGGAGCCAAATATGTATTAAATACCATCACCAGGACATGTGAACCACTTAACCACATTGACCACAGACACTTGGATAATACAAAATGCTAGATGAAAAATAGAAACAAAAGAGATAGCCAGATGCTTCGGCTCAAAATTAATTGATTGATCATGTTTAAATGGACCTCATACAGGGATAATGCCCATTAAAAAAGTGTACAATAAGGGGGGAAGTTAAGAAAATATAAGAAACAAAAAGGAACAGCCATAAAGCTAAAAGCAGTTATTGTGATTCTACTACCAATATAAATATTTACAAGCGAAAACAGGAAAATTGTGAAGTTAATCTACATTTCCCTTCCAAGAAGTGAATGATTTCAGCATTTCTGAGGCATGAACACATGTAGCAGAAGCAGAACACAAGATAGCCCTTTGTCAAATAGCAGTGATTGAATTCCAGCATGGATTTGCAGCACTATCCTCCCAGTTCAATCATATCTGAAGGGATTTTTATTATCTTCTTTAGTTCCACGAGGCAAATCTGCATCCAGCTGCCTCTCAAAGCCCCTGTCAAATCTCCAAGGGCTCCCCCTCCTTTGGAGTTCTGGTGATCTGGGAGCAGAAATGCGAGGCCGAAGCTTAACTCCGGTTTGGTTTCTTAACTGCTTCACAGAACCATTCCGGTCATATGGCTTGACAGAATGAGTTTCATATCTATCAGCATATTCCCTTTGATCATCACTATTCCCATCGTGCTTATTTCCCCTTCCCCTTTCGAAGCCATAAGGAAGCCTTCCCTGTGTCGGGCAGTACAATTCTCGAGACCTTGGCCGTCCTTGGGAATCCATTACATCAAACCTGTCATTTCTTGACGTAATTCTCAGAGGTGGGCTCCTCCTTGTGTACCGTTTCTTATGATCAGAAAGATCTGCTGTTGAGCAGTTCCTTCCATCAACCCATGTTGAATCATGTTGCGAGTAAGTGCGATTTCTTGATGAAGGACTATAACGCATGACCCGATCATCAAATCCAGGTTTTCTACGAGGTGAAGTAATTCTACCAATTCTAACTTCAGTCATGTAATTAGGCGGAGATCTACTATGTGTCCGCAAACTCGCACCTCCATTTCCTATAATTTCCCTTCTGTTCCTAGGTGATGTCCAAGCATGTGGGGATCGAGACCTTGATCCAGAAGGAGATCTGCTGTGAGCACGTGAAAGGTTAAGTGAGGCTCTCTGAGGTGGGAACCTCCGTTGTCTACTGGACAGTGAACAACGAATTGAACTCATATTTCCATCAGTAGTACGATCTTTATCCATCTCAGGACCATATCGACCAGACAGGTTACCACTAGCACCAAAGCGTCGTTCTGGAGATACTTCCCTAGCCTGTGCAGGACCTCTGGACAACCCGCAAGCTCCATCTATGTCAATTGGAGAACCCCGTCTGGACAAAGGGCGGTATGAGCCACTTAAAGTGTTTCTCATCCTTCTTGCCATGTTGCCAGCATTTGCTGCATCAGCAGCTCTTACCAAAGTGCCATCACGTGCAACAACAAAGCCATTGCTCTCCATCTTTGCGACAGCAGCTTCTGCAGCATTTCTTGGACCAGGTGGGCCATAATTATAATAATCAGGCGATCTACACCGGGCAGAACGAGAATTATTTGAATTTTCCACCCACTGCTCCCCTTGGTTGCTCAGTTGAATCTGTCGTGATGCTCCACCCCTCCCATGTAGTTTATGAACATCAACGGTCCTTTCAGCTTTTGAGCCTGAGCCGTAACCATCATCAGATCTGGATAAAAGATGGGGGTCATAGCATTAGTTATTAGGATCATGACATTGAAGTCATCAAAAATTGAATTGTAAGATGACATCTAAATTCTAAACAAAGCCACTGAAATTTACCTGCACAGCTCATTTCTGTGGGGTCTGTCAAATGATCTTGGCCGGTCCACAGGTGGTTGCACATTTCTATTCGATAACCCCATCTGTCGCAACGACTCACCACCTCCAGCTGCGTCTAATGTGCTCAAAACACACCTGTTAGAAGAATCAACTCTGTCCCTTGAATCATGTCGAGAGTGCCTCTGATCTTCAGGCAACATATCCCACCCTGTGGACTTCGTTCTGATACTTAATAGATCATCCCCTAAACCATCACTGCCCCTTTCAGACTGGCTGACTGTTGCAACAGATCCAGCTGTTATACAGCCTGCGTTCATCTCATACATCCGAGTCTCACCTCTCACTCTCAAATGAACATTATGAGCCTTTTCACCAGCACTTCCAGCATCCATCATTGGGTTCATCTCATACATCCGAGTCTCACCTCTCACTCTCAAATGAACATTACGAGCCTTTTCACCAGCACTTCCAGCATCCATCATTCCCAATCCATCATCTAAGCAGTTACTTGACCATGAGCGCTTCGATGAGACCGGTGAAACATCACCCTCTTCCTTCCTAGATTGTGTTTCATTGTAATCAGCAACTGGAATGCCCATATTCTTTGAAATAGAGCCAACAGGGAGAGGAGGAATGTCAGGGGCGTCTTCTTCGTCCCTGTAATCTGATACCTGATAATTGACACATTTAACTTCTTCATACCCGTCATCTGTCCAATAGCGATCACCAGATTCCCTAAGTTCCCCATCCTCGTATTGAGAATCCTCCTCCTCAACATCCACTTTTCCGGTCCCAGCAAGATCTTTGCTATTATGAGATGCATCTGTTTCATAGCAATGCTCTAGACAATTATTTGATGCAACCTTCCCAAGCTCGTTTTTGTAACCATTTGGGTAGCTCTGTGCTGCAGATTGCGAGTCCACAATAATGTCCATGTCAGTAACTACTGGTTTGGTGCATTCTGAATTGGGGCCGGGAGCCTGAGGGGCATCACTGGTAATGTAATATGTCTCTGCACTGCTACTGTTGGCATAAGTGATTACACATTTTTTATGATTAATCGTTGCACTCACACCATCTTTTTCATGCCCATGAACCACATCACAATCGGAAGAACCTAGGTTGTTCTCTGGATGAGGTCCAGGGAGGTCCAAATCATTGTCTGCATCTGCAGCCCTCTTGGTGAGACCCAACACATCAGTGCCATGTTCAGCCTTGTTATTAACTGACTGATCGATTTTACTAGTTCCCGAATCAACATCCAAAAGTTCCTGGTTCTTAAATTCAGATATGCTTTGCTGAGAAGCTTGCCCAAGTTTATTATCACTCCAGCCAAGATCAGTAAAACTTTTATTGAAAACAGTTACTGTTGCAAGATTTGTGCTTTCCTCAGAAACCAATTGGCTTGCCAAAGGCTTCACTCTAGAGCCCAGTTCACTTGTTTGGATTGAATTACCTTCACCATGACCATCCACAGAAGCCGAGTAAGACAAACCTTCATAATCAAGTGGTGAGGCATGTGAGACATCAAGTTTCTCCACATCTGCCGTCAAAGCAACATGCTCAGTGATAGGAGCCAAAGAACTGCAATCTGGATTAGACCTTAGGTGTGATTCCACTTTGGAAACATAACTGCTCTTCTGCTGATCAGGCAAATCCTTTGTTTCTGCAGATGAATCATTCCCATCTAGAGATTCAGATTCCAATAGCTGCAAATTTGGATGATGTGACCAACTGCACAAAGGATGAGATGAACTATCACCTGGAAAATTGCTTTCACCCTTTGTCCTAACATCTTCCGGCGCATCAACCACATGAATTTTGTCGCCAGAAAGATCAGGTGGCGAAAGATCAGGTACGTCACCAGCAACTGTTGAGTCAAAAAGATCCTGGCACTCCTGCGGTTTGTTCATCTCATTTTCAACATTATTACAATCGCTTACAGCAGAAGCTACAGGATCAGGACCAACCATATCATCATCACCACCGCAATTAGTGTCCCATGCTTCCATTGCAACGTTAAGATCCCAGTGCAACCTAGAATCACGAGTGCCATTGGAACATTTGGTTTGCACTACTGTATCTTGCAAGCATTCTACAGATTTATCTGGATCACTTGAGTTGTTTGACATGGTAACACCTGAAGACTTCGCAACGGAAGCAGATGAAGAATCATCTGTTTTGTTTGCACTGCTCAATGCAGAATAAAGCGCATGATTGGCGTTGGGAGAAGATGCAGATTCAACAAGATTTACTGTGCTGTTTAATGCAGTAGCAAACAAGGGCTTCAAATCAGGAGCAGATTCAGATGACTCCAGAGGCCTGTCCGACTTGCAATGTGAAGCATCCGGAATATTTAACTTATCCTCCTTGATTTCATGTAGGAGAATCAACTCAGAACTGGCAGTAATATTCTCCGGCTTCCTTTCTTCAAGGGAGTGGGCTGACTTCGAGCATTCACCATTTAATATGTCACCGTCCATCTCACCCTCACAGGCAACAGCAGCCAGTATTGATATACCAGAAAAATCATCAGCATCAAAAGGCCCTTTCTTTTCCTCCCTGTACTCACCTCCTAGCATTTTAACCTTGCGACGCTTCCCATATGATGAGATGCCTCCACAGGATCTGCTCAATATTTTTTCATAATCCACTAGCAATGGAGTGGATGGAGGTGATGGAGAACGATCCATATGAAATCTTCTCTTTTTAATTGGAACATTTTCCATGGGGTCACTAAAGCGCCGACCAAGAATAGATACTCCAAGCTGCAGACATGAAATTAAACAGTTCAGAAAATTGGCATTCATGAATTGTATTGATGATTGACTCATATTTCATCATACTCTAGAAGAAGAAAATAAGAACCTTCTCAGATTCTGAGACTGACGCATCTACTTGTGCCATCTCTTGACTTTTGGCATTGCCACATGCATAGAAAGATCTAATTTCATCCTTCATTCTGTCTTCTCCAGTGGAGGAGGTCCTTGCTCTCCTTGCAGCTCTTTGCCTTCTGTTTACAGTCTTCCATCTCACCTCAGGGTCTATAGGCCTTGGGAGGTCCAAGCCCATGGTGTTAAGCTTGCTGCTACACGATGGACCACCTGTGTCTGCTGTCGATTCACCACCACAGCCTTTGCAGGTCATTGAAATATCTGTGTTATTAAGATTACAAAGTGACGATGACGATGACCTTCCAGTACATGTACACAATCGAATCTGCCAGAAAACCAAACTAGTCATAAAATCCCGTACAGCAGAAGTTAAAAGTCAAAGATGAGGTACAGCACCAATGCTTAGCAAACTGAACCCAACGACAAGCTTTTAGCTTGCCAAAGAGTACAAGAAAGACACAAACCAAAGTGTTGTTAAATCATGTGCATACCATCAAATCTGATCGTCTTCCTGTTGTTGCAGCGGAAACTGGAGATCGATTCACATCAACCGCACCCTCAGATCCAATAGATCCCTCAAAATCCTCTGGAAAACAAAAACAACAGAAGGTTGCTGTTGAGCACCACACCACCAAAGCTCAGGATGTACTGTTTGAAGAATAATAGCATCACAGTCCACATAGCATGCACATAAGCGAGACTTAAATATTAAACGATGATTCCGCAGCCATGCCACCGCCCCGAGCACCCATCAGCAGCCACTACCTTGACCCCTTTCAGTAAGCAAATTAAGAAAAAACTTCGAATTCCTGGCCCAACTTTCAGTAGCAGATTAAGAAAAAACTTCGAACTTCCAACCCCGAGGGTCACAAACAAGCACTTTTGTCTTACTGCACATATGGAACACCAGAAGCCAAACCAAAAGTAAGGCTTTCCTGCCAGAACTGAACCCCCATGGCAGCCAAACAAAACAGCAGCCCCTTCACAAGTCAAGCGATCCCTCGGCCATCGGCTTCCACGCCAGAGAGAACACCAATTCTTCCTCTCCCGAAACAATTAATCCCGAGGAATACAGGCAGATCTGGAAGCTGGACGAATTTCCGACGAGCATCACTTTCCGGCAGATGCACAGAAACGATGAACAATAGCTAGAAGCCTGTAGATTGACCTGAGACAAACTCCGTGGCCAAAAGTTCAAATCCCTCAGACAAAGCAGATCTGACGACCGACAGGCGAGAACCTGTCCTCCATCCCCAGCACACGACGGAACCGGCGAACCATAGGGCGATCTCCGTGGCGGCGGCCGCCACCAGAACCAGGCCCGCCGGGTAAAACGCCCCTAATCCAAGCGCCGCGGCGACGGCGGAAGCCAGCAAAGCAGCAGGCAGAGAGACTACTCAGATTTTCTAAGATCTAGGGTTGCGTATACCTTTCGCTCCAGCCTTCCTCATCAAACCCAGCGCCGCCGCCGCCTCCTCCGGCTCTCGCCCGCTCCCCCTCCTGCGTGTGCCCAGGGCTCAACTGGAATCCGAACCCTTCCGTCCCATCCGCTCCCTTCCTCCTCGCTGGATTCCTTGCGTGCGCCGCGGTGCGAAGAAATTCCCCCGCGGCTTTTCTCTCTCCCTTTTGACCCCGCCCGCGCCGGGGGGTAGGCCGGGCACGCGACCGATTGATCGGGGGCGCCCCCCTACTTGCTGCTTCCGTCGCCTCCGCCGCGAGCCGCGTCGCCGTCGCCGCCGCCGCTGCTCCCGAATTTTCTATTGGACCTCTCCTTCGCCGCCTGATTTTCTGTGATTTTGAGGGGGCGCTCAATTAATTATACCTTTTTTTCTCTGCTCGCTCTGGCTCTCGATGGACGGGATTACCCCTGGAGGCGGTGGGAGGCTGGGGTCGGGAATGCTTTTGTTTAGATATGGATTCGAGCCGGCCGATGGAAAAGCCTGTGTTGCGTTTTTATCATCGTAACAGAGGATACAACTGTTATCTGGTTTGCTGAGATAAAATGGTAAAAGCTCTTCAATGTTTTTGTTTAGATGGATTTGAGCCGTCCGATGGAAAAGTCTGCGTTGCGTTTTTACCATCGTAGCAGATGATACAATCTGGCTTGCTGGGATAAAATGGTAAAAGTTCTTCAATGCTTTTGTTTAGATGGATTCGAGCCGTCCGATGAAAAAGCCTGCGTTGCGTTTTTACCATCGTAGCAGAGGATACAACTGTCGTCTGGCTTGCTGGGATAAAATGGTAAAAGCTCTTCAAACCATATCTCTGTGATTTCTCTACTACTTAAAAGAATAAATTGACGGCGTTGGTTCACCACCCTCTCTTAGTGGTTCATGTGTCATCCCACCATCCTCTCCTTGATTGTTGACATGTGGGATCCTAATCGTGAGCCCCAACTGTTGATAAAAACTGCGCGCCCTGCAATTTCGCCTCCTCCTCGATCCTTCCTCTGTTCCCCTTGCCCCTCGAACAACCGTGCATTCCTTGGCCTCCTCCTCAATCCTTCCTTCGTTCACCTCCTCAGTCCTTCCTCCATTCGCCTCCCATCAACCTAGCTGTCGACTCCTCTCCGAGATCCGACGGGGTGCGTCGCCTTCGACCGGCCCCCTCCAGCCCACGCCACCTCCCTCGACTCCATCTTCCCCCAACCCAACCAAAGCGGCAGAGAGCTCGGCAACGGCAGTGGCGCGCACAACGAAGGCAATAGAGAGAGCAAGTAGAGACGGTGGCTCGTGAGGATGAGATGTGGGGAAGGGAAAGCAGTGCGGTTAGGAGAGGACGCCACTACCGCCTCCTCCTAGTGTTCTCCATTCATCCTCTGCCTTGTCCTCCGAATGCAGGCGCCTACTCGTGCTCACACCACTCGTGTCAAGCAGCTAGTCGTGGTCAAATCTATCACTGGTGGCAATAGAGGAACGTAGGTCCACCTACGGTAGCGCGTGGAGGACATTGCGCTAGGGTTAGGACCAGGGTGACGCTATGACCACGCTTTAGATCTGTGCAAATATGGGCGTCACTGGTTTCCCTAGGGCGGAGGTTGAGGGAGGACCAGAGGCCACCGACCAGGGAGCGACCGCTAGCGAGGAAGGAGGGGTAGGAGATAGCAATGCCAATGGTGGTGTCGATGAGGGCAGGGCGGTCGAGGAGCGAGAAGGACAAGAGGAAGAAAGCATATGTGACTGTGGTAGTGGGCAAAGACTCCGATGGAAATGCGGCCTAGAAGTAGAGGTTGTAGAAGGTCTATGATGGGGATGGGGCGACGACACGACGACAAGTAGAGAGGAGGAGGAGGCCTTCGGCTCCTCTCCTCCCATCACTTACCCAGCGTCGTCGCCTCCGTCCCTTCAACAGCGTCGGTAACAGCCATGGTTTTTATGAAAATAGAAATAAATAAAAAAAATAAAAATTGGTTAAAATAAAATTTAAATTAAAACAAGTATTTTTTGCCTAAATTTTAATTTTGGATTTGCCCTGAATTTCTGTTTTTGAAAAAGCAGGATTTGAAAAGCATTTTAAGAAAAACCTAAAAATAATATTAAATAATATGATATTTTGATTTTCTATAAAAATCTTATGTAAAATTAATCATTTGGATTTATTTGGCTCTTATTTGATTTTTCTGAGTTTTCAGGAGTTTAAAATGTATTTTTGAAATTTAAAAAGTATTTTAAGATATAAAAATATAATACCAACATTAGTTGGAAATATTTTTATTAAGTCCAAAATATGTCCAGGAGATTCTCTGAATTTTTTTGGAATTTGTGGAAGTATTTTCATATTTTTCTGAGCTTATTTAGATTTTCTGGCAATTTCTGAAAAGCTGAAATCAAAAATCAAAAAAATAAAACCCCCTCCCTCTCCTCCGGCCGCCACGTGGATGGCCAGATCCCTGCCACATCGCCGACCCCGATCCCGCCTTCCCCTCTCCATCGGCCGCCACGCGTCCGGCCCAGATGGTCGCCCCGCGCGCCCCGACCCAATCTGGCCGTCCGCCCCACCCCTCCCTCTCGGCCGCCCGATTCACATCCGACGCCCGTGCCACCCTCCCGCACTCCCTCTCCCTGCCAGCCGGCCCCACCTGTCGGCGTCGTCTCCCCCCTCTCCTTTTCTCCTCGGCCCCACCCGCCAGCACCTCATCCCTTCCACCTCTCGCTGCACCGCAGGCCCCATGCGTCAGACCCGTCTTCCCCCTCCGGCCGTCTCCCTCCTCCTCCCGCGCCGGCCTCCCGCAACCTTCGCCCGCACCTCCCGGCCACACCCCTCTCCCTCTCGGCTCCGCCCCCACTCCCGCACGACCCGCGCTCACGCGCCCACCTCCTCCCCGCCTTCTCCGCGCCCCCATCACCCCCACGTCGCCGTAACCGCCGCCACTCCCCGATCTCTCCGCGCGACCAATTCAGCGCGCCTCCGCCCCCTATAAATCCCCCGTCCCGAACTCCGCTTCACTCCGCCTCACCTCCCTCCGCTTCTCCCTTCCCCTCTCGAGCGCCTCACCGCCGTCGCGCCGTATCCCCCGAGCCGCCGCCGCTTCTTCCTCGCCGCCGGCAGCCTCCCGTGCCCGCCTAGCTCCGCGCGAAGGTAAGCCGGACTCCCCGTCGCCCCCTCCCTCTCCTCCGCCCCTCGCCGCCGGCCGTCGCCCGCCGGAGCGCCGCCGCCACTGCTAGGCCCGAGCCCCTCCCCGCTGGCTCTCGCCACGTCAGCGCCCTGCGCCTGCGTGGCAGGTGAGATGGCGCCATCTCAGCGCCACCGCGGCTCCTTTGCCCCGTCAGCAAACCCCGCCACCTCGGCACCCCCCTCGCCCGTGGACTCGGTCCACATGGACCGAGGCCCACCTGTCAGCCGGCCCACCTCAGTGCTGAGGTCATGCTACGCAGTAATCTGGATTTTTCAGTTGAAAAATAAATCAGCCGAAATTAAATTTCCTGCTGACGCAATAATTCAGATTTTCCTTTAGGAAAATAATTCCAAAAAGCCTAATTTTCCATTTTCTCTCTTTTCAAACTTCCCGGAGCCCGTTCTTCTTCGTCCTAACTCCGATTTAGCCCATTCAAATTTCTAAATTCATCAAAAATTTCCCTCTATCCATTTCTAACCTCAATTCAAATATTTGAAGTCAATTTGAATTTATTTTAATTTGGTGGGTTATTTTCACGTGTAGACTTCGACGATTCGGGAAAATTCGACGACGAAGGTTTGAACCAAGTTGAAGAGCAAGGCAAGTCATGCTCCTTGATCATGTTGATCCCAGTTTTCAAAATAAAACTATGTTGTTTTAAATTATTCTGCATGCATATTTTTATTCAACGTATTTCAATTCAGTTTTAAATTTAGTTATTGCCTACTTGTTATTTTCTCCATTGATATTGAATTCCTCGATACCTTGTTACCCTAGATCAAACTCTAGCTAGTGCATTAGTGTTGACTAGAGGAATTTTGAACCAAATGCTTAGACTTGCTTAGTCCTAATATTTGTTTTGGGATATTTTCACATAAAATGATGAGCTTTTCACATGAAATGATGAGATTTACAAATGTACTCTTGACTCTGGTGAGTCAAGGAGGTTTATGAACTATTTTGAAAACAAAATATCAAACTTGGTTTAGACTTAGGCAATTGGTTAGATTGGTGGGTGCAGGCATGCCCTGTTGGTTGGAGCCGCAGTGGTTGATTGTCGTGCACGGGAGTATGTGGTTGGGCCTAAGTCAGATTAAGAACCGGTCTGTGAGCTACTGTAGCAAAGCCCTAATCGTACTACCACATGGTTGGTGTGGGACAGCCCTGGCTAAATAATTTGCGAAGTCCCAACCTGAGTCAAGTCGTAGGTTGAAAGTGAGCGTGGTTGGTGCCATGTGAAGTCTCACTTGGGCGAGCGTGGTTAAGCCATGAGAAGTCTCGTCCAGGCTCAAGAGGGGGTCCCGGTCTGGTGGATTCCTTAGTGGGGTGAAACCTTAGAGTTGGCTCGACCAGGTTGAAGGCTTTTGCATTGTAAAGGCCTTGTCACGACTCCCTGCCGCACACCTAAGGAAGTGTGTAACTCGCGTGGCACAAAAGGATGATCGTGTCTTGTGGGTAAAGCTGTACAACCTCTGCAGAGTGTATAATCTATCCTGGATAGCCGTGCCCACGGTCATGGGCATGCTGAGTAAAAGTTTTTCATGGATTAGACTTTGTTTTTCAAAAATGTTTTTGAAAACTGTTGTAGGGGTGGCCCAACCCCCCGTGACTGGGCCGTGCAACTAGTCCAACATGTAATAGGCCCAATAGTGTAGAGGAATATAACAGTGTAAATATACCAGTGTACCCCCATCCTTTGTAAATACCAAGGGGTAGAATGGGGATTTCCCATTCTACCCCACTCACATATATATAAGCCCCCAGGAGGGGCAAAGGGGGACACATCTCCTTCATTCTCACCACCTCTCCACAGATCTGGCTCTCCTCTTCCTCTCCTACTAGTCCCCTCCTTCTCTGTTTAGCCCGTAGCTACGACAGATGGCGCCGTCCGTGGGGACGACTAGAAGTTTATGCATGGAAGGAATTTTTGGAGCACTCATCGCAGATAAGTTCCATCTTGTCGCTAGCCTGTTCGCTTCACCTCACTGAAAATGGCGGAAGTGTTGTAAGCACACAGGTTTGTCATGGGCCCTCATTTCCTTCCCAGATCCAGATCTGGGAAGGAAATGTGTACGGGCTTTGCCTGTGTACTTGCTATATTTTGTAGATGAGGAGTAGAGTAGATCTAATCTAATCGCTTATTGCTACGTTGCTGCCATCTCCGCCCAGCTGGAGGTGTTTATGCAGGAAAGTAGTGTCTTGGACGACCTGGTGGCGTGACCCTCCCGGCCAGTCTCGTTCGTACGCCTTCGAAGTCTCCGCGTCATCGAAGTGTCCACTTCGCATCGTCGAAGCGCCTCGCCTCCGAAGCCTCAAGCCTCCGCGTCATCGAAGTGCCCACTTCGCATCGTCGAAGCGCCCCGCCTCCGAAGCCGCCGCGTCTCCGTGTGGCCTCAGGACCTCGTGCAGACACCAGACTCCGCATTCCCCTAGCGTCCGCGAGTCTCCGCGCCTCCGCGAGTATGTACGTATGGGTCGCCAATGCGTATTCATACGTACATGTAGAGCGGCAAGCTCCCCCATGTCTTCATCCCTCCATGCATGCATAAAATATCAACTCACGTAGTAAGTATGCATGCATGAAGTATCAGCACAAGTAGTAATACGCACGCATGAAGTATCCAGTAGGATGCGTGCATGCTACCCATCCATGCATAGCGCGAGCTCGCAGGGATTGGCGTCGGCCTCCACCGGCTCTCCGCGCTACGCCGGCCCCTGTTTCTCCGCGCTCGCCGAAGGGTGACTCCGGGCTGGTAGTCTCCGCTTCATGTTCGTCTTCGCGCTGGCTCTTCGCACAGCGGTGCCCATGACGCAGGTTCTATGCATGAGCTGGTCTCTCTCCCCTTCGACGCCGTATTACTCGCAGCGGCGCGCTGGTTCTCGCTGCGGCACATCAGCGCGTGGTCAGCAGCACCTCCGTATTGAGCAACATGGGTCACTCGGCGCCAACTTCTGAGCCGACTGCGTCTACCTCGCCACGGCTCCGCATCTGCGACAACACCGTCAGTTCGGCCGTCGCTTCGCTGGAGTCCGGGTGGGTAAGTCGAGCTACGCCGATCTTCGCATCGTGGTCTCCGCGTCGAGGCCTCCCTGCCTTCGCTCCGTACTATGCGGCCACGCAGCACCAATCAGGAACGTCGGAGAGGCCTCCTCGGTGGCGAAGTCCCGACGCAAGGTCCCGGCGTGGTCTCCTCCGAGCAGGGCCGCGTCTCCGCCAAGTCTCTGGAGCCTCCGCCGACATCGCACAAGCAACTCCGGAGTCCGCGTCGAGCCCTCCGACGCCTCCGCCAAGGCCCTGGAGTCTCTGCTGATGTGCGCGGGCAGCTCCGGAGTCCGCGTCGAGCCCTCCGACGCCCCCGCCGAGTCCCTGGAGTCTCCGCCGACGTCGCACAGGCAACTCCGGAGTCCGCGTCGAGCCCTCCGACGCCTCCGCCAAGGCCCTGGAGTCTCTGCTGATGTCACGCGGGCAGCTTCGGAGTCCGCGTCGAGCCCTCCGACGCCTCCGCCAAGGCCCTGGAGTCTCTGCTGATGTCGCACGGGCAGCTCTAGAGTCCGCGTTGAGCCCTCCGACGCCTCCGCCAAGTCCTTGGAGCCTCCGCCAACGTCGCACAGGCAGCTTCGAGGTCCACATCAAGCTCTCTGTAGCCTCCGCCGACGTCGCGCGGCCAACTCTGAATGAAAATGGTGCCTGGATGACGCGGTGGTACACACTCCACGTCCATGCGGGGCCACAGGCACGTACAAGCAAAACAAACTGAAGAACCAGCAAAGATCGTGCATCGAAGCCTTCGCCTCGGCTCCGTGACGGCTTCGCCAGCCTTCGCCTCGACTCCAGAGGTCTTCGACGGCTCGCCTAGCTCCGCACGCACTAGTCCACGGACTTTAAAAAAGACGTGACCGTCGAGGCATTCCTCCGCACGCGCGAGTCCACGGACTATAAATAAGACGTAGCGTTGAGCCTAGCTCCGCACGCATGATGTCTACGGACTTTAAAAAAGACGTGACCGTCGAGGCATTCCTTCGCACGCGCGAGTCCACGGACTATAAATAAGACGTAGCGTTGAGCCTAGCTCCGCACGCATGATGTCTACGGACTTTAAAAAAGACGTGACCGTCGAGGCATTCCTCCGCACGCGCGAGTCCACGGACTATAAAGGAAGTCATAGCGTCGAGGTCCGCCTCCGCACGCATGATGTCTACGGACTTTAAATAAGACGTAGCGTTGAGCTCAGCTTCCGCACGCACGACTCTACGGAGTATAAACAAGACGGGGACTCTGATCCCACGCTCTCTACGGAGCATAAATAAGACGCAGGTGTTGTCCCTGCGCAAGTCTACGGACTCTAAACAAGTCGTGCGCTGAGGTCTGCCTCCGCACGCGAGAGTCCGCGGACTATAAATTAAGTCGTGCGCCGAGGTCTGCCTCCGCACGCGAGAGTCCAAGGACTCTAAATTAAGTCGTGCGCCGAGGTCTGCCTCCGCACGCGAGAGTCCGCGGACTATAAATTAAGTCGTGCGTCGAGGTCCGCCTCCGCACGCACCAGTTACCCTCACGCACTCTACGGAGTATAAAAATTGCGCGATGGCCGAGACACTAGGGAGTGCCTCGCCGTAGTGATGCGGCACCTGGATGTCGCACCTTCGAGCGCGTTACACCAGGGAGTGTACCACTCCTTTTTGAAGGTAGGGAACGGCGGTCTCGCCTCCCTACCTCGGCGTGCGTAGTGCCTTCGGCCTACGCTCCAAGCGCCCGCACTCAGCGGGCACCCTTTTTGAAGGTAGGAGAACGGCGGCTTCGCCTCCCTACCGCGGCGTGCGTAGTGCCCTCGGCCTACGCCGCAAGCGCCCGCTCTTCGCGGACACTCTTTTCGAAGGTAGGGGAACGGCGGTCTCGCCTCCCTGCCTCCGCCGTGCGTAGTGCCTTCGGCCTACGCCCCAAGCGCCCGCTCTCCGCGGGCACTCCTTTTTGAAGGTAGGGGAACGGCGGTCTCGCCTCCCTACCTCGGCGTGTGTAGTGCCTTCGGCCTACGCTCCAAGCGCCCGCTCTCCGCGGGCACTCCTTTTTAAAGGTAGGGGAACGGCGGTCTCGCCTCCCTACCTCGGCGTGCGTAGTGCCTTCGGCCTACGCTCCAAGCGTCCGCTCTCTGCGGGCACTCCTTTTTGAAGGTAGGGGAACAGCGGTCTCGCCTCCCTACCTCGGCGTGCGTAGTGCCTTCGGCCTACGCTCCAAGCGCCCGCTCTCCGCGGGCACTCCTTTTTGAAGGTAGGGGAACGGCGGTCTCGCCTCCCTACCTCGGCGTGCGTAAGTGCCTTCGGCCTACGCTCCAAGCGCCCGCTCTCCGCGGGCACTCCTTTTTGAAGGTAGGGGAACGGCGGTCTCGCCTCCCTACCTCGGCGTGCGTAGTGCCTTCGGCCTACGCTCCAAGCGCCCGCTCTTCGCGGGCACTCTTTTTGAAGGTAGGGGAACGGCGGCTTCGCCTCCCTACCGCGACGTGCGTAGTGCCCTCGGCCTACGCCGCAAGCGTCCGCTCTTCGCGAGCACTCTTTTCGAAGGTAGCGGAACGGCGGTCTCGCCTCCCTGCCTCCGCCGTGCGTAGTGCCTTCGGCCTACGCCCCAAGCGCCCGCTCTCCGCGGGCACTCCTTTTTGAAGGTAGGGGAACGACGGTCTCGCCTCCCTACCTCGGCGTGCGTAAGTGCCTTCGGCCTACGCTCCAAGCGTCCGCTCTCCGCGGGCACTCCTTTTTGAAGGTAGCGGAACGGCGGTCTCGCCTCCCTACCTCGGCGTGCGTAGTGCCTTCGGCCTACGCTCCAAGCGCCCGCTCTTCGCGGGCACTCTTTTTGAAGGTAGGGGAACGGCGGCTTCGCCTCCCTACCGCGACGTGCGTAGTGCCCTCGGCCTACGCCGCAAGCGCCCGCTCTTCGCGGGCACTCTTTTCGAAGGTAGGGGAACGGCGGTCTCGCCTCCCTGCCTCCGCCGTGCGTAGTGCCTTCGGCCTACGCCCCAAGCGCCCGCTCTCCGCGGGCACTCCTTTTTGAAGGTAGGGGAACGGCGGTCTCGCCTCCCTACCTCGGCGTGTGTAGTGCCTTCGGCCTACGCTCCAAGCGCCCGCTCTCCGCGGGCACTCCTTTTTGAAGGTAGGGGAACGGCGGTCTCGCCTCCCTACCTCGGCGTGCGTAAGTGCCTTCGGCCTACGCTCCAAGCACCCGCTCTTCGCGGGCACTCCTTTTTGAAGGTAGGGGAACGGCGGTCTCGCCTCCCTAGCTCGGCGTGCGTAGTGCCTTCGGCCTACGCTCCAAGCGCCCGCTCTCCGCGGGCACTCCTTTTTGAAGGTAGGGGAACGTCGGTCTCGCCTCCCTACCTCGGCGTGCGTAGTGCCTTCCGCCTACGCTCCAAGCGCCCGCTCTCTGCGGGCACTCTTTTCGAAAGTAGAGAACAACAGTGTCGGCGCGTCTTCGGCGGTCTCGCCTCCCTACCTCGGCGTGCGTAGTGCCTTCCGCCTACGCTCCAAGCGCCCGCTCTCTGCGGGCACTCTTTTCGAAAGTAGAGAACAACAGTGTGGGCGCGTCTTCGGCGCTCGACTCCGCCGTCCGCCTTTTAGGCATCGCCTCGGCGGGACGGCACGTCTTCGGCGCTCGACTCCGCCGTCCGCCTCGTAGGCACCGCCTCGGCGGGACGGCAAGTCTTCGGCACTCGACGACACGCCTTCGGCCTCGACTCCGCCGTCCGCCCCGTAGGCATCGCCTCGGCGGGACGGCACGTCTTCGGCGCTCGAAGACACGCCTTCGACCTCGACTCCGCCATCCGCCTCGTAGGCATCGCCTAGGCGGGACGCCACGTCTTCGGCGCTCGACTCCGCCGTCCGCCTCGTAAGCATCGCCTCGGCGGGACGGCACGTCTTCGGCGCTCGACGATGCGCCTTCGGCCTCGACTCCGCCGTCCGCCTCGTAGGCATCGCCTCGGTGGGACAGCACGTCTTCGGCGTTCGACTCCGCCGTCCGCCTTGTAGGCATCGCCTCGGCGGGACGGCACGTCTTCGACGCTCGACGACACGCCTTCGGCCTCGACTCCGCCGTCCGCCTCGTAGGCATCGCCTCGGTGGGACGGCACGTCTTCGGCGCTCGACTCCGTCGTCCGCCTTGTAGGCATCGCCTCGGCGGGACGACGCGTCTTCGGCGCTCGACTCCGTCGTCCGCCTCGTAGGCATCGCCTCGGCGGGACGGCACGTCTTCGACGCTCGACGACGCGCCTTCGGCCTCGACTCCGCCGTCCGCCTCGTAGGCATCACCTCGGTGGGACGGCACGTCTTCGGAGCTCGACTCCGCCGTCCGCCTTGTAGGCATCGCCTCGACGGGACGGCACGTCTTCGGCGCTCGACGACACGCCTTCGGCCTCGACTCCGCCATCCGCCTCGTAGGCATCGCCTCGGTGGGACGGCACGTCTTCGGCGCTCGACTCCGTCGTCCGCCTTGTAGGCATCACCTCGGCGGGACGGCACGTCTTCGGCGTTCGACGACACGTCTTCGGCGCTCGACGACGTCTCCGGCACTAGGGAGTGCCTCGCCCTAGTGATGCGGCACCTGGATGTCGCACCTTCGAGCGCGTTACACCACGGAGTGTACCACTCCTTTTTGAAGGTAGGGGAACGGCGGTCTCCCCTCCCTACCTCGGCGTGCGTAGTGCCTTCGGCCTACGCTCCAAGCGCCCGCACTCAGCGGGCACCCTTTTTGAAGGTAGGGTAACGGCGGCTTCGCCTCCCTACCGCGGCGGGCGTAGTGCCCTCGGCCTACGCCGCAAGCGCCCGCTCTTCGCGGGCACTCTTTTCGAAGGTAGGGGAACGGCGGTCTCGCCTCCCTGCCTCCGTCGTGCGTAGTGCCTTCGGCCTACGCCCCAAGCGCCCGCTCTCCGCGGGCACTCCTTTTTGAAGGTAGGGGAACGGCGGTCTCGCCTCCCTACCTCGGCGTGGGTAGTGCCTTCGGCCTACGCTCCAAGCGCCCGCTCTTCGCGGGCACTCCTTTTTGAAGGTAGGGGAACGGCGGTCTCGCCTCCCTACCTCGGCGTGCGTAGTGCCTTCGGCCTACGCTCCAAGCGCCCGCTCTCCGCGGGCACTCCTTTTTGAAGGTAGGGGAACGGCGGTCTCGCCTCCCTACCTCGGCGTGCGTAGTGCCTTCCGCCTACGCTCCAAGCGCCCGCTCTCTGCGGGCACTCTTTTCGAAAGTAGAGAACAACAGTGTCGGCGCGTCTTCGGCGCTCGACTCCGCCTTCCGCCTTGTAGGCATCGCCTCGGCGGGACGGCACGTCTTCGGCGCTCGACTCCGCCGTCCGCCTCGTAGGCACCGCCTCGGCGGGACGGCAAGTCTTCGGCACTCGACGACACGCCTTCGGCCTCGACTCCGCCGTCCGCCCCGTAGGCATCGCCTCGGCGGGACGGCACGTCTTCGGCGCTCGAAGACACGCCTTCGACCTCGACTCCGCCATCCGCCTCGTAGGCATCGCCTAGGCGGGACGCCACGTCTTCGGCGCTCGACTCCGCCGTCCGCCTCGTAGGCATCGCCTCGGCGGGACGGCACGTCTTCGGCGCTCGACGACGCGCCTTCGGCCTCGACTCCGGCGTCCGCCTCGTAGGCATCGCCTCGGTGGGACGGCACGTCTTCGGCGTTCGACTCCGCCGTCCGCCTTGTAGGCATCGCCTCGGCGGGACGGCACGTCTTCGACGCTCGACGACACGCCTTCAGCCTCGACTCCGCCGTCCGCCTCGTTGGCGTCGCCTCGGTGGGAGGGCACGTCTTCGGCGCTCGACTCCGTTGTCCGCCTTGTAGGCATCGCCTCGGCGGGACGACACGTCTTCGGCGCTCGACTCCGCCGTCCGCCTCGTAGGCATCGCCTCGGCGGGACGGCACGTCTTCGGCGCTCGACGACGCGCCTTCGGCCTCGACTCCGCCGTCCGCCTCGTAGGCATCGCCTCGGTGGGACGGCACGTCTTCGGCGCTCGACTCCGCCGTCCGCCTTGTAGGCATCGCCTCGGCGGGACGACACGTCTTCGGCGCTCGACGACACGCCTTCGGCCTCGACTCCGCCATCCGCCTCGTAGGCATCGCCTCAGTGGGACGGCACGTCTTCGGCGCTCGACTCCGTCGTCCGCCTTGTAGGCATCGCCTCGGCGGGACGACACGTCTTCGGCGCTCGACTCCGCCGTCCGCCTCGTAGGCATCGCCTCGGCGGGACGGCACGTCTTCGGCGCTCGACGACGCGCCTTCGGCCTCGACTCCGCCGTCCGCCTCGTAGGCATTGCCTCGGTGGGACGGCACGTCTTCGGCGCTCGACTCCGCCGTCCGCCTTGTAGGCATCGCCTCGGCGGGACGACACGTCTTCGGCGCTCGACGACACGCCTTCGGCCTCGACTCCGCCATCCGCCTCGTAGGCATCGCCTCGGTGGGACGGCACGTCTTCGGCGCTCGACTCCATCGTCCGCCTTGTAGGCATCGCCTCGGCGGGACGGCACGTCTTCGGCGTTCGACGACACGTCTTCGGCGCTCGACGACGTCTCCGGCGCTTCACCGGTTCCTTCATAAGCATTGCCTCTAGGGTCTGCAAGCTATCAGTTGCATCGGCACCCTCGTGCTTGCTGTCAGGGAATGGGGGGGCTGGGGTGGTTGATCGCGTCAGCTCGCCCATCGGGACCTCAGCGCTTGCTGTCGAGGGAGTACTGTTGTAGGGGTGGCCCAACCCCCCGTGACTGGGCCGTGCAACTAGTCCAACATGTAATAGGCCCAATAGTGTAGAGGAATATAACAGTGTAAATATACCAGTGTACCCCCATCCTTTGTAAATACCAAGGGGTAGAATGGGGATTTCCCATTCTACCCCACTCACATATATATAAGCCCCCAGGAGGGGCAAAGGGGGACACATCTCCTTCATTCTCACCACCTCTCCACAGATCTGGCTCTCCTCTTTCTCTCCTACTAGTCCCCTCCTTCTCTGTTTAGCCCGTAGCTACGACAAAAACCTTATGGATGGATAGAATCCATGAGAGAATGAAAACCTTGTGGGTAGATGGAACCCATGAGAGAAATTGAAAACCTTGCGGATGGATGGAATCCGTGAGAGATTGAAATCTGGTGAATGGATGGAATTCATCAGAGTTGCGCAGTGAAAGCGTGTGGATGGATGGAATCCATACGTGAGCTTTTGGAAAAGATGGTCCGGGTGGGATGCCCGTGGATAGGTTGGTGTATGGTTGGAGCCTGCACTGACGGTAATATTTTCTATTACAAGTTATGTTTTTACTTGCTGTATTAAATTCAGCAATTTCAGTTTACTTATTGTATTTCTTAAATGTTGTTTTATGCAAACTAACCCTATAAGCCTTCCATTGAAGCCTTTATCATTATGGTGCATTTTCCGTGTGACTTGCGGAGTACAAGTTTGTACTCACATTGCTTTTTCCACACAGAGAAGGAAGACGTCAACTACAGTGAAGATCTGGACGAGTCGGCCGCGTCTTACTGTCGTTTGCCTGTGGGCAGGCTTGGGCTTCCTTTTTATCAGTTTGCTTTCGCAATTATTTCCTTTATTTATTTTGCCAATGGGCGTTGATGTAAGACTTGGCCATGAGGTCGTACTCTTTTATTTAATATAATCAGTCACTTGTGCTTGGTATTTATCTTTGTGGAACTGTGTGCACTAGCTGATCCTGGACTAGTGCAATTTACACAGAGGATCTAGGAGTCGTTACTCCGGGTTCTGACAGCGTCTCCCATGGTTATCACGGCCATCAACACCGCCCCCACACATTGCTTCTACATCCTCCTCTCTGCCATGACGTTAGTCACGATGTGCCTGGCAGGGACTGCATAGGTCAGTGGCCATGAAGGTTGAGGCCCATGAAAGCTGAGTCACAGTTAGGGTTTAGGTGGACGGAGGTGGCCGTTGATGTGTTGCCCTCTTCCTCAGCTCCTTGCTTCTAGGCCGGTAATAGGCAACAGCTGGAAACTGGGCAGCGTATCGAGGAGGAAAGTTAGCATCAAGAACTAGGCGGCTACTTTACTCCCTTTGCTCCATCCCCTTCAGCTCCAACCTCCAAGGTAAGAAATCTATGAGATCAAGATTTGAATTTCCTAGTAATAGTAGTAGTTGATGCAGATTTATGTTTTAAAATATATTAGTGATTGATTCACATAGTAAAACCATTATGCACTCAACTTGTTTGATAAATTGTCGTAGCAGCCTACGTTCTGAGTTTTTTGATTGGAAAAGCTGTTCAACATTGCGCGGTCCAGTTCTTTTGAATGAGCAAACTATGCAAAATACTTATGCATTATTCTACTTTGTGGATACAACATCTTAAATTTGATAGTTCTCTACAGAAAACTTCCCTGATAAAAATAAAAATATACATCAGTGGATTAGCATTCCTTGATGATTGAGCATAGATTGAGAACAACAAATTGGTCGATATGAAATAGGGAAGAGATGAACACACACAAGTCTATCCATGTACCTTCTGAGCATTTTGATTTCCTTTGCTTGAAATATGTTGGCAGTAAAGTACTTTCTTTAGATAGATAGCTTATAAATATGGTAAGTTGGATATTCTTTCTACATGATTATTTCATAAGTATAATTCCTAGAACATAAGTTGATGGTTAGCTAGATGTTTCTTTATTTGAACGGATGTCTCTAATAGTATGCTTGTTGACATGTCAATTCTTCTAAGTTTATAGATTGTTTAGTGTGCCACGGATAGGACTGTCGACACTTTTGGTGAAACTTTCGCACATTTCCTTGTGAACAGTTGATCTTCTGTTGCAAAGTTTATAGGGTTTTTAACTTATATAATGGTGATTTATAGTTCCATTTACTTGCGTGTAATCATATTATAATGGGCCTCATTGACATAGCAACATTGTTCTTGGATTTTGCACAAGTTTGAATTCGATATGCAGTGCTTCACCCTTAGCCAATTTTCCAAAAAGAACGTGTTTTTTTAATAATTTCATATGTAAATTTGGTATAGGAGGGTATATAAACTTCAAAATTTGAACTATGTAAACAACAATCACCACCTTAGGAAGTCTTTGAATTCACTACACATCTGCAACACAACAAACATACAACTAGCTATTTCCATGTGAACACGTTTAACTTCATGCATTGCATCACACAAAAAAACTTTTCAGCTTATGTGAGTTTGCTACTAAGAGATTAGAGATGTATATTATGCTCTGAAAACATATATACTAATGCATGCTTTTCTTTGCTTAGGTATTATGATTTTATAGCTTCCTTTACTGCAGGTGATGGCAATGGGAACAAAAATTAAGTATTTAGGTCCACAATGGCCATGGCTACAATGCAAAACGAATGTGTTGACTCAATACGTTTTAGATTTTAGTAAATTAAGATTATCTAATTTAGATTTTAGATTTAGGAACGTAAGATTCTCTCTTCCTGTTGTTCCATTTATCCATTTATTTTATTGGATGTATCTGGAGTTTGCAATGCCATGAATTCAAATTAGGAGACCTACAGTCCCCTATGGTGACATTCATAGTGAAATACATTTGGGTTTTAGTTTGGCATGGTTCAGCCTTTTTATTCACATAGGTTGTTTGATGCTCACAGTAAAAATCCAACATTCCCATTTTACATATCTTTTGCATGCTTTGATTTATTCAAATCTATCTGTTGGAAACTCCAATTCATTGCCTGACTGATGGACTAGGACATATCTTGCTATTCAATCTTTATCTAAGTTAAAGATTTAAGGGCTAATTCATTTATTCATTGCCTTTTCCCTATTCTTCATAATGTTTTCCCCCTTCTTCTAAAGCTGAAATGATAGTGCAGGAAAGAAGTATGGAAGCTGAAACCGACTATAAGCTTTTATGGTGGGTTTTACACCGATCTTCATTGTTGTGGACTCAACATGGGACTAACCACTGACGAGATGAACCATGGCATGCGTTGATAGCTTTTTGCGACTTGATCCTATGATGTACTAAGTGTTGAATTTGATTTAATTTTGTAGCAATTGGTCTTTGTCTGATTATGCTTCTACAGCTGTCATTATGGACCTCCATGATCTCTCAACCAAATTAATTAGCACATTTCTTCACTAGGCAAAGCTGTAAGTTATATGCGTGCGCATTGTAATTGACATCTGACATTTGTGCCACACATCCTACTATTCCAATGTATTTTTGGGGCCAGTTGAGACTATTCAAAAAACCTTATAATTTACAATCCATTGCGTGTACTCTTATTTACATCTGAATTTTTTCTCTACTAAAGCAGGAAAAGTTTGAAAAGAACCATAATTGCTCTCGCACTTCTTTACTATGTATAGTTTAAATTTTATAGTGTGTTGTATCATCATTGGCAAGGGAACAAGTTTTGCTTAGTTCTAGTCCTTTGTTTGTTGTGCTTCCGCAGAACACTACACAACATAATAAAATTTGTTCGTATAATATTCCGTAATAATGTATGGGCAGTTAGCTAGTTGATCCTAACTATTCGTACTTAGGGTTAATAGCACGTTAACCTCACACCATGGCCCAAATTAGCGTGCACTGCTGAGATGATCAGGGAAAATATAGTTGTTCTTGTCTTATAACATATTTTGCCTTACGTGCCCGTGCTTTACTACAGATAAAAACAATAACATTACGCCTAACATGTTCAACTTTGCCACACCTTTGACCCCACCACTTCACCCACCCAAGCTCCGCCTCAGCTTAAGTCACACCTTAGTATCTATGCTCAGCTGTCGGATCTCGGAGCAACAACTCTGAAACTCTCTGTGTAAATCGCACTAGTCCAGAAGCGGCTCCCGGTGTGGTGGCGCTCCGGTGGTGAAGAAGCTCGGCAGACATGCGAAGGGTGATCGCCAGGGCACAGGGAAGACGTGGGCGGCATTGGCGATGTGCGAAGTGGACGGAGGTGGCAGCAATTGCTTGCCGGAGGCGGCCGAGGCCCGAAGTAAGAGGTGCGGTGCGGGACGAGGGGGATGAGGGTGGAAGGAGGTGTTAAGAAGGTAGGGGTGCTTGGAGGGGAGACTTATAGGGGGAGAGACGGCGTAGCTTGCTAGAGTTTGCTTGGAGAAATCGGTTAGGGGGTGTGAACACGAAGATGAACGACCATTTATGGCCATGGAAGGGAGGTGTGGGGTGCGGGCAAGGAGGGAAAGTCAAGGCGACGCTTTGGGAAGAGAGACCGACCAATACGAAGCTTCGGACGAGGCGGCCATGGCGGTCGACTAAAGAAAGAAGAAAGAGAGGAAGGGGAAGGGTCTGATAGGCGAGGCTCGCTTATTGGCAAGAGATAAGAGAAGAAGGAGAGGCAGACGGCTAGATGAAAGGCACATGGCCGGAGAAGAGGATCACGGCCGTTGGCACAATTAAGTGAAGACGAACGCACGGGAATAGAACGGGCGGCGAGGATGAAATCAAGGCCGTTGACGAGGAACGAAGGGGTAAGTAAAGGTGGGTGACTGAGATCAAATTGGGAGGTGGTGAATTTGATCGGGGTGCGACACATGTTAGCCTAAGATGATTTTGATTTTAAAATTTGTTTTAAATTTTCAAAAACACTAGGAAGCTTCAAAAACTCTTAGAAAATAGCCAATAAAGTCTAAAAATTTCAGAAAAATTCTTGGAGCTGTTTTAGACTTAGAAAAATATTTCCAACTTAAAGTTGGTCTTTAAATATTTACAAAAAACTTTTTAGCTTTGAAATTGATTTTAAAATTCTAGAAAATCATAGAAAATCCAAATAAAAGCCAAATACTTTAAAATAATTAATTTGAAATAGGATTTTTACAAGAATTCAAAATACCCTTTATTTAATAATATTTATATGTTTTAGTTAAATTACTTTTTAGAAAAGTTTTTTTAAAAGCTAATAATTGGCAAATACAATCTCTAAAATTTAAGCAACCAAATAACACTTGATTTTTATTTTAAATTAATTAAATATTATTATTATTATTATTTGAAAATTTTGAAATAAGTAGCTGGACTGTTACATCAGCCTACCCTATGTCATTGGCTTCACCGTTATGCGCAACCAAGTTCCACCATGGCTTGTGTCACACCTCTACCTCCATGCTCAGTCTACACTGAACCCTCGTCTTTGTTGCCGTGTTGGGCCTAGGTCACTGTTCTTTTTTTGTGCCGCTTGTGGACAAATTGGGCCCGTTAGAATCATGAACATGGATAGAGAGAGCAAGAGAAATGAGGTTGATCGAGCGATAGAAGCGATAGTAGAAAAAGGTGAGTTTGGACAGCACACTTTGTCGTCTTCCACGCAATTAGTGATTGTTTCCACCAGAGATTTCTCTACTTAGTCCCAACTTTTCCTTGGTCCGTTAATGTTGTCACTTCCATAACCCTTTCACCACCTAGTGAAGATGAGATCATCGATGGCAATGGCAGCGACGAAGCTTCTCGCCATGGGCTATTAAAAAAATTCTTCGTGTTATCTACATGGCCAAATGCAGCCTAATTCATTTAATTGAATTGAAATAAATAAAGAGATATCTATGTCATTTGAATTGCTTTGAAAAGAACCGTCACTTGAGCTGACACTTCTGTTATTGCTTTTTTTTCACTTTTCATATCTTAACCTCTTATTAGTACAATATCAATAAAAAATGAGGACACACCTAACTAATTAGTGGATTATCCATGTTGTCCTCCATATATGACATGCATGCACAATGTAACATAAAAAATCCCATTAATAAAAAAACCAAAGAAAATATCATCTGTATCTTATTTGTAAAGTCTATTTACAAATTTTAAGCACCCAACAAGTGCTAAGGAAGAACCCTTTCTCAAAAAAAACCTTTGTTAACTAACTCATACCTTATTTATTCAAAGAAGCTCTCTAAAACAAACTCATCTCCTTGTCACTAACAACCTAACCGTGCCATTTGGCACTGTTGACAAAACAACCATGTGAATTGTGATTAAGCTAGGCCACCGCCTACACTGTTGCTCGTTGAGATTAATCAGAGCAAAACCGCAGGGAGGTGCCGCGAATATGCAATACAGCAAAATTGAGTAAGTTCCCATGCAACAAAAAAATTGATGTAGATGCATGATGATACACGTACATACCTTGCATGTTGTCTCTCCATCCATGCATGTTGGATGACATGCTCTTGTGTCGTCCTCACACACCTGGAAAGTTGTACCGATCGATGGTAGAGGCTTTGTGGCCAGCATGTAGAGGGCCCATGCATGCGGTGGCGATGAGGAGAGGGCAGGGGTGTGGACGTGAGGTGGAGCGCGCGATGGTGAGAGGGGCATCGGAGGTGAGCGTGGAAGGCGCGACGGAAGGGGCACGTAGGAGAAGAGGAAGGGGGTAGAAGGGGCACGCAAGAGAAGAGGAAGGGGATATTGTTGCAGACAGATATGGATGGAAATCATGAATGGTTTTTGGGGCCACACGTCGACACGCTTTTTCTTAAGAGAGAAGAGGAGAAGGGACAGATGTGATAGACCATGTGGAGGTGACCCCGGTTGTGTGATGAGTAATTGACATACGTCGAGTTTGGTTTGTGTGGTTCGGACCATGTCGTTGCGCGGTGCAATCGGTTTCGGTCGGACCTTGTCGAGCTAGGTCGAACGTGCTTAAGTCGTATATTTTTCGTTTCGATCGATTTGGGCTTGAGTATGTCGTCTGATGCTAATGTATGGTTGCAATATTTCGAGCGGTGCTATGTGATTTGTTTTTTGTCTGTGATAGCTACAGGACGTCGAGGTGGAGTCGTGGCGAGACACGGGATAACCGGACTAAGCGCAGGTGGTGCCGAGGTCAAAGCGATCGAGGTGTGCCGAAGACGACGAGGACTCGAGGTGGCTGCGTGGCTTGGAGGGCAAGGAATGAGGAAGCTTCCTGGAAGGTGCACGAGGAGCATTTTGGTGAATACGCAAAGCTGCACTAAAGGAAGTGAATTGTGGATAAAGTGCCATGAGTTGTTGAGAGCTAATGGGTAAAGTATGTTGTAAACCCATTAGTGGAGGCTATAAATAGAGGATGATCTCTAGTGGAGAGAGTTGAGAGAGTGAGTGTAAGAGTTAGGATTTTATTTGACTCTCTCCATGCATGAAAAATGAGAGTGATTTTTTAGAGAGGGGACTTGTGAGATGGATTAGGGTTTTAGACTTTGTTTATTGAGAAAGAGAGAAAGAGAGAAGGTGAGAGTTTCTCTCTATGCTCTCCATGCATATGGGGATGTAGGGTTTGATTTGTGAGATATGAGCTGAGAACAACTCTTTGTAATCGCGTATCTCTCCGTATCAATTTCAATATGAGAGATTTTACTTGAGTTGCTCTAGTGCTCTTTTATTATTTTGCATCGGTTTTGGCTCAAGTTCTTCTTTTCGGCAGCTCTTTGTTCTTCTTGTTTTTGAAGTCAAATGCTCAATCCCTGCCTCTTCTTTTCTTGCTGTTTATGCTTGCCAACTGCTGTTTGTAGCCTGCAACATGAAGCCTCTGTTCATCCTTTTGGCAGCAAGGATCTTCAATTGGTTCGGCAGCAAGCATTCAGCTGATGCTTTGCTCTTTGGTTATTCTCGGATGCTACTTCCGATTGCTAGTTTCTAGTTTTACTGGTTATGGTATTTTTGTTAGGTTTGACTGCTACTTTCATCATTAAGTCTTAACTATTTTTTGTTAATTCTACTGTGCCTTTAACAACCGAGTAGTCTCCTTTTTCAGCCCTTGCGTGTAGCTCATGGGCAGCAGCAGCATGTGGCTGCAGTATGCACTTCTTTGATCTTTGTTTTGGCAGCAAAAACAGCTCTTTGCCTGCAGCAAAAACCTTCTTTTGGCAGCTGCTTTAAGCTTTAACCTTTCTCTTTTAGTCTCTTTTCAGTCCCTTTAAGTTGTGCTTGCAGTCTTCTTTTTGTGCAGTTTGGCATTTGCAGAATTTTGGTTTCGGCTGCAGCTGTTTTGCTGTCTTGTATAGCTGAAACAAGAGCCCAAATATGAACCAAGTATTGTCTACTTGCTGTTTTCGGCCAACTACAGTTTGGTTGTCGGGAGTGCTCTTATTTCCTTTCTCTGTCCAGCAGCAGCTCAAGGTTCAAGTCTCCAAAACTAATTGCCTTATTTCTTTGTTGGTTCGGTTGTGCTCTTGGCAATATGATCTACCTCTTTTTCATTTGCTTGCCGATCAAATTTCATTATAGTGATTGCAGCCTCTGGTCTAGTATTGTCGGTTAAATTATTTCTCTGTTGTTAGCTTCTCTCTGTCAAAAATCTTTGTTGGTCTCTTTGCATTTCTTTTGTTTAAAGCTTCTGTTGTGCATTTGAGTTTCTTCTTCATAGCTTCAATAGCTATCGGAGACGAAGAATTGTGAGTGGACATTATGGGGATGATTTTCTAAAAAGCAACATTCACCCCCCTCTGTTGCCGATTTCGATCCAACAAGATGAACCACCACCAATAACTCATTCTTTAAGTAGTAGAGATATAAAACTAAACAATACAACAAAGTCAAACAACTCTTCTAAGACCACTCGATAGATGTTGTTCATTTTCAAGAATTTTGGTACACAATAGGAATCTTAGTCATACGCAACAAGAACAATTCATGTTATTCTACCGATAGACTGGGACACCACCGATGTGGGTGGCAGGGCAGTGAGGGTGAGAAAGGTACAGATTCAAGTAGAGGGGCTACTAAATGATGGTCAACTCAATGAGGTTGGATGGGACAACACGAGGTAAGTCAGCATCACTTAAACCCTAGCTTGGAAGGGATCCGGATTGAGGCAACAATAGTGGCTCATAGTAGGGAATGAGGGTGAGGTCAAAGAGAGTAGGTTGGTGGAGTCGTGAGAGATCGCCAAAGGAGTCGAGGAATCGCTCGTGATGGCAGAGTTATGGAGAGTGATTGGGAATGGAGAGGAGTGAATATGTGATAGGTTGAGGAGGTGGGTTGATGCATATTCCAGGGGTGGCTACGAGATGTAATTGTCTAAGTGTATTAAGTGGGATTGGTGAACCCCTACATTGAACGATGGCTGCTGGCTTCTAAATGCCAAAAATTGTTTGGATTACGTTGGCTTCTTAACACGTCTTTTCCCCCTTTGCATTATTCATGAAGATGTAATGGGTTTTTCCTATTTTTCTTTACTTTTATTCAACTGAGCACCTCAGAAAAAGCTAATAGCTGTTACATTATCATTTCAACCAAAAGCTAAAAACCACAACACTTTAAAACAAAGCTATAAGCCTCTTGTCCCTGATCAAATGTCGGACCTCGGGTTACAAACCCAGATCCTCTGTGATTCATTTGCACTATTCCCTGGATCAGTAGATAGTGCCCACAGATACATTGCTGATTCATTTCATACACGGCACATGCCATAACATTACAATACCAAAGTACACAGGTCCCATATAAGGACAAGTATTACAAAAGGGGCCTTCGGGCCACAAAAGTTCAGAGTACCATTGCATTATTGGCGGAAGCAAAAGGGAGGGGCTCATCTCCCCACAGGCAGGTGACCGGGATAACCTAGGGGCGCTTAATATTACCCAGGGGACCTGGTTAACGTTAAGGACGCCACCAATTAGCTTGGTCGGCCCGACTGTAAGGAAAGGCTAGATCCTGGCCTAACTACCACCATCTTCATTCCCTTCGCCAGCCGGGTCCTGGTAGTAGTCGTACTGATCCTGATTGGCAAACTCTGGAGAAAGGGGGGTAGATAGCGAGCGTGAGCACACACAACCGTGCTCGCGAGCCAACATACAAAATGCAAATACTAGTATGCAAGGCTTTATACAAGGAAGGTTTAGGCTCTTTTATTTGCGCAAAGCAACAGTTGCAAGTAACTTAATTACAAATCCTATGTTCTAGCCCTTTTTAATATCCAAATCTTGGATGATTGAAAATTGTGCAGTAAGTATAAGACGGTGCTGGTTCCATCCACCAGTTTCATGGCTCCAACCACCTATGCTAGATTTTTAGTTTGGATAACCCATACTAACACTGGAGTACTTCCCTCTAGGATAGATTCAGAATTTGGAGTACTTCCCTCCAAGCAGTTTTCTTCCCACCCACAAAAGGCTTTTCAAATAGAGCTAACTCGAGTGGGTTCCCATGTCCGCCCTTGACCGTGGGCACGGTTATTCGAATAGTTTACACTCTGCAGAGGTTGTACACTTTCACCACAAGAGATAAGTCATCTTAATAGCCAACATGCTTCCTTAGGCATGAGACCCAGATGGTTTATCACAAAGCCGTTACCTTACTCCGAATTAGCTAGATACCACCCCGCTGAGGTTTCACCGCTGAAGGGCTACATCCACCACAGTCAGAAGCCCCCTCTTGCGCCGTATGAGTAAACCAGTGCTCTGGCACCCATCTTCCGTGATGATATCTAAACTAACCCTTTTGTAAGTTAATTAGCTAGGTCGTACCCATATAGACTTGTGGTTGTACTGTTTTACACAAGGAGGTCAGCACAAGATTCAGTCCTTAGTTCGTCCAGGCGGTTCATTCCACCAACCATGGGTTTTCGTGCGACATCAGCACCAACCACTCTTACCACCCACCCAGACAGGTATAGCAGGTTTTGAGGGTTTTGAGAAGCATAAAATAACTAGTTACAAAGTATTCAGCCACGTACATCCCGCAACTGCCCAAAACAAGTTCTCATATTTGTTTAAAGATTAATGATCAGGGTATATGACCCTGGACTTAGACCAACAGCATGGCATTTTAATTTGACTTATAATTATTAAAGTTAACCTTATTTTCTAGGGTGACAAGGAGCAGGTAATTCGAGTTATCAAGGAATGGCATATTAAGTTTATTATAATGTCAAGTGGGCATGTAGCTACCTTAAGCTTTGACATATATTTATATGAAATAGCTCATGCAGTTTCGAGTAATTTAAATGAAGATAATTTTGCAGGAAATTTAGGAGCAAAATGATCAACATGCTGACTCGCCTGGGTCTAGAGTAGTAGGATCTTGCTGGTCCTGGAGTGGATCTTCTTGTGGCTCGGGGGCAGCTTCAAACTCTACTCGAACAGGAAACCCCAAAGCACACCCAACAAGCAAAGAGAACAAAATAAGCATAAAATAATAAGAAAAACAGCTCAAAAATAAACCAAACCACAACCAACAGAAAGAGCTTGAATTTAGAAAAATTTAGAAACAAGTTTCACCCGAATCGGAGTTACGATGAGGGCGATAGAGCTATTCGAAGTTTCATTTTCAGGAAAATCCTAAAAATGAAGAGGGGAGAGAGAGTCCACTCTCTGACAAATGGGTCCCGCCGGGTTTTATTTTATTTTCAGATTAATTTTTATTTCGGAAAATCACAGTGTATGACTGCGGGGCCCACGACATTTTAATTATTTTCTTTTCTGAAAAACCGGCCAGAGACCGACACGTGGGGCCAAGTTACTGTGTGAACAGTGCCTCAGATTAAGTTTTAAAACCACCGGGCCCACTTGTCAGTTGGTGGATTAACGGCCATTAACCCCAACGGTTAGCGGTTAACCGTGGATTAGCGCGGGAGCAGGGGCTCCTCCGGCCGAGCGACGGTGAGGTCCGCCGGCGGCGAGGGAGGCCATGGCCGCACGGGGAGATGCCCAAAACGGAACCCCCAGCCCCATGCGCATCCAACGGCGGGGGTGAATCGGCCCGAGGTGGGCCGGGAGGTCACCGGCGGCGAGCTAGGCGGCGGCGGAGCCAGGGGACGCTCGGGAGGGCGACTCCGGCCACGGGGGTGCAATTGAATGGTACGGGAGCTTCTCGAGACGATTAGAAACTCACCGGAGCAGAGAGCGGAGCTCAGGAGGCTGTGGAGGTGGCTGGCGTCGGTGAGCTCCACGGGCGGTGGGGGTCGATCGATGCCGGAGAAGACGTGGCGGCGGAGCTCCCAATCGATGGCTCGGTCGAGTTCCTGGGGTGGCGAGGGTGCTCCTTGCGCGAGGAATCGGCCGGGGACCCCTTGGATTGGCGGCGGCGAAGATGGCCGGAGATGGGGGAGAAATGGGGGCCGGCGGCTGCAAAGAGAGGGGAAAAACCCGATTAGGCGCGAGGGGAGCTTCTAGAGAAGGTAAAAGGGTCGGGGAGAAGGGCAGTGCCGCGCGGGGCTCGCTGGAGGACGCTGGCGACGGTGGCGGCCCGAAGAACGGCCGCCGGTGGCGGTTTTTGAGGCGGAGAACGGGGGGGTGAATGGGGGAGACTAATGGCAATTTGGGGGGGGGGGTTTATAGTGGCGAAAAGGCATAGGGGAGGACGGGGAAGGTATGGGCGACGGAGCTCCCGCTCCTGTAGTGTACTCGACGGTGACGAGGCTAGCGCCGGCTAGGGCGGACGGACGGCATGGGCGAGGTACCGCGCTCTTACGGCTGCACAGAGGAGGCATGGCGCGCGGGTATGGGCGGTGCTGTCCGGCGGCTACGGCTCGGGTACGACGGTGCGGCGGCACGGCCACGGGGCGGTGCGGACGGCGAGCAACAGCGCCGGGGAGGCGGGGAAGGACGTGGCTCCACTGCCGCCCATTGAATGCGATGGCGACGGCCATGCCTGAGGTTGGCGAGCGGCGACGTGGCCAGGACGACGAGACCGAGGGCGGTTCCATCGGGTTGCCATGGCGACGAACAGGGAGCCGACGCGCGGAGCGCCTACGGTGAGGGGGCCGGGAGCCTAGGCCGGCGGGGGCGCCGGGGATTGCGGCGGAGCTGCCACGGGGAGGCACGGGGTGAACACGCTCGGGGAAACCACGGGCGGCACAGTGGTTTGGCTCGGGCAGAGAGCAGGCAGCGCGGACGGGAGAGAGAAAGAGGGAGAGAGCGCGGCCTCCGCGAGGAAGAAGACGGGGAGGAGGGGGCCGCGCTGGGCCGGGCGAGAAGGGGAACGGGCCCCAGAGGGAGCAGGCCGGCCGGGAGAAAAAGAGAAGGGGCCGGGCTGGGAAAAAAAAGAAAACGGGGTAGAGAAGGCTGGCCCACCCGGGAAGAGAGGAAAAGAGAGGAAATTTAGGTAAGGCCAAAAAGGGTTTTGGGCTAAAATATTTAAATTTAAAATTTGAATTTTTGAGATTAACTTTCTAATAATCAAGTAAAACGAGGCAATTAACCAAATTAAAAATGGGGTGTCACATCAAATGACCATCATGAGAGTTTTTATTCTTCCATGGAACCAATAGTTTCCATGTGATATGTTCCCTTAGATACTTTGTAGCACTAGATGATTCTAGAGGATATGCTAAAAACTATTTAAGCATGTAATTTCCAAAAGTCTAATGGATATTTTAAATATATGTTGTATCATATTCGACAGTTTTGTTTACTTTGTGAAGAGTAAAATGCATTGTGGGTCAACAAACTTGTTCGACTAGTTAACGTAGGCCACTGAACTCTCACACTACAAATTTAGGTCACTGAACTTGTTTTGAGTGGGTCACTCTAGGTCAGTAGCATGCAAAAGCGGGCATGAACGATGACATTGCACATCAATTCATGTCATCTTGACATGGGGCACATATTTAGTCATAAAGATCCTTGAACGTAGATTGGGGTAGCTCTCACTCCTCTCCCAGCCTCCTTACCATTCGTGACGGAGCTCCTTACCATCTCCATTGGTTCCCCTTGGCCTCAATTCCTTACTGTCAACAGCAATCATCATCGATGAATCCAAACACTAGGACACATCATTGCTCTCGCAATTGCCTCAGTCGTCACAACTCATTTAGGTTTCAAACGGGAAGAAATTTGTGAAATGCCTAAACTTATAGGGGTTGACTTGAGTGCAAATTGTATTTCCCATGCTTGTTACGTGCAACTAACATGCATTCCATGCCACGGTGCATGAGTCAGTGCGTTATGTCATCACTTTATACCCTATCTAACATGCTAATGACCTAAAGCGACTCTTGAGTTTAGTGACCTAGATCTGCAGTTTGGAAATCCATTGACCTAACTGAGCCAGTCTCGAAAAAGTTTGGTGACTCAGGGTGCTATTTACTCTTTCATGATTAATGAGACTATTTATTTATAATAGACACTGATATTGTAATATAGTGATTTTAATAATACGATATGAAATCTTTGTATCTATCATTTTTGTGTTCAAATTGAATAATTGTACGATTCAGTTTTCACCTAGGCATATAAATGCACTGAATCTTGCTTTGTTGTTGGACTGGAATTTTTCTGTCAACAGTACACGTTTTCTTGTGCTAGAAACGTCCTTCTTTGGAGCGCTTTCACTCAAGCAGGCCTCTTTGGCTCCTTCCCGTCTTACCCCAGTTACCCCGTCAGTTCCCCTCCCTCTCCGGCTCTCCCCCAACCCTACCCTCACCGACGCCTCCCCGTCCCTCCTCTTCCGCACCTCTGGTCGCTGGTCGTCGCCACCACCTTGCCTCTCGCCGCCGGGCGCTGCTTTGTTCAAGTCCTAGGTCTCTTCACCCGAGCCCATCTGTTGGTACGGAAGCCCTAACGTAGCTTGGCTTGTTCTTTGCTGTGAGCAATCAAATCCAAATCTTTATTTCTGTCCGAGATACTCCGATCTAATAGCATCTTGTTGATCTTTGCGGATTTGATTTGATTGTTGATCTAATGAGAGCTTGTTTTCCCAAAATTTGGGGGCACGCCACGCTTTAAGTCCGCCCCTGATGCACATATTTGTAGATGAATCCTCACTTACCCTTAATTTGAATTTTTTTTTGTATTTTAAATATATGTCGATGTATTGTCGTATCAGTGACTTTGGGGGGAAATCCTGTATCGCGTATCGGTGCTTCATAGATTCAATGAATGTAGGTTAATTTGTGAAACAGATGAGCATTACTTGGATCACATCCTAGTCTCTTTGGTCAGCAATAATCTATCTACTGCCTTTTGGTCTGTGATTGTATGCCTACCTTTGGAGGTGCAGCATGGTTTTTCTCCTATGCTGCTATTACTTCTTCTTGTCTCTGTACAGGCCAATGTAAGTTTTGAGTTAAGAAACTTCTGCAGACTTTTCACCATATTTTAGTATAACTAAACATATTTTAGTCAAAAGGAATCTGCTATAAAAAGAAATGGCACCTCTATGAGGTGTATCCCTGAAAATAGCTTACTAATGCAACATAAGTTCTTCCTTTTCTGAAGTGTCATAATAAACCAAACCAATAGCCATCCAAAAAAAACTATTGTTAACATCAGGTATGCTGTTGATCGATGAAATGGTTTAGTCATACTATTTATATGTAGGGCGGTTATATTGCTTTGCTCACCTACGCTTGGTTGGGTAGAGCAACATACATTACAGTACATGGATCGACACTTGGGTTGTAGGCTCTAGCAGTGTATGTGGTGATGGAGCTTAATTATCCTCGCACTGCATATTTCTGCAGACACCAAAGTTAGGTTATTGTAATTATAAAGCACATGTTTTATGAAGAAGCACAAAACATAATCTACTCAAGACTTTAAACAAATGGGGGCATGCTAGCTTTTCTTTAACATGAAAATTATCTACCTTTGATCAAATCATATTAATAACTGATATTGGCTGCATATTGACATTATGTTTTCTCCTGTATTGATAGGCACTATTGTAATTCTATTTGTTATTTAAAGTGTGTGTTGGCCTCTTGTTGAAACCATCTGTTCCAACAGTGGAAGATTGGTTGCACCTATTTTTTGAATGCCAGTTTAGCAAAGATTGTTGCAATTTTCTGCAAGAACTCAGGCTTATATTTCATTAGAAACCATCTGTTCCAGTGTTCTTTTAGCAGTTATGTGTTATGTAACTCCATCGTGATTTTTAGCATCTGTATACTGTGGTCTCAGGCATGTCCTACTGCTGTGTAGATGCATTATAGGCTATTACACTAAGCAGTCAGATTCCTTCCAGCTAGCATGTGCTGGTCTTGTGAATAGATATATTAATAATTAATGACTTTCTTTCCCTCTGCCGTGCTTGTCCCCTTAAGAATTGACTTCCCATCAAATTAACAAGCAAGATGATCAGTGTGTCATATCTCTTTTTTTCCACCTTTCTTTCTTCTTATATATTTTAGGGTCTCAAGGGGTATATCGGAGATGGTATATGCTCATCCTTGCCACAAGTTGCTGTAGAACTGAAAGCATGTCATAGTGAACAACAATACTATGATGTTAACAACGTGCAGTTGTGAACATTTGTGCTTGGGGAATTATTTTCGAGCATTCACACCTAACTAGATCTTGCAGAAATAGGTGTTATTTTTCTACCTTATTCCACTGGAGAACCGGAGAAGAGAGAGAGAGAGAGAGAGAGAGAGAGAGTATTGGACACTGAAAAAATTATATTGAAATCCTTTAACACATTGGTCACTAATTTTGATTCCTCAAGCCTAAGGAGGATCTAGCAGGTCCTTAAGTCGCTGTATGCTTCTTCATTGAGAAATACTGGTTTTTGATGTGTTGTAAACCAAACATGACCCGGTGCAGTTTAACTTCTGAATATCTTTTGGATTAGTTTTATCGGTTATACATCTAGATGAACTCGGAAGTGGTGACTTCCTGTACATGTGGCTTTGGTTGGTCCCCAAATGGCCTTTTCAGTCCTGAAATGGCGTGCTTGATCAGCCTTAAGTGTATTGTGTAAGACACTAAGACATTATAGAGTATCCCAGTAAGTGACTGCTAATATTGTGGAATGCTTACTTACTATGGTGCCATGGTGGTATTTTTTGTGTGTGCTATCCATTTTTTACATATCTTCCACTTTGTGTTAAATGATTTACATTTAATTATTCTTATTTTCTTGCCCAAATTCTGGTTATTCTTGATTAGGGCCTATAAATGGCAGGAAGACACCGCATAGTTCGCCAATACTATGATGAACCTCGAGGATTTCATGATGGCCCCCCTCCTCCACTTGCACGACCAAGGCCCATCTCTCCGCGTCGCTTGGAGGAGGAACTGTCTATCCGCCATGGTGAGATGCGCAGAATCCGTGATGATAACGAACATCTGGTGGATGAAATTGTTGGTCTCAGGCAAGCAATGCCTCGTATGAAAGAAGATCTCCATGCCTCGAGTCAGGCTATACCTAAGCTCCGTGCAGAGAAAGAACTTGAATTGAGGGAGCTGACTCAGAGGAATCTGAAGCTGGAAGCTGAGCTACGCTCCTTAGAAACCCTTAGGCAAGATGCTTTGCAGCTACGATCTGAAGCAGGTAAACTACAGTCTTTGAGGCAAGAGTTGACTGAAAAGGTGCAGGGTCTATCAAAGGAGATTGAGCATCAGAACTCTGAAAGCCAGCGAATACCTGCCATGATAGCTGAACATGATGGTCTGCGGCAGGAACTAATCCAGACTAGGTATTAAACAATTCTGGTTTGTGTTTCTTCTGTAGTGGATGCAGCATATTGCTTTTTTTTATAAAAAAATGTGAAGTCTATGTTGGTGGCTCAAAGGGGCATTTAATTCAGTGTTTCAGTGCCATTTTTTTTTCTTTTGTTCGAGTGGACGAGCAGCTCATTATTAATATCACTGTAGGGCGGCCCTTGAGTATGAGAAAAAGGCAAAGCCAGAGCTGACGGCACAAGTGCAGGCAATGGAGAAGGATCTTGTAGCAATGGCTCAGGAGGCTGAGTTGCTGAGGGCTGACATTGAGAGGAGAAGGGCGCCTAGTAAGTTTCATTTTCTCACTTGCATGTAAGTTACTGAAATTAATTGCAGTTAGCCCATAACATAATTTAAATTTAGGTTTCAGCAGCCAAGGAGCTTATGGACCACCTATGGCGACTCCTCGGATGGGCTTGCAAGGCATCTACGATGGTGGCTATACTTCCATGGGGAGCCGCTATGGCACTGGACCCTGGGCACCACATGATCCCCGCGGTTATCCGCACCAGTGATTGGGCTTCTGATCCTCGTTCTTCCCTGGACAGTGTTCATCTTCCTAGTGTCGCTGGGTACCGATTATGACGGAAGTTTTTTTTCTCTTTGTAGTAAAACTTGTGGCGCACAGTAGCTGGTGTTTCGACTTTCGAGGGGTTGTTGAATGTTTCTAACTTTGCTGGCCAATGCATGGCACTATACCAGCTCTGGTTATCTTGATATATTACAACAACATAATTTTTTGTCCTAAACAAGTTAGGATAAGCTAGGAAGAAAACATTCTCAAGATCAAAGAGTCGAGAGCCTTAAAATAAAAACCTACAATACTAAAATTCTAAGCCATACATCTTACTATCTGAACCAAGAGCTTAAAACATTGTCCCTAACATTCTTATGGTTATGGTACGGAGATCGCTAACTTCTATGTGCTCCTATCCAAAACTAATTCTTTAGATACATTCTAATCCCTCAAATCTCTTTTAACTGCTTCCTTTCACGTTAGTCTTGATTGACCTGCCTCTTATGTTTTCAGTACGTCTTAAAATTCCAATACGTTCTTGTGCCTCAGGAAGCCTTTGTTGGAGATGTCCAAACCATCTCAAGCGATGTTGGACAAGTTTCTCTTCAATTGATGCTATCTCCACTCTATCACGTATATCATCATTGTGGATGCGATTACGTCTTGTGTGACTACAAATCCACTGTAGCATCTTCGTCTCTGCTACATTCATTTTCTGTGTATGTTGTTTTTAGTCGCCAAACATTCTGCTCCATATAGCATCGTGAGTTTGACCGCTGTCCTATAGAACTTACCCTTTAACTTTTGAGGGACTTTTTTTGTCACACAAGACACAAGATGTTTGGTGCCATTTCACCCACCCCGCTCTTATCCTGTGGCTCACGTCTTCATCAATCTCACTGTTCCACTGTAGCATCGATCCCAAATAACGAAATATGTCCTTCTTAGGCACTACTTGTTCGTCCAATCTAACATCTCTATCATCTGCCTTAGCACCACTGAAATCACATATCATATATTCAGTTTTAGTCCTACTAAGTCTAAAGCCCTTCAATTCTAGGATCTTCCTCCATATCATCAGCGAAAAACATACACCAAGGGATATCTCCTTGTATATCCCGTGTGACCTCGTCAATCACTAGGGTAAAAATATATGGACTCAACGCTGACTCTTGGTGTAGCACTATCTTAATAGGAAAGTCATTAGTAACACTAACACATGTTCTAATATTAGTCACAACATTTTCGTACATGTCCTTAATTAGGGTAATATATTTTATTGGGACTTTTTTCTTTTGAAGCATCCATCACATGATCTTTCTTGTCACTTTATCATAGGCTTTCTCCAAGTCAATAAACAACATGAGAAGGTCCTTTTTTTTTTGCTCCTTATATCTCTCCATTAGCTGTCGTAGTAGGAAAATTATCCCCGTGGTTGACTTCCCATGCATAAAACCAAATTGGTTTGTCGTTACGCTGGTCACTTTTCTTAAACAACGCTCAATCACTCATTCCTAAAGTTTCATTGTGTGGCTCATGAGTTTAATTCCTTTATAATGGTTATTGTTGTAGGGGTGGCCCTCACCTAAGCCCAGCCGGCCTGCTTAGAGGGTTGTAAGACCCAGAATAGGACATGCGTAATGACCAGGGGCGGAGCCAGGATCCAGACAGGGGGGCGACCCGCCAAGGCGCCGGCTTCATGGGCCCTGGGCGCCGTGTGTTGGCAAAATTAAACATACACATATATAATTAAACATACGCATATATATTGTCATATAAATTCAATCATAACACATATGGCAAAATAATGTAGCATACGTCTAGTAACACAAAAGAAATGTACTTTCATTACATCTCCACAAACTTGAATTTGTTACATCTCCACTAACTTGAATTTAGCACGACGATTACCAACTAGATCATAAGATTTGATAATATCATTGGAACTAATCTTGGCTGCCAATTCCTTTTCAATATAAACTATCATGTAGCTTCGCAAAAAGCCATCTCCCATTTTAGTCCTAGTACGTGTCTTGGCAAGTTTCACGGCTGAAAAGACTCTCTCAATGGTCGCTGTTGATACTGGAAGAGTTATGACTAATCTTAGCAATCTATCGACCATTGGATAAATAGAATTTTTACCTAATCTCACTAGTCCCTTTGTTAGATCAGCAAGTGATGGCAATGTACTTAGCTCTGGATGGTTGCATACATCAAGTTGAAAATATGGTAGTCGACACTCCAATTGAGCTTAATCTTGACTTGAAAAATCAGCGAGCCTAATTGACTAATTGACTGTGATTAAGGGTGATTAAGGGGTCCTATTAATACATCTGGTGGAACATTGGGGGGCCAGGCCCCTGCCCGCCCTATTAATACATCTGGTGGAATATTGGGGGACCAGGCCCCTGCCCGCCCCCCCCCCTCCGCCCCTGGTAATGACATAAATGCCCCTGAAGGGGATGATTGAGTGTAAGGGTACAATTGTAAGGGCACCCCATGTACACGCGGTACAGGCTAGGGAAAGAGCGCTCTAAGCTATTGCTCACCTAACTCTCTACTATCATACTCTCTCTCTGTTTGGTCTGTAGCCACAACAATTATCTTGATACATTCCCTTCAGAAAAATGTAACCCAGGGTGCCCGTGAGAGACAATTCATTACAATGAAGAGGATAATACATAATCTAAACTAGGTAAGATGCAGAGATTGCATATGAATGTACTAACACAGTGGCATCAGTGCCAAATGAAGTCGCGGAGCTGCTTGTTCTGCATTGCAAGAACCAATTTATTGCTCATGCGCATAATCTACAATGAGCGAAATTCTGTATGTCAGGTAAGTTTTTAAATGGTAGGCCATTGGCAAGCAAGGTGTGCAAGTTAGATGTCTCTTCTTTGGACCGAATTTTTTATTAATAGTAAAAAATAATTACATAATCACAAAGGTGGGTCACAAATTACAAATCTGAGAAGGACGCACTTTGGTACAGCGTCCAGCTGTGGACGCAACTCCAAACCACGTCCAGATCTGGACGCTCAGTAGAACGACGTCCTTGTGTGCTCCGAGCCAGCCGTCCAAACAAACCCATCGATCTGTTGGTTTTCTCTGCACGTTTGAGCTGTTCATTCTGCCTCTTAACTTTTGCTTTTAGTTTTAGTTTATAAATAGCAATAATTTGTAGAGAAGTTTATTGAGAGATATATTCGCGTATGATTTTGACCGATATAGAGTGAGTTTTTTTCACTTATAGCTTATATACGGTGATACAATAATTAGCTTTCAAACAGTGTATTTTTTCGAGACGATGTCTATTAGAGCAAGTATAATAAGAGGCTGTTAGTAGACTGTATGCTGAGGTGGAGGAGAGAGAAGAGAGGTGGGCTGTAAGTTTACAGCCAGCTGAAGCACAAGAACCAAGAAACTTTGTGAGAGAAAGGGGTGGGTCATACAGCCTTCAGCTGGCTGTAAACTACTATATGAATGGGCTGATAAGTGGGCTGTAAGTGTCCATACCGCCAGCTGAAGGCTGTATTATTAGCCTTGCTCTTAAGTTAATTGTACACACTGTACTGACTTCAGTTGTACCGGCCAAAATCGCATGCGATTGTCTCTCTCTTTGTAATATCTCTCGTGAACAGCCAGAATTTAAAAGCCATAAGCTATAGTCTAAAAGAAATCACCCATAAAATCACTATAGTGAGTACTACAATCGACTAGTAGATCCCGCCTTAAAAAGACATTCTATTTGAAAGCTAGATACTATAGAAAAATAACTTTTAGAAGCAATACGAACAGGGCCTTAAATCCTATGAGCGTCTCGGCCATGGTCGGTGAGCACAGAACAGCAATTGTCGTCTGCGTAGTCACCACCACCCTTCGCGTGCACCACTCATCTTGAGGCTGCCACTCCATGCTCTCCCACACATGTGGTGTGCCTATGTCCTTTGTCCTCTCTGCTACACATAAAGACCAGATCTCGTTCTTTTAGGCTTTTGGTTTCTCCCAAAGTCGCAATAAATGGAGGTGGTTTTTTAAAATGGATTTTTCAAACGGTTTTTCGATTTTAAAATTGTGTGCGCTGTCTATGTCAGTGCTTCTGTCGTCTGCTATCGTCTCAAAAACATAGACAAAAGCCATCAACCATATCCCAAAAGAACAGAGCAAGTGTTGTGAATGTTAACATTTTCCTGGAGATTAGAATTATAGGTGCCCTTGACCCTAATGCTGAATTCTTCCAATGCTTGCATGCATGATCTACCCTTTCTTTTCTTACAGTAATACAACAATTTAATTTGTGAGAAAACAATCCAACAATCTAATGATCACGTAACTCAAGTACAAAGTGGTTATGAATCAAATCCACTGGAACATCCTACGAGGACAAAGTAAGTTATATGTACATGTGCATTCTTACTACTCTAGCCAGCAGAAAGGGAACGAAGGACATCATATTGGTCGTGATCGGACGAGGGTCCGCTCTTTGTTCAGCGTTGGAAGATGGACCGATGCAAGTATAGTGTATTTACATTCATCAAATAAGCAATGTAGTTTGGTAAGCAATATAGATTAACGAATGTACTGGTTGCAAAGCAATAAAACATTCTGCTATACAGAGAAGTTCCAAATTTCATTCTCAGTTCTTGAATCTATACACAATTCCTCCCTTCATATGAGCTCAATGTCAGAGCTCTTAGAGTCTGTGTGTATAGCGTAGAGACCAAACAATTCAGGCGAGCAGCAAGGACATCGCAGCGATTGTTGCCGCCTTGTCAGGCACGCGGCAAGCGACTTGCACGTGGTTTGTGACGACGTCCAGGTATGGACACCCTCCTAGACGGCGTCTTTCTTAGAGGGCGTTGTATTATCTGCACCAGGTAGATTTTGATTAAAAATAAATAGTAATTATTAAAATAAGTAATTTTAAAGAGGACGTCAGCGGCGTAGAAAATAAGGAGGAGATATGTGCGTATGATGAGAGCGAGAGGAGTGGGGTGCATTATGTGTCTATGACCCCCTATCTTATCTTCAGAGTGAAACCAGAGCGAGAGGATTGAAAAACCCGCTTTGAAAAGCATGATGTTTATATTGGTTCTTGCCTTTTTCCAATCAAAGACCAATACAAATAGGACTTTACTTTTTGTAAAATTTTGACCATCTTTTCTACATTTGTAATATTGCAATTATTGTTAGTACTAATAAAAAAATCGGTTCTTTGGAAGTATAAGGTAAGACGTATCTGAGTAGTGAGTAGTGTTGTTCTCTTCTGTTGTTGGGCTCCTCTGCACAACTCAATGGCGAATTCAGAACTAAAATTTAGATACAGCTAATGGGACAAGATCAACAAAAGATAAACGTACGAAACATAAATCAAATTATCTTTTGCAATCTAAAATCATACATAATTAGAACATGGACATAGTAAAAATATAAAATACAATAAAAATTGTACATAAAACAATAGTGCATAAATAACATAATGATATATAATGATAAATAATAATTAACAGAAAGTAGGTTCAATATGATCAAAAATATGTGACTTGCCATGCGGATTTACGTTTTCGACAATTTCATATTCTTCTCCTCCTTGAATTAGTCAACTCTCGATGCCGTGTGCTAGCGTAAAGCAAAGAAAATAATTTAATTCCACGCTCGAAGAAAATGAGCTAGAAATAAAGAAACAAAATAAAGAAATAAAATCCAAGAAAAATCAAATAAAATAGGTTTTGGGCTTTTAGGAGGGTCTAACAGGTGAAATGGGTCTGAGAAATGGGTCGGTGGGCTTGAAACGGTTAAAATGGGTATAAATTTGTATTTTTGGGTCTGGTGAACAGTAACAGGTTGGGTTCACTATTCACTGTGGGTCTACTCTACTTACAGCGGGTCGTTTACTGTTCATATCCGATCCATTTGCTACAGTATTGGATTGGGTTACTGTTCCTTAACGGTTAGTTGCTACAGTACCGAACCAGCACTGTTTATCTTCCTCCTCCCGAGCACACGCGACCAGAAACAGAGCAACCACGTGGCGGCGACCGGCGGCACTACAGGGATTTGCGATACAAACTGAGACCATGGACGGGTTTCTGGGAGCACCAGGAGTCCATGTTTGAGGTCGGCGGTGACCGGGGAGGCGGCGTTCGCTAGTGGCGAGCTCAAGAACTCAGCACGGTTTTTGAATGGTGTAGGGTGAACAGAGGATTAACTGGGCCGTTGGGCTTGCAATTGAACATCTATGGGGCTAGGGCAACCTAGGGGAGGTGGCGGTTCGGGCTAGGAAGGACTGTGCGAGGCTGCCCATGGCAAGGTTCCTCGGCCGAGCGACGGACTTTGTCGGCAGAGAAGGAGGAGGCTCGGGAGCTTAAGGCAATGGTTTAGGGATGTATTTGGGAGCAAGAGGAAGCTACAAATGCGAGCAATCGGAAAGTAATAAGCTAAATCAGTGGGATTGAAATCAAACCTATTTTAGGGTTTTTCGGCGATTGCCAGCAATACTCTGGTCGGCGGTCTAATTAAGGTTGTGGAGGGGCTCACTTTTGACTAAAATGGCCAGGTCTATCCTACAATCACTACACCATACCCTTGTCGTTATCAGTCATGCCAAGAACGCAGTTGACCTGAATACGAGGTTCAATTCTTGCAAGCAATCAAAGAAAATGCAAAAATAAGATAAAGTACAATTTGAATATTGCGAATATCAATAAGGAACACAAAGAGTTGAGGCTTGCAATCGCAATTGTTGGTCTAGTCGACACAAGAACACACGACGAAGTTTCACGGTGAAAAACTAATCTAAACAAGCCTAAAGACTTCACACGGGGTGGCGGCTGAATATATAGATGGAGAAGGGAGAGGCGGCGACCAGAGGTCGTCCTAGGGTTGGACAAGTGCTCCAAGAAAGGTACAAGGCCCATTGGCCCAAGTGGAGGTGGCACAACACCTTTGGACTTAGATTCAGAATGGGCCCTGACTTGTTTTGGCGATTGCGATGTGCACAGATGGACTTTTGAGGTGGGGCCAGATCTGTTGGTTCCACTTTGTACTCATACACCTCAAACGGAGTCCGTATACAAATTCTACGCATGTTGAAGTTAGTATTGTCTCCGAAGGCCGAATTAGATTCCAGAACGTGTCCAACTTGAACTCTTGCTTTGACTCGGACAAAAGTAACGTGGTGACCTTGAAAAAGAGTTGGGAAAGGCATCTACTTGGTCTTGATGTGTCGATCGGCTTCCCTTTAGGTGGACCCCAACCACGAGCGTGTAGTGTTGATGCAATCCTCCTTATGTAGCTGCACAAATATACAATTTCATTATTAGGTAGCACCGTATTCTCATTTAAAACAAATTGAAGCTAAAGAAATGAATTCTCCTTTTGTTCAATATTGGGAGCTATGGTCGTATGCGTTTGTAGTATAGTCACATCATCCTCCCTTTCTTGACACAAAACAGTCCTCGGTTTTAACAGATATGTAGCCTCATGTATTTCATGATCTTTATCATAAATCTCAGAAGATGACAAAGGATGCAACGAACTCTCATTGTGTAATATCATAAGTTCTTTATCAAATAAGGTAAAACCTCGTTGAAACAAGGGTACCTGATTGGAAGTATTCTAACTAGATGGTGTTGGTACTATGTATGTATCTTGTCTGGCTTCCCTTTTTTAGAAAATAGGGTATTGGATTGTGACCTAATATTGATGATCTCAATAAGAGGCAATTTTTTCGGTTGCAAATGGAGCAATGGCTGTGGTGTATGGAAGTAGCCTACAACGCTCCCCTTCTTGAAAGCTTTTCTGGAGCTCACAAATAACACTAGAGGAACTAGAAATGTTAAGATTAATGTCATTAGTTTTCTCTACATGATAGTGTTCCTCCTCCAAAGTTGAACCTTTCAGTTCTGGAGTTATGCAAATTCTATGAACAATATAATTTCCCATTTCATCATACTCGCCTATTAGGTAAAATTTATAACGAAACAATGAAAACAAATTGGGAATCTCAAATAACTTCTTCTCTAAACAACTCAGTTCACAAGAATGATCAATCTCAATATAACCTAAATTATTCGAAGAAGAAATCTTATTCAGCTTATCTCTAGCATGGATTGATTGCACATTGATAGAATCAAGAGCATTTATTTCAGCACATGGATTTAGAATTAAAACAAGATAATCAGGTTTAATTTCTGATTACGTCAAAGATTTGTGCAAGAAATTAGTACACAACTCATTCTCAACACTCAAATCAATGCAGTCTGAATTCTCTACTTAAAACATGTTCATATCAGAATTATTTTTCACAAATTTTTGCTCTAAAGTAGCATGAACAGTGGACAATTGTAGTTCTTCACAAGCATACTCACTTTGAGTGATGATAGCACCATTATCTTTACCTTTTTGAATCTTCTCAGATGATGTAGGTGCATCCATCTCCTCATCTTTCTTCTTAAGCAAAGGAGGCAGTGGCCCAATCAGGTCATTCTCCTCTTCTGCATGGGTTTCAACTTCCTGCAAGTTGTTAGTCACAAAAAAGGCACAAACACATATTTGTTCTCATGTTTCCTATCATCAAGCATTCTCAATTCTTTCTCAATCTGACTTTCAATCTTTTAAGCAAGTATAAACAAATGAGAGAGAAAATTATATTCTTTATGAACAAGAAGGTCCTAAATTTCTTGATTAAGAGCATCTCTAAGAGATGACCAATAAATTCACACCCTAAATCTCTTTTTACAGATCCTAATCACGATATAAGGTCCCAAAATAATCATTCCCTCCAACAGATACCCTAAACCAGAAAAATAGTATTGGGAGCCTAGATCATCCTCTATAAGTAGAGAGCGAGAGCCCATTTTTTGGGTGTGTTCTATTTTTGGGAGTCTATTTGGGAATCTGTTGGAGCTACTTTTTACCCTTCAACCCTAAAATTTAAATATTAAGAGCCATATAGAGTATCTCTTGGAGATGCTCTAAGCCCACTTAAGAACATGTTCTGTATAATTTCAACATGTTCCTCTAAGCCACAACGCAACAAATGAGTTTTCAATTCATGATAGTATTCCCATACAGCGCTGCAATCTAGCCAGCAAATAATCGACATGATATTTAGAAACGAATTCATCTCTCAAAAGTTTTTTAATGTATTTCATGTTTGATGCACTTTACCATGTCTACCAAGATACTTCCACCAAAATATTACATCATCAATAAAAATACTAGTGGCAAATCTAATCTTTTGCATATCAGACCAATTATAATATTCAAATTCTTTATCTAAAGATATCTCCCAGTCAACATAGGCATCAGGATCAAATTTACCAGCAAAGGATTGCATACTTAAATTTACCTCGTTCAGGTTGAGGAGATGAGTCAATGGTGTTGTTGATCTCATGAAATTTCCTCCTATATGATTTTGATCCTATCATAGCTAGTAGAAAACAATAAACTCACAAGAAAGATATTAGTTCCCTATCACTACTATCTCCTACACGCAGCCCAGCTTCTCTCCTGAAATCGTTTGTTCCTCTTACTACTCCTTCCACGTCTCGACTCCATTTCCCCCAAGGCGCCACTGCCACAACCTGAGAGCACCACCACACCAACATGTGGCACCGCCTCCGAACCCTAGCCCCTATCCCAAAAGTAGAGATCAGAACTTCATAAATTAATGCAAATCCAATTGTTGAGGATAGTCCAGAGAATAGAGAAAATCGATTCTAGCTGACTAACTGTATGTACTTGGTTTTCTTAAAAAAATTAATAATGAATTCTTCTGCTATTGTGAATTGTATTATATTGCTTATTTGTCAAACTCGCATTTTGCTGATTGGATATGAAGAGAGAGAGAGAGAGAGAAATGAAGTGGATGTGTGAAACTTGGAAGATTAGGATGTTAGCTGCTGGGATTTGGATACTGGCTGCTGGGATTTGGAATGAGTGCAAAATGGTATGAAGTTTGAACTTCAATTACAACGCACGAGCACTTGGCTATGTATAGTTTGGAACAAGCTTCATACATGTGTAAGATAAAATTGATGCTTATTGTATGATTTGAGATCACATTCTATTATATGTACCACCCTTATTTTACATTCCGTTAAAGCGTATGGACAACTTACTAGTTTATAGCCATAAAACACTTGTAGCCACAAAACATGTGAGATACACATGACAGATACAGCAGCAAATACGTCATCCATAAAGGTCTTATAGACCACCCTTTACATGTTAGACAACTTTTTTCTCTCCTCATTTTCTCATCCTACATGACAAAAAGATGTTTGTATTAACTGCAGCTAATGTTTTTAGCTAAAAATAAATAAGTAGGTGAAACAAGTGTCTTTTAGGAGGAAGGTGAGCGGTAAAAAAAGTAAAGAGGAGATGTCTACGTGAGATGAGTGGAGAAAGCTCTTCAACAAACTAAATGTTTATATTAATCTTTAGTTTCTCTAAACAGAAATTAGAAATAAAAACTAACACGAACACCAAGAGATTATAACGGCAAAAGCCATATTCTTTTTAGCTTTTCGTTGATTTTTGACTTTTCACAACAATCATTATTCATTAAACTAATAAATGACAAAAGCCACATTCTTTTTAGCTTTTCAGCAATTTTTGACTTCTCACAACTATTATTCATTAAACTAATTAATCATAGTCAAAAATTGCGATTTTTGATTTCTCATAACTATTATTCATTAAACTAATAAATCATACTCAAAAGTTATAAACCGCAGCCTGACCGCGGCCTGAGTGGACAACAGCGCGTTCAAGGGCAGATGCGCGAAAAGGAATACCTGAACATCTCGTCTCATGCCGTCCGAATAGCAAGCGACTTAAAAATAATGCAAATCACAGTGCAATAGTAACCGATCAACTGCGACAAGGTGAAAACGGCAACTTAAATATTGCTTAATGATAAAACACTAGCGAGAGTTCACACACATGCGAGTCAAATCCAGGGAGAACAGAATCAATCCACATGGACCTAGTGCCAACTAGCAGCAAATGCAAAAAGCAATGGAACTAATTCGACCACCACTACCAGCTAGAACAGCAGCAGAATCCAGAGCGCAGCGCACGGGCCTTCAACAGCACAGCGGCATCTCAAAGACAATAATGGGCTCCAAAAACATGCGGACCCATTGATCCATCCTCCCAGTTACTGGCCCTCGCCAGCTTCCCCTTTCGAGGCCTCCTTGCCCGCCTCGGCGCCGTCCTCCTGCCACAATACACAGTTTCAGATGGTGATTGGTGAGGAAAACTGTCACGGGGCAGACGACAAGGGCACCGCAGTCAGCCGTGAATGAGGAGATACCGTGAGATCGGAGGTCCATAGGGTCAAGTTGTCTCTCAGGAGCTGCATGATCAATGTGCTGTCCTTGTAAGATTCCTCTCCGAGGGTATCCAGCTCAGAGATGGCCTCGTCAAAAGCCTGTAGATGATAGTTCATCAGTCAAACATTCTTATGACATGACAAAAGTCGGACTCGAGCTTAAGTTAATAGCTTGGGCGATCTAGGGACAAGAAAACACCAGCTACTTAATCAAAGAAAAGGAGCTTACGGATTTTACAGATCCTAAACTCTTATCCTTGAAAATGTAAACTCTTATCCTTGAAAATGTAAACTACAGGTTTTACAGGTCCTAATTATAATTCCATCGTTAAGATAACATGAACAGTCGTCTCAACGAGTGACTAACACCGAACATTCTCGCACAGAGAACAAGGTAGGCTACAGAATGACACAACCTGCTAGCAAGGTTGTACCACTATCTGTCTGTCTAGATTTGTATGTCATGTAAAAGGACCAATTGCTCATCATATCAAAGTAACATTAATAATCAGATAATACATGTATCCAACTATACCAAGCTGTCGCATAGGAGATAAATATGTTGTTACCAAGATAAGACAGAATAGAAAATTATGAAGTACCACTTGTTCCTTCTAAATAAACTGCTGACTCCTTGTGCTTTGGCTCTGTAACATGATTATCAATACAAACCTCTAAGAACAAAATGCTCTACCAGAATTGATCTATGAACTTCTCATAGCACAAGACCCACAATCAAGAATAGTCATCCAAGTGTAATCAAGAAGACCCATCTATGCACAATTTTGTAGCTTTTCATTGAGTGCAGATTCAAATGCACAAAACATAACCTAGGTCTACAACAGAGAACCTCATACAAAGTTAAAATAAAAACAGAAATAGAGAGGTAAATGTTCCACCAACCTGTTTTGCAAGGTTGCAGGCTTTGTCTGGAGAGTTCAGAATCTCGTAATAGAACACTGAGAAGTTAAGTGCAAGTCCAAGCCTAATGGGATGCGTAGGAGCCAGTTCCGCTAGAGCAGTATCCTACACAATGAATCATAGGATAGACATTTTTCAGAAGACATTGTAAAGTTTAGTACATTCAAAGAAAAGCAATAGTCATGAGATAGGATGAAAGAATATATTTGCTACCCAAATAAACTTGAAGCAGAATTTACAGTACAGGACATAGTTTAACCCAGCAATGCAATGAACCAACCTGAGCAGCCTTATAAGCCACCATTGTGCTCTCCGCAGCCTCCTTCCTCTCAGCACCTGTCTTGAATTCAGCAAGGTACCTGCTCAAAATTAGAAAGTTCACAAATTAGGAGGTTATTATTACAGACTACAGATTAAACTACAGCATATCAATATAGTGTTGTATCCTTCCAACCTGTGATAATCACCCTTCATCTTGAGGTAAAAGACCTTTGACTCAGCAGCAGTAGAGGAAGGCACAAGGTGTGAGTCAAGCAGCTTCAGGATACCATCGCAAATCTTGCTCAGTTCAGCCTCAATCTTGCCACGGTATTCCTTGATCAAAGTAACATGCTCCTCGTTCCCACGGGTCTCCTCCTTCTGTTCAATGGATGAGACAATACGCCACGAGGCACGGCGAGCCCCAATAACATTCTTGTAGGCAACAGACAGGAGATTACGCTCCTCAACAGTGAGCTCTTCCACATCTACTGTCTTAGCCACCTTCTCCATGTACTCAACCATCTCCTCATACCGTTCCGCCTGCTCGGCCAGCTTGGCCATGTAGACATTCTCCTCCCGCGACATTTTGATCAACAAAGCTACTTACTGCACCCACAAACAAAAATACTGATAAGCCATCGCCAAAATCAGGTAGCAAGCAATAAACTGAAACACGCAAAATATGAGAAAAGGTATAAATATGATTATCCAATTCAGATCAACAACTTTGTCATTTAGCTCATTCGTGTATGTTGTGAACAATCATACGATTTTACAAACACGTCTCAACAATTACGCTAAATCTTGCAAATCTGAAGCTATCTGTAATATGCAGTCCCTCCCAAAGGCTAAAACTAATTTACTAGAATCCAAGTTCAGATTCACGTTAGATTACAAACAAACAGGCTAATACCATGTCTCAATCTGTATGGATAATCTTATTTTGAATAGGGCAATCATCTAAAATTATGATAGTTATGATAGTATACAACAAGCCAAACATAAATATTAAATACTGTCTCGTACTAAACATGTGATACCAAAAGGGGGAAAGAACTTCCACACATTACAGATACATTATACATAGCGTACAGATACATTATACATAGTGTCAAAACATTGCAATGGGCAATCAGATCTAATCATCACAAAAGTTAACCCCACGGGGCAATAAACCGAAACAACCTAATTTCCCACAAAGCAGAACCCTCTACCTTCCAATTAAGATCAACAGATTACCCCAATACCTTATAAGATAGGGACAAATCCCACACAATAGACACTCCACTAAACGAGAAATTCAACCTGATTAAATGAATAACCGCAGGGTACATGTACATCTAGATCCGATCATCACCGCATCATGAACAGCTAAATCGCTGGAATCAACCTACTTCCCCAGAAAAAAAAATCGATACTCCATCTATGTCTCTAACGAGCACTACAAGGTTGCTCAGCACAAAAGGGGAAACTAAACCAAACAAAAAAAAAAAGGTTCTACCAAATCGATCGGATCTACGCGCAACACTCGCTCAGGATCTCAGATCTCGCGAATCGAAACCAAACCAAATCGAGACAACCAGATCTAGCGGCCGCAGACCAGAACAGCGCCCGAAAATCTCAAAACAAAAAAAAATCGCAGCACGCTCGCGTCGCACGTACCAACACGCCGCATACAGTGAAATCAAACAGGAGGAGACATCAGGATGAAATCTGAGGAGGAAACAATCGGTAACCCTAACCTTCGGGGTGGTGAGGTGCGCTGTGGCGAAGCGGATGGGGTCAGGGTGCTCGCCTCGCGCTCTCGCCGTCTCGCCGTGGTTTGCGTCGCGAGGCCGGGGTGGGGGCGCTATATGGTAAAACGCGAGCGCGAGGCTGCGGTCAAGGCACCAATCGGGTGGCGCCACGTGGGCGGGGCAGACCCACTGACACCCCGCGCCCACGGCTAGGCGAGAGATAACATCCGATGACATGTGGGGACGACTTCATGTTGTGGCCCGCATGTCATTGGCAAGAATGCTGCGGGTTTGGTAGCCTCGGTGTGGGTGGTCGGTGGAACATACCCTGGGAGCCTCTCCCTCGGGGTGTAGAACCGGTAAAATGTTGCGTACGTCTCTATGACGTGTGGGTCCGGGTTTTGGTGGGGGTTGTGCTTGCTGACCTGTTGCTGCGATCGGTTTTCCTTCTTGGAAATTACATTTCCTCCCTATTAGGACCATGTACCACGGTACATATCAACTGTAGATAAATATATGCTATATAGAATTTTATATGATTGAAAGAGAGAAAAAAATAATATCTACTATTTAACAAACGGTTTTATAGTCAGTTTTTTACTGTCTATATCATTATATACGCAATTATATAGATAACATATTAATTGTATAAAACTATTACAGATAACTATATAGATAACATATTATATGTGTTGTCTTTAGTTCTGTCTATAGATGATATAAAGATATATTATAGACTACTGATGTCCATACTATTGTATATACTTTAAGTGGAACGGCACCAAATGATGCTAAAAGATATGTGATTACATCTCAAAAGCAAACAAAGATCTGTGATGATGCATATGACCGGACAAAATCTTGTATAATTATATATGGAGAATCAGGTGGTTAGAGAAGGAAAATGGCCATTAGCACGATGCACAATTGCAGATAATAACGTCTGGCTAAGCTGTATTGCACAGCATAAAAAATTGTTGTTAAGACTTCCGACCCTTCCCTCTTGTTCAAAGTCTGACGAAGAAAACGTCAGCGTGGTAGGTACGGCCTCCACCCAAATCTTTCGATCTGGTAGATGCTAAAAGATTAGTGAGATATGTATAAGAACGTACATATTTCTTTACAGGATACTCCACTGTGATAGTATTATTGATCTTATGACTATGGAGAAAGGTCCAGGCTAGTTCATTTCTCGTAACTATTCTACTACTCTTCTAGTTTACTGTTTGGTCTATAGCCGCAATAATTGACGTCGTCTATAGGGACAACAACGAGCAAGCCGTAGATATGAGAAGCAATGGCGCCCAAGAAGGCATCGTCAATAGCAAAGAGGAAGCATAGCACGACGGCAGTGGTCGCGAATGCTAGGGCCTTAAGTGGTGGGCAGTCTACGCTAGTACCCGGGGCCGGCTCCAATGGCAACATCGGTGCAACGAACGGCCCTAGCGTTGATGTCCACGTGGGTGTGATCGGCCACCATGAAAACTGCTAGGGCGCAACGGTTGACCCTGTTGGTGGCGTCCACATCGGCAAGACAATCGGCGCCGACACTCGCGTCGGTACGTCCAGCGACCCTGGAGTCAGCATAGGGCGATCAATGGTCCTGACGCTCATGTCGGCCTCGTCGCTGGCCGTGAGGCCAACCGCATTGACGTACCAAGCGGCTCTGACAAGCAGGTCATTATTGCCAGCACCTCGCAGCGCGTACCTCTACCCAAGTGGGTACGGCCACCCTGACGATATAAGGCACTCTAATGGCGGCCCTCGGAACATTGCAGCGTGAGTTGGCAGACCTCTGGGAGGCCATGCGAGAGATGCAAGAGGCTCGGAGCCAGCAAACACCGCCTGCGGTGGTGGCGAAGGTCGTAGTCGACCGAGCGGACAGTTGCGATGCCCCCGCCTCTGGCCGTAGCACGATTCAAAGTCGGTACCTGTGGCGGCCTCCTCAACCTCAGTGGACTCTTCTGGGGCGTGCCAAGCGTGACGGTCACTCTGTGGGAGAATGGCCCCTTCAGCGAGCAGGGGAGGCCTCCCCCCACCATTGTCCTCGCGGGTGTGAAGCCGGCAACCACTAGGTGCAACGCGCTCCAGCACGGGGATACCGAGAGCTTCATACAATCGGTTCACCCGCCCGATGTTCGTCATGACCGCTTCCCAAAGGCTATGCTCCTTGGCCACATACGGCCCCAGGAAAACGGTTGTTGCGTGCTCCGCATCTTCGAGGGTGAGTCCTGCCATGAAACCAAAACACACTTACAACTTGCCGCACAACCGGACTATGTACGACGCTTACGACGGAATACTTCTCGGCTTGGTGGACCTCGCCAATGACGCAATGGTGGGGTGTATGCCATCGTCGCAGGCAGGACAAGACTGTACATGCCACGAACGTGCTAGTGGAGCAACATCGTAGATGCAGTACTCCTCCACAAGGTCCCGCATGTTGAATCGGAGAGCGACACCTACCAGCCTCCGCGCCCGGTGCTTGTCGTCGCGGACGAGGGTCACCGACGGGGACGTGTTGATGTCCATCAAGCGCCCCGACCACCTCAAACTGCTGCCGCTCTCCACACGATGATAGAACCACCGCCGCATCCAGTTCGACTCCTACTTCGTCTAGGTCACGTTCGCCGAAAATAGCTTCGTGCACGCGAACCGCAGTACGAAGTTCACACTCCCGAGTTGGAGTATTCCTGCACGTCAAGCTTCTTCGACTGGCAGTGTGCGTCATGAAGAAAGGCGAAAAGAGACACACTCGACCAAACTGTCTCCATACATGAACCCAACATTGCACCACCAGCCGGACGATGGCATTGGGAGTCAGCTGTGGTAGCTCCAACCCATACAGCCTCAGCACCTCACCAACAAACATCGCTGCGGGAAACCTGATTCCAGCTTCCAAATAGGCAACGAATACCATCGCCTTCGACTTCATCGGATGGGGCTCCGTCTCATCAGCAGAGGTCAGCCGAACTGCGTCACAGTTTGAGATTTTCCCTTCATGGACCAGCGACCGTATTGTCTCTTCGGTCGCTAGATTCTGCCCCAACAGATTCGTACACACGCCGTTGAGCTTTCTCACCGCACTCCATCGCTTGTTGGCCGTCGATAGGTCGCGCCCAATTAGCTCATATTTCCCCTCGGTCGTCGACGACCCCCGGTGGCTGGAAGTGCCACCGCAGCTTGACGAGGCGCCGGTGCTTGACCGGCAGCAACACTCCTCTCCACGGACCATTCCGCTGAAGTGGTCGGTGGTGCCGCTGGGGGTAACAAATGATGCGCTTGCGGCCAGGCTGTTCACGGGATGGCGTACCAAGCGGCGCTGGCGCAGAAGGGAGCTAAAACAACAATGGTCGGCCCAGCAAAAACCAACAGCGCACGACGCGCCAAACACACACGGTCGTGTGTCCCACTACACAAAAACGACCGCACGACCCTGGTCAAACTTCGCCTCGGTTAGAGATCAACCAGCCCATGATCAATTCCACCACAGGCCGCAGGGATGGAGGGGGCTAAAAGCCTCAACGACATGGTTCTGACCTGTGAGAAACTCTTTACCATGAGAGACTCCTGTGGTAGGGATAACTCTCACCTAAGCCCATCCAGCCTGTTAGAGGCTAAAAGATCTAATGGAATGTGTACAAGGACGTGTATGCCCCTTTATAGGGTACTCAACTGTGAGGGTATTGTTGTAATCAAGCCTTATGGGCATATATGTGTGTGTGTACCATGGCCATGGAGAAAGATCACAGCTAGCTCATTTCTCGTAACTACTCTATTACTTTTCTAGTTTACTGTTTGGCCCGTAGCCACAACAGTCAAAGAATAGCTGTATAGCAATGCCTTTTTGTTCTTAAAGATGCTTTTGTTTTCGGTTCCTAGAGGTCTAGAGCTCAGACTTTCTACATGGAAATTCGGGTCTCATAGGAAAAGGTGGGAGACATTTTGTTTACATTTTTTCAAAAAAGAAAAGGAAGCAGTTTTAGGGTAAAAATGCATGGTATTAAATTTCTGAACAAAAGCTCTTAAACCAAAAAACCTTAAGAGCAAGTACAATAATGGTCTTATAGTCAAACTAGTCAGCATTTTTGCTGATGTGGAGGAGAGAAGAGAGGAGAGAGATGAGAGCTTAGCTCTCATGCAAGCAACAAGTTGGGTATAGGAGCCTATGCAATGGTGGGCTAAGATAATAAATGTATGTGAGGAGAAATAGGAAAGAGAATGTAAGACATGGTACCACATAATAATGAAAAACTTTTTGTAGACAAATAGAAGACAAATTATTGTATAACTTGGCTCTTATAACTTGACTTATAGCCAAACATTTGACTCTATTATTGGACTTGCTCTAACAAGGAACCAAACATGTGAATTCGAGCAATAATAAATGGTATTTAACCGTTGAGCTGTCACATAATATCACATACATACTTTCAGTCTGAGGTAAGGTAATCTTGTATGATGTTAGTAAAGATCAGACGAGTGGCTCTAGCTACAAATTTTTATTCCAAGCAAGAATCATATATTTTTATATATTTTCTAAATTCACTTGTGAACCTAAAAAATCATAAAATGCGGCTCGATGAATTATGGACATTATCTAGCAGGCAAATGATAAAGAACTAGATAGGACAAATTTGGACAGGTTGCGTTCCAAGGTGAAAAACCGGCACCTCCCAAAAAGTTAACAAAATAGGAGAAGTGATATAAAAACATTTGCATCCGTACATGTTATTGTCAAAGAAACAATTATCCCTTTGCAAGTTGCAGCTCAGCAGTCATTGCAGAGGTTGCTGTCACGAGTGACATTTCCTCATCTTTTCAGACTCCTAACGTGTCCCTGTCTAGACACAGACAGACTCTGCTCCACACATCACGTTAATTTCCATCTTAATAGCAGAAAGGGACGGCATTTCGCCAAAGTAATCTGGAAAGTGATGGGCAGAATGCAAATCCATTAGAGTTTGGACTCCTATACCATGCAGCGTCGATTCATATACAATAACATATGCATGAAGCTGCAGGGCACAAACAAATACACAATGGTTAGTGGCAGCAAGCCAACAACTTCAGGAAAACTTGGACCGAAAAGAAATAGCAGAGAGAGCCGATGAGTCACTCAATTGGCAAGATAGGGCATCCTGTTGGCATGAGTGCAGAAATCTACTTCTGATTTTATTTCGAAAAATTTTACTGCTTACACTTCTGGGTTCTGACTCGTGACATCTAGCGTCTGAATTTTACAGCTTGCAGTATACAAACTGAGTCATTTGAGAGTAGAACCCCACTAGGACAGCACAAGACCACACCAGCATATCTGAAGAATCACAAGCATTTTAGCGCGGCTGTAAATGCAGAGATCTGTTCATAACTCAGATGATACTGCAAACATGCTGAGCTGCAGACAGTACAGAAGATGTGGAAGGCCATGCCTCAATAACTGAATGTTTCTAGACCATTTCTAAATCTACTGGGCATTAAAAAGAGAGCAAAGTCGTTAAACCACAATGTTACAGCAGAGAGAATTCCAAACCAATACAGCTATTCCTCATTTCCAGTAATCCTTTTCTTTAGAGCATCAATCTCATTGGCCAATTCTTCTCGATTTTCCTGCCAGAAAGAAAATAGATTGTCAGGCATTTTCCAAAGTTGAACCGAAGCATATTTAACATAGAAAAATGAATTTGAAATGCTATGTAGAATCTTCTCCGAGATAAAACATGAAAAGGAATTGGGATCAAGCTGTGACAAACATGACAAGGGTGGCACACTAGCCAGCTGTTTATCTGCTAGACATGTCAGGCATGGACAACTCATTAATAGCAAGTTGTGCATCTTCCACAGTTCCACTAACAGCCTTTTAGGTGTGCATAATGAAGATAAAAGGGATAAGGAGAACTCAAGAAACTCGTGCTGAATAGTGCAAAAGCAATCTCACTACCAGCCTACATGATTTTGAGATTACCTTGAAGAGCAGGTACCGATACACAAACCATCCCGAGTAGCCGAGCCCCACAAGCTCCAGTAAGTTTGGGAGCTACAGATCATGACAGAAGAACGAATAGAAACAGCAATCGGGTAAACAAGAATATGACTAACAGGATAACATTAGACAACAAAACATTCACACGTAAATGGGAAGTAGCAAGATAAGCTGGACATATACCAATGGGACAGAGTCAATAGCTCTGACAACAATCGAGGATAACCAAACAGCGATGATTGCCCCGCCTCCGTACAAGAAAACAGAGGACTTGTTCTCAATGGCATCCCACTGTAGTAGTCATGGAGGCAATTATTGGTGTTAAGATTATTGGCTGAGTGAAATACATGGTGTTCTCCCAAGTAAAGTGAACATACCTTCTCCCATAACCCAGCAAGAAGCTCATCGTCTTCAGTAGAACTACTCTCTTCAGAAGATCGTGTAGCTCTTAACTGGAGTTGAGAGATCTTCAGGGAGTCTGCTAAAAGTAAAATTTATTAGTGTACTTGCACACTTTCTCAGCCACAGGTTGGAGGATGGTCATTAACCAGATATTGAAAATTTTGCTACACAACTTGCCAACCATATCTCAATTCTAGCTATCTACCTTTATAGAGATTAATTGATCCTGTATCCATTTTTATTGGAAATAACATGCCCCTTAAACCTTTCTAGAAAAACCACTTTTTAAAAGTTTTTTAACTGAAGAATACTCATGATTCCTCAAATCTCATTTATGAGTTTTAGCATTATAGAGTTTATGTTCTTAAATTGTCCATGACCCAGAAAATCACAAAGCGAAATGTTATATAGAAAGAGCTAATTATTTGACATCAGCTACTTCTATTTAGTCATATAAACTATAAAGGCTCCAACAGTACGAGTAATTCCCATTAAAAAGGTAGGAGTGATGCTGTTCCCATGGTCTTCGACTTTTCACTAAAAATTTTCAAAACATGGTGTGGCAGTGGAAATTTCTCAATGAAAAAAAACAGACACCTCTTGTAAGGAATTGGCAATTCCTTTCTCTTAGCAGTTAGCACCAATGCCCTTAAGCAGATAATAATGATTTGATACCCTGAACCTAGGAAATCAATGAGAAATCACATCCCAACGTGGGTTTCAGCACTGAACCGCAAATATCAGCCCAAAACTAGGGCTTGCTTGGATGATAACTTTTTTGGGGAACATTTAGAGCATAATAAAAAGAATCAAGTTTTGGAAAATTTTAGTAACCAACAATGTAAGTAATTGGTAGGGGTGGAAAACGGTAACGGATAATTCGTTTTATCCGATATTCGTATCCGAGAAAACACAAATGTGGTAAGCAAAATCCGTATTCGAAAATATTCGTATTCGTATTCGAGAATATTCGTATCCGTATTTAAGAGTATTCGTATTCGCATTCGTATTCGAGAATATTCGTATCCGTATTCGTATTCGAGACTATTCGATTCATATTAGTCCGTTTCTAGAACCCATGAAAAATCCGTACAAATTTTGTAATTCAAAATTTGAATTTAGGCGGTTTAAAACCAGTGAAAAATCGGCAAAACCGCTAGGATTCCGTTTTATCCGATATTCGTATCCGAGAAAATCCGTATTCGAAAATATCTGTATTCGTATTCGAGAATATCCGTATCCGTATTTGAGATTATTCGAATTCGTATTCGTTTTAAAAATATGGATTTGTATTCGTATTTGAGACTATTCGACCGTATCCGATCCGTTTCCACCCCTAGTAATTGGGTTGGGTGGATTGGAACCTTTTGCAGTATCGTACTGTAAAGACTACTTTTGGTTAGCTGTAAATACACTTCCAAAATTAGTTGTTCATAGTTAGTACATATGCCTTGCAAATGCTATTCATTATGTTCAGAACTTGATCCCAAACTTTTTTACTGCTTTTTTTTGTGATCACAAATCTCATACACTTCAGCAATATTTTTAGATAAAGCAAAAGCTCTTTGTTCTCTTAGTCTCATGTAAGCAAGAATATTGACATGGATGTTTGATTTCTGTGACAGATTGCAAACAAGATCAGGGAAAATTATATGTGCATGGTTCATTTATCTTCAGTGTCATGTAACACAACATGGTTATTATATTTCTAGCCTCTGTAGCACGGACACACGTCTGAACCGCCGTATCCATGTTCGACACCATGTCGGACACGGATACGACACGGACACGTCGCGGACACGTGTCGGCGACGTGTCAGCCGATTTCGGAATTAATTTTAATTGTTAAAATTCTCGACACGTGTCGGACACGGTAATTGTGCGAGTCGGACACGGCCCAGGACACAGCCGGCCTAGGAGCTTGCCCTAACCCTACTGCCGGCTGCCGATTCATCCCCAACCCCCCATTCCCCACCCGACCAGGCGCCACCACTCGCGCTCCTCCCCATCGCCCTGCTCGCACCGCCGCCTACATCTCCTCACTCCTCAGTCCTCCCTTTCGCCGTCGGCTCCCGCATCTCCTCCCGTGCGCCGCCGGTTCCCTCAGGTGGAGATCAAGGTGGAGACGGAGTACGTACCGGAGCAGACCGACCTGGATGACGCCCTCCTCGCCGACTTCAAGATCTTCGCATTGCGCCACCAGCTTTCTCCCCATGCGCCGCTGGCTCCCTCGGGTGGGAGGTCAAGGTGAAGACGGAGTACGTACCGGAGCAGGCCGACCTAGACGGCGCCCTCCTCGCCGACTTGAAGATCTCCGCCGTGCGTCACCAGCTTTCTCCCCGCGCACCGCCGGCTTCCTCCCTTACGCCGCCGGCTTTCTCCCATGCCTCCCCGGTGTCCCCGCTGTTATGAATATTGTGTATATGATATGAGACCCAAAGGGCCATATATATAGGAGAGTACAAGGGGATATGCCATATAGAGATAAGGCATATATGGAATAGAATACAAACTCTATCTCTAATACCCTTATCTCTAATACCCTTAACACCCCCCCTCAAATGCAAGGCGTATGCAATAGCATTGCATTTGAAAAGGATTAATACTAAAACAAGAAAAATCCGAAGTCCGAGTCTTGATGATGTCGTCGTTGCGTGCAGTTTTTGAATAAACTGTCAAATCAAGCCGAAGAGGAATAGATAGATGCATGACGGCGCAGATCGAAGCCCAAGAGGCGGTGGCGCAGTGCACAGAGGACGCGCGGCGGCCTTTAAAGCTCGGGGCGGCGGCTAGAGAAGCGGCGGCATCATAACAACTTCTACGATCTGCACGCGGCTCAGAGAGTAGAGCAGCGGCTGCTGCCAGGCAAAAGAAAAATTCCTACACTTCTATGACTGACAATAAATTTGTGGACTCGCACGGCTTGGACGAACTAAAAATTAAAGACCACGGATTTTAGAGGGATGCAACGAAAGACTAAGACTGACTCAATACTAGCAGCGGAAAAAAAATTCCTTTTCCTCAAAAACACCCCTCACCCCATCTCTTCCCACCGGTCCCACTCCCCTCCTCACTCTTCACGCGGCTCACGCCTCCTCCCTCACTCCCGTCGCCTCCCAGCTTCTCGCCCTCCCTCCCATCTCGCGACGGAAGAAGGCGGCGGCGCGGGCGCGACGTCCGAAGGCGGCGGCGCGGGCGCGAAGGCACGGGAGGCGGCGGCCGTTAGGCAGCAATGGCCGAAGGAGGCCAGCGACGCGATGGAGAGCGGCGGATCCGAGCGGTGGAGTCGCGCGGCGGATCCGAGGCGACGGCAGCGCGGCGGCCTACGTGGAGAGTCGAGCCGACTGACGGCCGGATCTGGGCGGCGGCAGCTGGAGCGGCCGAGGCCAGGCAGCGGCCAGCAAGCTGGCGACAAGGAGGCGGCGGGTCGACGCAGATCAGCATGGAGAGGCCGGATCCGGCCGGATCCGGACTTGGCGGCATCGGAGACGCCGGATCCGAGCGGCGACGAACGAGCGGCGGCCGGATCCAACGCGAAGGCGACCGACGGCATCTCGAGACGACCCGAGCTACGGCGGCGGCGCAAGACAGCGGCCGTGCGGCGACCGGATCCGGCGTGGAGGCGGCCATCTGCACGACGACGAGCGCCGTGGGGGAGCCGGACCGTCGGCATCGGCCAGGAGGCGGCGGACGGCGTCGGCGCGCAGCGACGAGGAAGCTGACGGATCCGGCGACGGCGGCGAACCGGAGACGAGGAGGCGGCGGGTCGGCGCAGCCCAACAATGTGGCCGCCCCCGGGAGAGGAGATCGATCCTCCCGGGGGCAGCAGCAACAGCGGAAGAGGATCGAGAGCTAGAAGGCAACGGTGGCGGCTACAGTAAACCCTAACCTTTGCTCTGATACCATGTTATGAATATTGTGTATATGATATGAGACCCAAAGGGCCATATGTATAGGAGAGTACAAGGGGATATGCCATATAGAGATAAGGCATATATGGAATAGAATACAAACTCTATCTCTAATACCCTTATCTCTAATACCCTTAACACCCGCTACTACCGCCTGCCGAGGTATCTGCCTGGCACAGCTCCAGTGCTCCTCTATTTTAGGGTTTAGATGTAGTAACATTAGATGCCGAGGTACATATATTTAGGCATTTAGCAAACTTGTGTTTGATTGCTTGTTTCAAGTGTGCCGTCTCTGTATTATACATTTATACTATTATTCGCATGCATGTCATTGTAATTGTAACTTGTGCTTGATTGCTTGTTTCATCATTCTAAAAAAATGGAAACCGCTAATTCTAGTGCTAGAGAGGAGGAAAACACAAGCAACAATAGGTCGAAACTTCAATTGTGGAATAATGTTGATGTTCTAGACAAGGGTGGTCAAGGGGGAGGAAATGTGAAATAGAGATGCAAGTATTGCAAATATGTTGGCACTAGTAGCTACTCTAGAGTCAAAACACACTTACTGAAAATTACTAATGGTAAATGCAAGATATGTCCTAAGGTGATAGTACCTATTCTTGCTTAGCTTAAAAGTGAAGTTGCAAAGGCTAAGGATGAACAAGCAAAAACAAGGCAAGGAAATGTGCCCTTGCCACCATCAACTGTTGGTAGTGATGCTAGTGCTAGTATTTCTTCATCAAACATGAACTCGGCTATGTTGGGGAATAAGAAGCGAAGGGGACCTCTGTTATGGACGTATATTGGGGAAGGCATTACAGCAGAAGACGCAAGAGGCCAACCAACTCCGTCCAGGATTAGCAGCCTTCCGAGAATAAGAGTCCAGTTCCTTCACGGAACGGGCTGAGATGAAGTCCTTACAAGTTGATTAGAGATAAGTTGGTTTAGGATTCGGTTTAGGGAAGGGAAGCACCTGTAACTTATAAATAGACCTCCTGCGATTAGACGGGAGGCTAGGAAAGAAATAAAGATTGGCTTCTTCTCCCAAAACCCTAATTCTCCCGGAGAGATACCAGCCACGGCAGAACCAGAGGGTTCTCGCCGGATTGAGGCGGGTAATCTTCCCTTTACTCATGGCATCGGAAGCACTCACCGCGGAGCTGCGCGACTTGAAGGCGATCCTAAGTACGATACTTAAGCGACAGGAAGAACAGGCGACTGCCCATGCAAACCTGGAGACTGCTGTCTTGGCGATCGAAGGGCGCGTGTCGTCACCAACTCCGGATACCAACTCGGCGAATTCGTCCATCCAACGTCCTGCCGTTGATCCTCCTTCGAATCCTAATCCAGGTCGGTTTTACAAAGTGGATTTCCCTTTGTTTGATGGCAATTCAGATCCTTTGGAGTGGTTGGCCCGTTGTGAGCAATTCTTTCGTGGTAATCGCACTCTTGAGGAGGAAAAGGTTTGGCTGGCTACATACCATATGACCGGCATTGCAGCGCAGTGGTATTACAAATTGGAGCGATCGGAAGGGATCCCTACTTGGGCCAGATTCCAAAGCTCTTGCCGTCTGAGGTTTGGACCTCCTTTTCGATCAAACCCAGTGTCAGAACTCGCACTCTTGCGGCAGACAGGATCGGTTGAAGAATATGCACAGAATTTCTATAGGGTGCTTTGTCGCGCTGATAATCTCTCCCCAGAGCATGAAGTTGGATTGTTCTTGGCTGGGTTGGGCGACCTTATCAAATCCGATGTGGAATTGCAGAGTCCTTCTTCTTTGGATAATGCAGTCAGTTTAGCCAAAGCTGCGGAGAGACACTACAAGCTATTATACAGCTCTGGATTTCTTCATCGTCAGCCACATTCCAGTTCTCTGCCTTCGGCCACAAAGTTTTCCCCAGCGCAACGAACGGTCCCGCTCCTGTCCAAGCCACCTGATGTTCCTCTGCTTCCAGCGCCACCATCAGGGACGGCAATACCACCTCAAAGGGCTTTTCGGCGTCTCACACCAGCAGAGATGGCGGATTGTCGACAAAAAGGCCTCTGTTTTAATTGTGATGAGCAATTCTCAAGAGGACATCGTTGCAAACGACTGTATTGGATCGAGATACTGGATGAAGATGATGTTCAGGAGGATGGTATTGGGGATTCCAATCCTCAAATTTCTCTTCACGCACTGACTGGGATTTCTTCAGGGAATACTATGCAAGTAACCGTCCTCCTTAATCATCACAAGTTTTGCGCATTGGTGGACTCGGGATCTACTCATAACTTCATCAGTATGGAAGCTGCTCAACTGGCCGCTATTCCCTTGCAGAATCGCACGGGTATTCAGGTGGCGGTTGCCAATGGGGACATAATTCCCTGTCCAGGCTTTTGTCCATCTCTGTCGATCACCATTGCCCAGGAGGAATTCTCCATCAATTGCTATGCCTTATCACTCCAAGGTTTTGATTTAATCCTAGGTGTTCACTGGCTTCGCACCTTGGGTCCAATTCTGTGGGACTTTTCAAAGCTATCAATGTCCTTCTGGCATCAGGGACACCAAGTCAAGCTGATGGGTATACCGCAACGGCCATCGTCACGCTTGTTTGCACTCACTGAGTCGACTAAGGAGCTATTGCCAGCCCTCTTGTTGGACTTTCAAGACATATTTCATCACCCTTCTGGATTACCTCCTCAAAGGTTGTTCGACCACCATATTCACCTTCATCCAGGCTCCAAACCGGTAGCAGTTCGTCCCTACCGGTACCCCCATCATAAGGATGAGATTGAGAAACAATGCGAAGAGATGTTGTCACAGGGCATCATACGCCCCAGTACCTCCCCTTTCAGTTCACCTGTGATTTTGGTCAAAAAGAAGGATAATTCATGGCGGATGTGCGTGGACTACCGTGCTCTTAATGCCCAGACTATCAAGGATAAATTTCCTATTTCGGTTGTTGATGAGTTGCTGGACGAACTGAAGCATGCTAGATACTTTACAAAATTGGATTTGCGCTCAGGCTATCACCAGGTCAGAATGTATCCGGATGATATCCATATGACAGCCTTCAGGACGCATAATGGCCACTTTGAATATCTGGTGTTGCCCTTCGGTCTCTCTAATGCTCCAGCAACTTTCCAGGCTATTATGAATGCTATTCTTCAACCGTACCTTCGCAAGTTTGTGTTGGTCTTCTTTGACGATATCCTCATATTCAGTCCATCTTGGGCGGAACATTTGTGCCACATCAGAACAGTTTTCGACCTTCTGCGACATCATCAACTCTTCCTCAAGCAATCCAAATGTTCTTTTGGCACAACCTCAGTTTCATACCTAGGGCATGTGGTCTCAGCAGAGGGGGTTTCCATGGATCCATCCAAAGTACATGACATTCAGCAATGGCCGATTCCTACCTCACCTCGCCAATTGAGGGGATTTCTGGGATTAGCAGGATATTACCGTAAGTTTATACGAAACTTTGGATCTATTGCTGCACCTCTGACACAGTTGCTCACCAAGGAGGGTTTCTCTTGGTCCCGAGACGCAAGTGAGGCATTCACTGCCCTAAAGGACACTCTCTGTCAGCCATCCTTCTTGACCCTCCCAGACTTCACAACACCCTTTATAGTTGAATGTGACGCTTCAGGCAGCGGATTTGGGGCTGTACTCCATCAGGGCTCTAAACCTATTGCTTTCTTCAGCCGGGCAATTCCTCCACACCATGCCAAGTTAGCTGCGTATGAACGTGAACTCATTGGATTGGTCAAAGCTGTTCGTCACTGGCGTCACTATCTCTGGGGCAAGGCATTCGTGGTGCGAACTGACCATTATAGCCTGAAATTCCTGCTGGATCAGAGACTAAACACCATCCCACAACACCACTGGGTCAGCAAACTATTCGGATTCGATTTTCAAATTGAATTCAAGCCTGGGCGCACCAATATAGTCGCTGATGCATTGTCTCGCCGCGATGAACACATGACCTTATCGGCCATCTCAATGCCGAATTTTCAGTTGCTGACTCAACTCAAAGAAGAACTCTGTTCCTTGCCGGAAATTCAAACGCTTCAATCCCAGTGGGCATCTCAAGACCTTCCGCCACATTGGTCTTATGTTGACGGGTTCTTTCTGTACAATGGGCGGGTTTTCATCCCCACTTCGTCAGCCTATGTACAGCAGGTTATATCAGCGTACCACGCCATCGGGCATGAAGGAATCCAGAAGTCATTGCACCGCATCAGAAAGGACTTCTATATACCTCAACTCAAAAAGCTGGTTCGGGATCATGTGACCTGCTGTGTTACTTGTCAACGCAACAAAGGGGATCACCTTCATCCTGCAGGTCTGCTACAACCTTTGCCCATTCCACATCAGATTTGGTCGCACATCGCCATGGATTTCATTGAGGGGTTCCCTTGCGTACACGGGAAAACTGTCGTCTTGACGGTGGTAGACAGATTCTCTAAATACGCTCATTTTGTTCCATTGGCACACCCTTATACGGCGCAGTCGGTGGCCAATGCATTCTTTGATGCCATAGTTCGCCTCCATGGATTTCCCGAGTCAATTGTCAGTGACAGGGATACAATCTTTACTAGTAACTTTTGGAAAGAGCTATTCAAACTGGCCGGTGTGTCTCTAGACATGACATCCGCTTTCCATCCGCAAGCGGACGGCCAGAGCGAAGTTGTCAATCGTACCATTGAGATGTATCTTCGTTGTCTCAGTGGTGACCATCCTCGTCATTGGGTTCGATGGCTTCCGTGGGCGGAATTTTGCTACAATACTTCGTATCATTCAGCCCTCCGCTGTACGCCATTCCAGGTTGTTTATGGACGGTCTCCACCAGCTGTGATTCCTTACAAAGAGGGTACCACTCAAAATTCTGCGGTGGAGGCAAATCTACGCTCTCGGGATGAATTTCTCCTGGAAATCAGAGATCGGTTATCACTAGCCCAACAGCGCATGAAGGACTTTTACGACAAGCACCATCGGGAGGTTGAATTTGCAGCGGGCCAATGGGTTTTACTCAAACTGCATCATCGGCAAGCCGTGGGTATCACAGCAAAGCTCTCCAAATTGTCGCCCAAGTTTTATGGCCCTTATCAAATCATCGAACGAGTGGGTTCAGTGGCATATAAACTTCAACTGCCTCCCTCGGCTAGACTTCACAATGTGTTCCATGTAGCTTTTCTGAAGAACTTCAGCGGTGATCCACCTTCCACACCGCCAGCATTGCCGGACATCCTACACGGTCGAATTGTGCCGACGCCCTCCACGATTGTCCGCTCCCGTCTTCATAAAGATCAGTGGGAAGTTCTTGTTCAATGGGCTGACCAACCAGCGTCCGAAGCTTCTTGGGTTCCAGTTCAAGACTTCAAGAGGCACTACCCTCACTTCCAGCTCGAGGACGAGCTGTTTCCGCAGGAGGGGGGAAATGTTATGGACGTATATTGGGGAAGGCATTACAGCAGAAGACGCAAGAGGCCAACCAACTCCGTCCAGGATTAGCAGCCTTCTGAGAATAAGAGTCCAGTTCCTTCACGAAACGGGCTGAGATGAAGTCCTTACAAGTTGATTAGAGATAAGTTGGTTTAGGATTCGGTTTAGGGAAGGGAAGCACCTGTAACTTATAAATAGACCTCCTGCGATTAGACGGGAGGCTAGGAAAGAAATAAAGATTGGCTTCTTCTCCCAAAACCCTAATTCTCCCGGAGAGATACCAGCCACGGCAGAACCAGAGGGTTCTCGCCGGATTGAGGCGGGTAATCTTCCCTTTACTCATCCCTACAATCTGAGGTCTAGAACCAAGGACCATAACAACCTCCTTCAGCATTAGAGAAAGCTTGGGCTAAGGATTTGCGCAATCAATTGGATGCACAAATTGCAAGGATGTTTTATTCTGGAGGTATGCAGTCAACTTTCAATCATTGTTTCAATTTTATCCAACTTACAATCTTGCTCTCAAGAGTATTTGTGCTGCTAAAATGCCAAGAACTGATGAGGAAGTAGTCTTTGATGGGTGCCATTGGATAACTAAGATTGTTGCAGATGCTAATATGATCAAGAATTTTATAATGAACCTTGGTATGAGGCTATCAATGTTCAATGAGTTTAGCAAACTGAAGTTACTTGCTATTACTGAAACGAGGTATGCCTTAGTTGTAGTTACGTTGAAGCGGTTTTGCATGATCAAGAGGGCACTCCAAAACATGGTGATTAGTGACAAATGGGAGACATATAGAGATGACAATAGAGGAATGGCACAAACCATTAGAAACCTAGTACTCAATGATGTGTGGTGAGACAAAATGAACTACATTGTTGAATTCACTAAGCCAATCTATGAAATAATACGTGTCGTGGACACCGACACACCATACCTTCATCTAATTTATGAGATGTGGGATACAATGATTGAGAATGTAAAGAAAGTGATATATAGGCATGAAGGTAAGGAAGAAAATGAGGAGTCTACCTTTTACTCGGTTGTTCAAAGCATGGTTGTCACGGCGTCGCCTAGGCGACGCCAAGTCGTCCCAGCAGCCGGAGGGGGACGCCGAGGCTAGTCGCCTTGCCTTGTCCCGTTGTTGATACCGATCTTTGGCTTGCTTCCGCCGCCGGCGTCGATCTCCAGCGGCGCGGGGTGGGGAGGCGGCAAGGAGAGCTCGGGCGCGGGGAGGGGAGGCGGCGGGGAGAGCTCGGGCGCGGGGAGGGGAGGCGACGGGGAGAGCTCGGGCGCGGGGATGGGAGGCGGCGAGGAGAGCTCGGGCTCGGGGAGGGGAGGATGCGGTGGACGGGGGAGGCGGCGGACTGGCTGGCGGCGGCTAGGGTTAGGAGATCCGGCGCGGGGAGCTGAAGGCGGTGGGGGAGGAGGCGAGGGGAGAAGGCGTCGAGGAGAGGATGCGGCGAACGGGGGAGGCGGCGGCAGAGAGAGGATGCGACGGACGGGGGAGGCGGCGGCGGGGAGAGGAGTTGGCATGGGAGAGAGAGGAAGTCGGGAGTCGGGACTCGGGAGTGAGTCGAGACGGGAGGGAGTCGAGATGGGAGGGGAGGAGTATTGAGTCGAGACTTAGACGGGAGTGGTACCACTTTTATGCGGAGAGAGCGAGAGATGTATGTAGCGTTGTGGCCCATATACACAACGGCCACAATACACAACAGGACATGGCGCTCGCCATGGTGTCGCCGCGGCGTCGCCTAGGCGTCCAGGCGCCTGTCGCTCGCCGTGGTCGCCGACTTCGCCGTGACAACCATGGTTCAAAGCATATTGGTTAATCGTTAGGCAAAAGGCAACACTCCACTCCATTGTTTGGCACATTCACTTAATCCAAGGTAAATTATAAATTTTGATCTTCCTTTGCTTTTGCTTGTAGATATTATAATCGATTTTTGTTTGTAGATATTATAGTGACAAGTGGATCAACCAAGAAGGTGTTGTTGGCCGTGTTCCCCCACACAAGGATCTTGAGATTTCACAAATGAGAATGAAGTGCTTCAAAAAGTTCTTCCCTCTCCTTGAAGATCTTAAGAAAGTGAAAGAAGAATATGCAAGATTTTCCACTTGTTCTGGAGAATTCAATGACTTCGATTCTATTTATGATATATGGATCCTTGATCCAATGAATTGGTGGGCAAATCATGGACAATCTGTTCCTGTGCTACAAAATTTGGCTCTCAAATTGGTTAACCAACAGGCCTCGTCTTCTTATTGTGAAAGAAACTGGAGCACATATAGCTTCATCAACAGCATGAAAAGAAACAAATTAACTCCTGAGCGTGCTGAAGATTTGGTATTTGTGCATAACAACTTAAGACTTCTATCAAGAAGAACAGAAGCATATAAAACAGGGACAACTAGAATGTGGGATGTAGGAGGAGATGGTTTTGAATCTCTAATTGGTGTTGGCATTCTAGAGATTGCTTAGCTTTTTCTTAAAGAACCAGAGTTGCAGTGTGTGTTGTTTGAAGATGAGCCTACTGCGATAATCCAAAAAGAAAATGAGGACGAAGTTGAAGTCTAAGAGTCTCATGCTATCTTTTAACTAGTTTGCTACTAGAATTTGAGTTTGTGATGTATCTTAAGTTGAACCACTCCTATCCTGTGTTGGCTAGTGGATATTTGCTTTTGGTTGAACTCTACATTTAAGTTTCTATGTTCGAACTTGGCTATTTCTTAATATTTATCGCTTATCCTTATCAATTATTAATTGTTGTTGCTCTATTAGTATATTGCTTTAATTGTTTAAGAATCAAATATACATGTTAATATGTTATCTTTGTAGTTTTGCCAATCTGATCATGTTACTTTTTTCCAGGTTAATGGAATTCTTATTTCTAGAAATGGTATTCACATCAACAATTGTCGCCAAGATTAACAAAACAATTGATGATGTACATATTCAGAGTATACACTTTACAAATTACAAATTTACAATTTACATTATTTCAGTTTAATAAGTATGAGGAAACATAGAAAATAATACATACATATATATAATTTATTTATTATTTAAATATATATAGCCGTGTCACCGTATCGGTATTTTTGGGAAAATGGCGAATTCCCGTGTCGGTGCCGTGTCGTGTCGACATATCTATGTCCGTGCATCATAGTTTCTAGCCCTGCATTATTTACACAGGAATTGCCATATATTGTTTATTTTTCTGTTTTCATGCACCAACTAATTGATACTTCTGAATTCTTAGAGAGCAACGGTAGAAGAATTAATACGTATCTGAACAATAACTTGTTGAGCAACTAATACCAGAGAAGACACATCAGTGCGCACGTCCGAATCACTTCAGGCTATTGTTCAAATGGCTTTTGATATAGCATTCATATCAATCTATCATTGATGGTGAACCATACTACAAGGAATCCCGTAAGTCCGTGGGGCGCCACTTATCCTGCCAAATTCCAAAGTGCACACTTACCATGTTCCAGCTGAGATTCAATGGATCTTGTACGAGGTACGTAGGTGGGGATGGGGTATAGTGAATTTGGTAATTATCTGCTGAACAATTTTCAACTTTTCAATTGACCATCTAAGTATAACAGGCTCAAACAAGGGGGAGACCGGCAGACATTAGTTCACTGTTAGAACTTGACAAAGTTGTAAGGGTACTTAACATCTGAAAGAGCTCAATACTGGAGACAATGCTCGACATGGCAAACATGGATGACTCCAAAATGTTTCTGGTTGGTTTTATTTCAAAAAAAATCTGAAATAAACGATTGTACCAACAGTACAGAAATATTGGCTTCTCTCACATAGTGTAAGATACACATCAAAACTGTAGTAGTGCTACTTCTTGCACGCAAAGAAACTTTATGGAATTCCTCAGCTGAAGATCAGTAATTTTTATGGGTTGTTTTAGGGAACTTCAAGTATGAAGTTATTATTTTTGAAAACTTTGGTTTCGCACAGAGTAATACAAACATGCCTTAATTTATCAGAGTTTCAACAATCCAAACCAATGCACCCCTTTTGCATCGTTATGCTCACTGGTCACAAGTAAGAAAAGATAACAGCCCGGTAGGGAAAATACCAGGAAATCAGTGGCATATGAAATCCCGCCGCAAGACAACTGTAAACACTAAACACTATGAAAAACTGATTGCACTGTTTGTACAGCCCAAATTAGCATCCTCTGCTTCTCCACCCACGAAATGCTGCATTCTTGAAGGCAGGTATTTCTACAGCAGCATTCACAAAAACAAAAAAAACAAAGAACCTCCATTTTTGTTGATCCAATTTCCCATACGCACTTATCATCAAATTTGCTAGTTGTAATCTTTCCTCGCGATGATTTGAATAGTTCCAACCAGTAACCCCCACAATTCGCTCATATCACCGGTGCGGTATCGTGCACCATTTGGGGCCATTAGTCTACCAGGACAAAATCTAGCGTCAAACCACTAGGCTATGCTGAGATTAGCTCAAACCCGTCCAGATTCAAAGCATAATGAGCGTCTCGACAGAAAAATTACAAGACGCGAGACAGTGGCCCAGTACCTTCGCGGCGAGGGGAGGGCGCCATAGCGCGGGAGGCGAGCGGGCGGCAACGCACCGGAGCGCGGCGGAGAGCACTGGGGCGGCGACCGAGAGACACCGGCAGCGCCGCCGCGGCGGACACCATCCCAGCCATCTCGGCGCTGCCGCTACGGTCAATGGACGCAGGCCTTCGAAATCAAGCTAGCCCTGTGAAACAAAGAAGCCTTGAATTATGCTGCCCGCCGCGACCGCGGACAAGATTAGCGATCCTGGTTGGGCTCCGGTTGACCGCCCGATCGATCTGTGCGCGGCCCAGGTCGAGGCGAAAAGGAGCACTAGCACTAGCAGAGGGCATTTTTCAAAAAAAACCCCTGTGGTACACCGAATTATGAGTTGCACCCCCTCCCTTGTTGGCCGCGTCGCACCATCGGCACTCTCGCCGGTGGACGTCGCTGCTAATGAAGCTGTACTCCTCCCTGCTCCGGCTCCCCTCTTCTTGACCGCCGCCACCGATATCCGCCTCAACCATCGGAAAGCATCTGAGGACACGGCGGCGTCTGGAGCCGTACATTGCCGCCAATGAGAAGGGTTTGAGCCCATTCAGTTCGACTGCTCTCTTCCTTTCTCCATCTATGCTGTCTGCTCCATTTTTCTCGACTTTTTAAGTTGATTTTTAGCTTTATTTTTCAATAATCACTAGTTATTATAACAATAAAGTATAATTAAAAGTTATAAGTTGTAGCTTAAAAAACAGTAGGAACAAAGTGTACGTACAGTTCTTCCCCTCCATTTCAGCTGATCCAAATGGCTGATAACCAAAGAAGAAAACAGCAGGAGTGAAAACCCTGCATAATTTTGTTAATCAAAACATTCGCTGAAAGCATTAAAATGCACTTCATTCAGAGAGCGCAGGCCTCAACATTCAACAACCATCAGAGAAGAGGCTCATGGCCTGTTTGGATGTTATAGCATTTACAAATCGTAGTATTTAAAAACTACAGTTTTCATTGCCCTATCCATAAAACACTACCGTTAACATTCAACAACCATCAAAGAATAGGCTCAGGTCCTGTTTGGATGTTATAGCATTTACAAACCGTAGTATTTAAAAACTACAGTTTTCATTGCCCTATCCATAAAACACTATAGTTTATGAATACCGGAGTTTTTTGTAGTTTGGAGAAAAACCAAGGCGCGTTTGGATCTTGCAGTATTTCTTTGGAGGGATAATGAGAGTTATTAAATTTAATGTTAAATTTATATCAAACTTTAAAAAAGGGGGAATTTAACAACTTGATTGATCCAAATGATTTTTTTAATTTTAACAAATTATCTAAAAACTGAAATATCTAGATTCTAATCTAAAATAAATAATTTTGAATTTGGAAGTTGGAAATTGGAATAAAGTTTCCAGAATCAAACAACACTCATGGAGAGAAGTACAACGTGAGGGAGTATATATGTAGCATAATACGGAAAAGATCATGTATGACTTGATGGTCGGACGGCAAGATTCTACATGGTATTGATGTATAAGAAGATACATGAGGCTGCCTCACTTCACACGTAACAAAATAAAATGCTGTTTTGAAAAAAAAGAGGTCATGAGTGGATTTTTTTTTAGAACTCCAAAAATACCACGGTATCTGCAATACTGTGGTTTATAAAATTACATTGTTCGTTGCACCCAAACACCTCAAAGTTTTAGATACCATGGTATTTTTGAGAAACCATGGTATTATCTAAATACTCTAAAAATATTTTGTATCCAAACAGGGCCTCATTTTTTATCTTTGCAGAAGTTCCCGAATTTTATTCTTCTTTATTATTCCTTCAATTCATACATTGCAGTGACCATGCCTAATGCTACATAGCTTATGCTTATTCTACCAACACTAATAGCCGTATCAGCTCCGGAATTGCACAGATCAGGAAGCGCAGCAGCCAGCAAAAAATGTGATCAATCGTGTGCCTCAGTCCATGTTGCGATGGCCAGGGTGTGCCGCCCACCACAGGCAACGTAATTCGCCTGCCATTGCCCGTTGGAACTGGAGCTAGTTTTCGGCGGCGGCACGTTTATAGGCACTTCCATTGGGTGACCCGTTGTCACCTTCCTGCCGTAGCCCAGACGGCCATGATCACCCCTCCCGTACTGTGAACACAGAAGGGAAACGTGATAAATATAAGAAATTAAGCTTTTGAAAAAACTATCGACAATGCTATTACGAGGAACAAATCCACAGGTTACAGAAAGTCACTTTACACTTCAAATGCCTGTAGAAGCAGAGAACTTATCAGCAAAGTTTGTTTTGTACTGCCAGCAATCTGACCTTTTGGAACTTGGCATAACAAAAAATTCAAAAATCGATACACTTTGTTTTCATCAAGATTTTAGTATCCTCAATAATACCTGAACAGTAATTAGTGAAACTTAGGTGAAATCCGTACATTTGATATCCACAAATTAAACCTCTCCAGTGGACAAATCAAAGATCTACACGTCACATGCATCATAATGTTTGGTAAGCATACCGCCCTTTGAATTTTTAAAATCTTAACGCATTTTGTATTAATAACGCAAGATGGCCAGTTCATCTTCACTGTCCCATATATTATAACTACGGGTATGTTTGTCACAGGAAAAAATGAACCGTAGTGAGGCTCAGCAATGTTGCCTATCAAATTGTGAAGCTACCACAGGGATGTTGTTTCATGCTACTCTAAAGAACAAAGGAGCACATTTAATACCAATAACAGCACATTGGTTTAAAATAGATGTTTATTTATTTGCATAACTGTTTTAATTAATTATTGGTCGTATTTACCAAAAAGCAGTAAAAATGGTCAAAATAACTGAAAGTTCTACATTTATCCTACCTCACACCTCCAAAAGATACATGGTACATAGTAAGCAGCTGCAGAGAAAATTCTACTTACAGAAAACATTCGTCCGTCACGAGTTAGCGCAACTGAATGGGTTCCTCCACATGACACCTGCAAATATGGGTGAAAATGAGCTCTGGTGCTCAACGTGGAAACAGACCTTGTTCAACCATTTCTGGGCAATACAAAAGGAAGAAGCAACTCAACATTTCAGGCACTGTGAAGGTGCATCACCTGAATAATATCCTCTCCAGCTAGAAGCTGAACCTTTAGGGGCACCATGTGACTACTCTTATCATCTCCAAATCCAAGCCTCCCATGTTCTCCTCTCCCCCAAGCATACACCTGAAGAGACCAAAAAACAAATAAGTGGATATGCTTAACAGTGCACCAAAACACATTTTCACTTGAGTTGGATATAGATGGGAGATCATGCAGTCACAGCCTTACAGGAGATATATACGGCCATCTTGAGAAAATAATAAGAGTTTATATTTCTTTTTCTTAGCCAATTTAATAATCTCGAACTTGGGATGAGGTCAACTTGCTCATTTCTTCGACTTTGTACATGCATAGCATTGTATAACCATTTATCCCTTCTTCATATAACAATGTTTGTTTCCAATTCAATAGATATGTAATCCTTAAAATCCATACATGATAAATTCATTTATCACCTTGCACCCTCGCTATGTTCATTCTTTATTATTTCACAGCCCTTTCTCCTCCCTAATAATAATATGACAACACTAAATGGCACTGCCTTATACTTCTTTTTTCATCATTAATTTTAGTGATCACAATCAGTGGCATCCTGCATCAATGTATATTTCCATGCATGTCTTATTATTTTTGGAGAAAACTGGGAACAAGCTAGGCCTGAGCTGGCTCAATGGAACTCACACCAAACTTGAGCCAGTAGCTAGTTTTTGAACCATAGCCAACTAGGTCTGTCTCAGTGATGAGCTCAACTTCTTTAAAGTCCTAGTCTAGTTAACTTTCATCATATGATATACAAATCCTTGCAGGATTTTCTCATTTGGGTATCTTTCAAGCATGACCTGAAGGAATAGCAAGTGTGTCAGATTATCTGCAGTCCATTATAACATGACAACACCCTTCACAAATAAATCTTAGTATGCAAGAATGGTCTGTTGCTCATTATAATTGTGCAATCTGATGGTTTGGAAAAAGAAAATGAATATAATTATAAGATGATGAGCCAGTTTATGTCAAAGAAGGAAATACCTCTCCCTCTTTAGTTAATGCAGTTGAATGCCAACCTCCAGCAGCAATATCAACCTGCAAATATATGTGAAAATATGCAACAAGAAATTAGAAACAGGAAGCCAAGACACAAAGACGTGATCAGGAAATTTTGGGCAGACAAATTATCAATTTATCAGCACATAGTGATAGACTATAGTCAGCATACAATTATTTGCATAGGCAACATCAAACATACTAATGAACAATGATTAGGACTAGAGGTGCTAAAAAGGTTGTACTATGATCAGCATACAATTTTTTGCATAGGCAATATAAAAAAAATACTAATGTACAATGATTAGGACAAGACGTGCTAAAAAGCCCTGGCTTGTGAGCCAAATCAAGCCCAGCTCATTGACCAAGTCTGATTGAGATCAGTTCATCACCAAGCCAGCCTTAAGATAAGCTTGTCTGGTAATGTTTTGAGAATACACGGCACTCATGTCAAACATAGTTTAGAAAATATGAGCTCTCTTACGGTACCCTTTAATGTTCCTCAACCGTCCAATCTTTTTAATCCAATGGATTAGATCAGTTAGGATTTTCTTATACTTCCCTACCAAGTACTATCAAGTGCAATTTCTTAAAAGGCAAAATAGTAACTGCTCGGGATTCTCCAAAAGATGAGAACAGGTACAAATCATCTCTCCCTACTATCTGCTGTCATGGCTTATGGCACCATGCACTCAAGATCTACTTTCCACGCTCCGGTCAGCCAGCCGTTAACCCTAATACACTGATCGCCTGTATTAATCAGATCAACTTGTATTGAATTCATGCTCAATTGCTCATTCATGTTCATGGGGTTGTTCAATCTCCAACATGAAATTGCCCCCTCATACACTTAATCTCTGAATTATTTGGAGTATCTGATTCATGCATTGTGCTCATTAATTCATATCAATGAAAGATTCAGAGTCTTTGTATGGTTCCATTAGGGATGTGGCGGCGGCAATGCCTGTGTTCTGAGTGCCTCCATGGTGTCGAAGCCTTCGCCAATAGTACAGGCGCCAGTGCCAGCGCCCAGCAGCTTCGACGACTAATCTGGTTTTGTGAATTAGGTTTAGGATGGTTAGCTTTGCAAAGTTGCATATAGAGTGAAAAGTCTATAATGCCCTCCACAGATCAGTGGTTAGATTTAATTTATACTACCACCCCTTACTACCAATAGAAGGTACTGTAAAAATTCTCTGGAAAATATATCAGAACTGGAAGAAACAAAATCAATGCAAACCCACCAATGAGAGGTCGGATAAACCTTCAACACGGATTGGTTGCGATCTTGGTTGGGTATCTCCAGTCCCCAGCTGACCATACTCATTATTACCCCATGCCCACAAGATTCCATCCTCTGGTAGTGCCAAATTATGGAATGCACCTACAGCAATCACCCTCACTTTCTCAAGGCCTTGCACACGTACTGGTGTAGATATTTGTTTGCTGAAAAAAGACCAATGGTCAACAACAGATACAAGGACAAAACAACACATGCAACAGAAAGAATTGAAGATTTCAGTGTAAGGCACCATACATATCACCCGGAGGCCATGGTTGCCCCCATGTCCAAACGTGACCTTCTTGTGTCAAAACCACTGAGTGTGTACCTCCAGCAGCTACCTAGAATTAATGAAAAGGATCAAAATCAAGAAGTTAGCAGATGCAGAATCAGAAGAGTGGAATCATTCTGCAACGGGAATAATTCATTTGGACATGAGACATTGCAACAGCTCCAACATGTAAATTATTCTCCATGTGTCATACAACATAAATACTTCTTTGGCAACAAGCATTCGCCAAAGTGACAAGATAATCCACCATTTGTTTTGATTCCCATTCCCTACAACCATGCATGGAACACAAAAAGCTAAAATTCCAAGAACATTCTAACTGGTGCAGCTAGCACATGATAGGAATAAATTCCACTCACTTGCCGAACTTTGAGCTTGGGAGCGCACCGCTGCGGGATCGGGATGTCCCTCCTAAGCGCCCTTGTGCCATCTTCCTTCCTCTCAGGCTCCTCCCCGCACTGCCCATACTCGTTGCCCCCTGCACCATCAACTCACATTGCATCTAATCCACAAATCCGGTCATAAAAGCACACAAGAAAACCACCTTCCCCTACCCCAAGCGTAGGCGCGCCCCTTATCGTCCACCGCGAGGCAATGCCACCCGCCGATCGCCGCCTGGAATCAAACCCAAAGGCGCAGCTTTCATTAGTATCACACAGACCCAGATCGCATTCCAAAGCAGTAATCCAGCGCAAACCTGCACGATCTTGACGCCGGCAAGGGCCTCCACGGGCCCCGGGGAGCTCTCCGTCTTGGTCTCTGGCGGGTGCCCGAGCGTGCCCCGCTGGTTCCACCCCCACGTGAAGAGCTGCGGATGGCCGCCGGCCGGCGAGAACCCAACCAATCAGATCAAATACAAGTACTCGCCAAGAAGGCAAGAAGGAAGACGAGAAGGACGCAGCGACCGCAAGAACCGTACGAGGCCGTCGTCGCAGATGGCGAGGGAGTTGCGGCTGCCGGCGACGACGGCGGAGACGGCGTACGGATCCAGGGCGAAGACGCAGTGGGCCCAGTCCTTCTCCTCGTACCCGCCCATGCCCAGCTGCCCGTCCTCCCCAGAACCCCTACAGGCCAAGCAAATTAACCAACCCAAGAAGAAATCAGAGCCACATCGCGAGGAACAGGCGTCGCCACGGAGAGCGCGAGCAGGGGAGAAGGCGTCACCATGCGAGGACGGCCGTGGGGTGGGACGGGGGCGCCATGAGGCCGGAGCAGAGGTCGGAGGTGGCGAGCTGTGCGCGCAGAGGGGGGGGGGGGGGGGGGGATAGGTGGTGTAGATGGATAGCGAAGCGAGACAGAAGCAGCCGACTTTGTGGTGGTGGTGGGTTTTGTGCGCCGCGCAGGACAGCGCTTGGCTTATGCGGCTCGGTGGCTTATTATTCTATTCTGCGGGCACGGGGCCGTGTCTGGTGGCTATATTTTTGGGCGCGTGTCTAGCGCGTGACGATGGTTTTGTGCGTTGCGCATTAGGGTTTCTGTTTTGATTCGTGAGGTGGATTTCCACGTCGTGGTGAGTCATCAGTCTTGCAAGCGAGGTATATGTGTATACGTAGCTAGTCCGGTGCCTATGTATTGCAATAGAATTTGAAAGATAATCAGTTATTTTTCTCTACATACTAGCTGAATATCCGTGTGTTGTTATGAATTTTTAAAATTTATCATACTACATATTTTAAAACTTACAGGTGGTAAAAAATTTTAGAATATGCATACAAATATGTTCTACAAATTTTTAAATCCATCAAGTCGAAAGCCGTCGATCACACTTCGTGATCATAAGCCAGAAGACATCGACCACACCTCGTGGTCATAGGTCGGGAGCCGTCGAGCACACCTCGTCGTCGTAAGTCGAAACCGTCGACCATAGCGCGTGATCGTAGGTCGGGAGCGGTCGACCATTACTGGTGGTCATAAGTTAGCAGCGGTCGACGATCAATCGTGGTCCTAAATTGGGAGCCTTCGACAATGGTTCATGGTCGTACATCGGAAGCCAACGACCATCGTTCGTGGTCGTAAGTCAGAAACCATCGAGAATACCTTGTGATCGTAAGTCGGAACACATCGATCAGCGCTTGTAGTCGGAAGTCGAAAGATATCGACCACATCTCGTGGTCGTAAATCGAAACACATCGACCAGTGCTCATGGTCGTAAATTAGACGCCGTCGATCACACCTCGTGGTCGTAAGTTAGAAGTCGTCGACCATCGCGTGTGATCGTAAGTCGAGAGCGGTCGACCATCGCTGGAGGTGGAGGCGGCGCGGGCAGATGGGGAGAGGAGGCGGTGGGCAAATGCATTGGGAAGGTGGCGACGAGGTGATGCGACGCTGCTGGGGAAGTTGGGATGCAACCAGACACTGTCGTACAGGGGAAGGAATTGGGGGCGGCACTAAAGAGGCGTGGCACGAGGGTTCAGGGGAGAGGAGGCAGCGGTTGCGGGAGGTGGAGTGGTTGCGGAAGGCAGAGGATGCTAGGGAAAAGAAGAGGAGGTATGGCCCACACGTCGGCCCGATCTTTTCTACGAGCGAAAGAATTACCTACATGTGAATCTAGACAGCTGATTTTTGATCGGACGGCTAAGAAGAGAGGAGGGAGAACAGACTGACGATCACCAACTCACATTTTTATAATAGTAAAGATAGAATGTAAAACTGGAATCAAGGTGCTCAAACACATCCTTTTTCCCCTCAAACATGCATTCCTCGGGCATATCAAATGTGTTGTAATCAAGCTATATGATATCCCCCGTTGAATGACCGCCCATCCCTATTCCCTGCTATCCCATCGTTGTTACTCATGCACATAAATTGGTACATTTTTATGTCTAAAATAAGAGTATTTCGTCTCTATTCATAATCTGCATATGTCTAAAATAAGAGTATTTGCTTTATCATCTTGTGTACCACCTCTATTCTTTTTTTCTAAGTACCCCTCCCAGGGAAAGAAGAATAGGACAAAAGATATAGAATGCAATACAAAAAATCTTTATTTATTATTTCCTTCTTTTATTCATATTCATACTTAATTCCTCGTGAACTAATGCTCAATTCTTTTCATTTATTAATTGCTATAAGGAGTGTTTTATTCCAAGATTAAGTTGTGCATCGGTAAACTTACTTTATTTGGCTTAGACATATGACAAACTTATAAGATGAACTCGATGCTATTCATATTTAGGTCTTTATTAGCCCTGTTTATCACAAAATCCCTGGTGAGGATAAGGACAGGAGAAAAGTTGCACCCAACAGTTAAATGGGGGTGGGGATAGGAATGTATCACCTAAGGGGAATAGTTGCATTGCCATCTCTACATCATGATAATACGTAAATGCAAATTAAGATTTCCACTAGCTATTGACAAGATTAGGGCCATGTTTGAAACACATGAATTTCATAAAGCTTTGCAAGAATTTCACAAGAAAACATGTCAATTCTTGTAGGAATAAAAAAATAATGGGCATGTTCTATTCAGCTACAACTCGTGGTTTATAGCTACAGTTGATGGTTTTTGCCCCTAGAGTGAGCGCTTGTGCGAATGAACCAAATACCGATAAGCTGCTTTGAAAAGACGACAAAGAAGTCAACCTGTTTGTTTGTTCAGGAGAAAGCATAAATCATAAACTGAAAATAATAGATCCAATGTATTTCAAACGGGACCTAGAACAGTTGTTGATGAGTGATGTTGAAAAGGTGTGAAGATTGATGGGAGGTGATAAATGCAACAGGCAGAGGTGTAGTGAACAACAAAACTTGATCCTGTTTAAAAGTGTTGTAGTTTTTTGTTGTGACTTTTGGCTAATTATGAAAGAGATTGATAGAGCAAGGGACACTCGTGTTGAGAGGCTACTTTATTTAAAACAGCTCATGTAGTGATTTTTACAAACAGTTTATATAAATCACCTTAAAAAGCCACTCCGTTTAACTTCTAGTTTTTAAAAGTCAAAAATTAGAAATTGTTTGGAACACAAATGGTTTATAGAAACTACCTTAAGAAGTCATTCTATTTAACTTCAAGTTTTTAAAAACTAAAAATCGGAAACTGTTTAGAGCATATATTTTTAGAAATGACGACATGAACCAGGCTTTTTTTATTGTTAGCACCGTCCATTACGCTGGATTGTTTTTCAGTCGAGACATGATGGTCGAGGATTGATTTATGTTCGCGGTAAGGATTCCGATCCTCTGCACAAGCGCACTAAATGCACACTGCTACAGTGATTTTGCATTTAGTGCAACGTAGGACCTGTTCTTTTTTGTTGCGGCTTGTGGCTTTTAGGCTGTTTATATGAGAGATTACAGAGTAACAGAAATTCACGTGTGATTTTTGCCGATATAAATGAAGTCAGTAAAGTATGTACTACAATTAACTAGTAGACCCTACCTTAAAAAAATACTCCGTTTAAAAGTTAGTTACTATAGAAAAACTGAAAAGCAGCTTTTAGAAGCTGAAAAGAACAGGGCCAGCAGTGTGCGGTGTTCCTCAATTCCTGCTGATATACAAGCCTAAACACTCAACTCTTTTCATGGTTGGATTTCTCTAGCTTATTCTTTTTGACTTATAATTTATAATTTTTTTAAACAATTAAACAGAATAGTTTCTCTATCACTTCTTCAAAACGACTTATCAAAATCGTTTTTAAAATAATTTATCGGTATTTAATTTATTTATAAAATACCTATTTTAAAAATAAAAATCATCAGCTGTAGTTATAAAACCATCAGCATCAGTCAAAAAGATCAGCCTCTCTTGTTGCGGAGCTAGCTTCATCCACGGAAGAATTAATTATGCAACGCGATCATACAGCGAAGCAAGTAGCGAGAGAGGAAATGCAGATTTTTCTTCTAGCAAAAGGAATCGCAATTATTTGCATCCCTAGAATAGGCCGATTCCGAAGCGCTTCAAGTGGGCCAATCCCTGAACGTCTCAGAAAGAGTGCAGCGGAGGATGTTCAGCCAACGAAAAAAGAGGCCCGTAACTAGGAACCAGATAGCCAAGTCCTATAAGAGCAAGGCTAATAATACAGCCTTCAGCTAACTGTATGAACACTTACAACTCACTTATCAGTCTATTTATATAGTAGTTTACAGCCAGCTGAAGGCTGTATGACCCACCCCTTTCTCTTACAAAGTTTCTTGGTTCTTGTGCTTCAGCTGGCTGTAAACTTACAGCCCACCTCTCTTCTCTCTCCTTCTCTCTCTCCTCCACCTCAGCATACAGCTTACTAACAGTCTCTTATTATACTTGCTCTAAGTTGTATGAGGTGGTACAGTGGTACTCCAAATAGCTGCCCTGTTCTTTTCAGCTTCTAAAAACAGCTTTTCGATTTTTCTACAGTAACTAGCTTTTAAACAGGGTATTTTTTTTAAGATAGGGTCTACTAGTTAATTGTAGTACATACTTTACTGATTTCATTTATATTGGCAAAAACCGCACGTGAATTTCTGTTACTCTGTAATCTCTCGTACAAACAGCTCAAAAGCCACAAGATGCAATCGAAAGCCACAAGCCACAGCCAAAACTTATTTTTATTTTTATTTTTTAAACATTGTAGTGGCTAAAAAATACTATAGCATCTGAAATTATACGACCATTAACCTTTTTCTGGATAATTAAATTTTAAAAAATATCATCATGAACAATTCAAATAGATATAAGAAAAAAATCTAAAAAGACCAAAAGCTAAAAATGGTGAAATTAAAAAACTGACGTGTCCCAAAAATAAAATCAGAAGTGGTATGGAGCGAGCCTGAATAACAGATCAACCTGAGTTAGAATATGCAGCAGATGCAACTTTTTTCTGACAGAGCACTGCCGGGACGGCCGGCGTGGTCGCCGCCGGCGTCTCTCGGCCCCTCCATTACTCTCCCCGGCGCTGCTCCCCCGCAGGGCAGGGTTCCAGGTACCGCTGCACTGGCTCTCGTCTTACGATATTCTGCTGCGGCGCTACCGCTACCGCGCTAGTATTGTGCTTGGGATTTCCGATGGGTTTGAGCAAATCTCAGCGACGCCAGGTGGTTTATGGGTACAGCGAGATTGCAATTTCCTAAACAAGCCGTAGAGTTTTGCGCAAAGCAGCACCGGGTAAAGTAGCATCCGGTATCGAACCTGTCGAATGTTAACCGCCTTTTGCAACTTCTTGTTAGGTGGTCAATCAAAAGGTTCAGAAATTGTCCAGAGCCAACGATACGATTGATATGAAGCCTATCCCAAGAGTGGAGCCGTGTGAGCAGATTCCTACCGCTGTTCATTAGAGTGGGATCCAGAAGTACTCATGGGTTAGCTTGGTGGTAGTTCTGACTCAGAATGTGTGTGCATTTTGTTCTCGGTCTGTGATAGCTGTGAGGAACTATATCACCTAGAATCTAGATAAGCTCTCTTGCATATGCCACAGAATGTGTTTGAAATGATGCATCCATTGTTCTTTCCTTTTCATGGTTCGACCGGATCTCGGATGCGTCCAATTATTTGTGTAGCTGATGATGCCCAAGCCGAGGATTAGGTATGGCATCGAGAGGACTCTGATGGATTGAATGTTGAAGGAGAGTTGTGTGGCCGACGACGAAGATAAGGAGCAAAGCGGCGAAGAAGCCAGTGGTGGAGAGAAAATACAGGGCAACGAAACCTGAATTTTTCCATCCTGTCACATTTTTCTACTCTTTCAAGCTACTGTGAAACATCTGTTTCCATTCTGCCTCGATCTACAAATATCTCGTGTTATTGACGCGTCCGTTAAAATATCTTCTCCCGAACCTGATGTTTACCTTCTGATATATGACAGGATTATCGGAGAGCGAGAGCCAGAGTGGTGTCAAAGGACCTGTTTGGCAGAGTTCTAGCTCTAGAAAATCTGTAGATTTCCTAGAGCTGGTCATCTGTAGCTCTAGGAAATCCTGGATTAGAGTTGTAGGCATGTTAAGTGTATTTACATGACTCATTTCATTTATATTATATATTAAATAAAAATATTTAAATCACTTTAATTTAGTTAACAAACTACAGATCCAGCATAGATCTCGGAGCTAAAGCTGTGCCAAACGGGGCCAAAGAATATTCAGAAGTGGTCAGTTCATGCTAAACTTTTGATTTCAAGTCGATTGTAGTCTTTAGAAGGAAAAAAAAAAGCTATGATTGCTCCTTTTGTTCACTGACATTATACCAAAACCGTTAGAAAGCGGTACGCCATCTTCTAACTAGTACTCTCTGTCGTTTTGGGTTATACGCAGCCAAATTTTCTAAACTTTGATCATCAATATCTTTTCAATATTAGATTAAGTCAATGAAAATAGTATATATAAATCTGTCTCGAAAAAATATTCACAAAAGTATAATTTTGTTAGGTTTTATAAATCTATTATAATATAAATTAATGATCAAAATTATATTTTAAAGATCATATCGATGTCTAAAACGATATTCTTTTTGTGACTGGAGGGAGAATTTGGACACGTCCTAATGCACCGGAGCAAGCACACTTCAATTCGACATGGACATGTAAACAGAAGTCATATCTGCCTACTCTCCTAATGCTTTCATATGGAGTGTCTTTTTAAAGCGAGGTCTACAAGTCGATTTTAGTAGATATTGTACCGGCTTCAGCTGTATCGGCCAAAATTGCACATGAGTCTCTCTCTCTGTATTCTCTCTCACAAACAACAAAATTCAAAATTTTATCCATAAGGCTAAGCCACAGCCCAAAAGGACGACCCTATGGTGTTAATTGTGCTAGTGTTTGGGTTACCAAAGGGGTACTATGTGCTGCCATCCCTCTTCCCCGACAATTGCTATTTACTACGACGACCTCCCATAACTTCTTCTTTCGGCAGACAACTTCACCAATGGCTCCTCGTATGGCACTACACACCAGCTTCTACTCTAGCTTGAATGTTCTTGTCAGCTTCTTCTCCAGCTTGAACGTCCACAACACTCCCGCTATTTACTACGATGACCTCCCATAACTTCTTCTTGTCAGCTTCTTCTCCAACTTGTAAGTCACTTTGTACTCTCTCTATATATAGTCATAAGGCTCAAGTAATACATCCAATAATTATTCCACACTATTATGTCTTCCTAGCTATTGCATTTGCGGCCAGGGGCGGAGCCCAATGGAGGGGAGGGGGTTCCCAGGAACCCGGGTCCAAAAATTTTTTTAGTTATTACTAGTAAACATTCACCCTTTGTGCACCCCCTTTGGTCCAATATGGTGTACCTCTAGCCCAACAAATACCCTCACTCGCCCTGTCCAGCTCATTCTCCCACCGTCCTATGCTCCCACGCGCGGTCCGTTGCACCCCCCTCCGTTTTGCTCTAGCTCCGCCACTGTTTGCGGCTGACGATAGCTTCATGCTATCGGTAACTCTTGAGGTAGCATACAAGTACGATGCTTGTATCGAAGTTAGGTGTGTTCTTTTTGGTTTCGACTTATGACTTTTAGCTGTGGTTTATGACTTTTAGCTGTTCGCGTGAGAGAGTACGGAGAGAGGGAGACGCACATGCGATTTTGACCGATATAAATGAAGTCGATGCAGTGTCTACTACAAATCAACTTATAGACCCTGTATTTAAAAGTTAGTTACCGTAAAAAAGCGGTTTTTAAAAGAAGAGACCCGTTAATTTGTATGACTCTGGACATGGGTTGACTACCTTTGTAGTTCCAGCACCTACGGCACGTGCGTGAAAACAAAGTGGCTGACTGACCTGGCCCCACTCGGTCGGAAGCAAGCTGTTGAGAAACTAGCGTCGCAAAGCGATCCGATCAACCGATAACACAACTAATACAAGAACAACTACGAGAGACAAGATACGAGGCTGGCTTCCTCTTCTTTTTTTTTTTTGATATATTTCTTGGTACAATATTCTTAACTCAATCCTCTATATCTGTCTTGCAAGGAATATTTGGTGCACGCCCATATGCCCTTGGTGGACAACAAATTGATCGGGCTAGGGGTGCCGGCCGAAACCGTGGTGGGGTTGATTTCCTAACACAAGCAACCAAATGCAAACACACAACACCTCCGCTTGATGCTCGCTGTGTACAGGGGCGAAGCCAGGATAAATGATCACCGGGATCATGACTGCTGGACCGGACTGCGGAAGATGGGCCGGACTGCTGGGCTGCCAATCTGTTGGGGTCGAACATATTTTCTACCGGGGTCTAAGGTGGTGAAAAATCGCTAGCTATAAGAGGTTACGGCAAAATCGTCGGGGTCGGTCGACCCCGACGAGCTCATGTAGCTTCGCCCCTGGCTGTGTATAGCCACGGTAAATTTGGGCATCTCTGGAGAAATGCAAAAATGGTAAGAAATTATCTGGTTATTAGGATGAACCATCAAAGCTTTCTGAACCATCGGATCGTATTTCCAGTGAAGCATGGCACAACATAGCCGCACAAGGAGTGTAGTTTCCGTCTTCCGTATGTGTATCTTGTCAATTGCGGTGAACTACACGCTCCAGAAAACATTTGGTGATCAGTTGGGCTTTTTTTTTGTGGCTTATGGCTGAAAGCACTGTAGCTGGCTGAAAAAACACTGTAGCTGACAGATGCTTATTTAGTATAATTAAATTAAAAAAAAATAAAAAATATGTTAGCCTATTACATACAATACAAACAAATACGGGAAAAAAAGAACCGGTAAAAAAGCACAAAAAAGCCAAAAATTCAGGAAAAAAATAAAATTTGTGAATAATAAAAAATAAGTCGAAAGCCAGAAGTTTAAACCGAATTGATCAGGGTCATATGTGGCTGTGTTTAAATTGCCTCAAGGCCTTTTTTTTTTCCCTCAGCAATCAGAACTCTTAACGGATGGCTGGATCTCCAGCTCAAACTGTTGGTGGCTACTATTGTAGTCGTAGCAGCCTCGAGCAAGCCACACCTCTCTCAGTCTCTGCAGGTTATAGGCGAGAGATGTTACAGGCCTGCTCGTTTTTGATTTTTGGTTTCTAATTCATTATTTCTTAATTTCACTTTTCTAGCTTTTGGTTTTTTTGTCTTTTCTTTTTTCCTATATTCATTTGTATTGTCTGTAGTGGGCTAATCTGTTTTTTATTTTTAATTTTTGTAAATTTAATTACACAAAAAAATACTAGCAGTTACAGCGCAAAATAAGTTATAAGCTACAAAAGGCACAAATGAGCAACCCCATGCACCATAGGTCTTGAACTTGCAAGGGAGTGTCACTTGGGTCCATAAAATTTAGAATTGCATATTTAAATCTCTAAATTTATTTAAGTGAGTTAATAAAGGTTCAAATCCTAATTTATTAGTAATTACAGATAAATATGACACCTTAGCATCAAATTGGGTGATTAATATTTTTGAATTTGAAGGAAGTTTTTATATGTTACTAAGACAAACTTTTACGTAATTTTGATTGATGTCTATTATTTTTAAAGTCAAATTTTCAATCATTACTATTTTTAGCCAAAAATCATTAGAGGTGGGTGTAATTACACCCGGGTGTAAAAGATATTTTTCATATATAGGAAGCCTATTTACTACACCCAGGTGTAGTTACACCTATCATATCTACCATCCATCTTCATCAAGATACCACTCCATATTTTGGGTTATTGGGTTGGCTTTTAAGGTATTCTATTCGGATGGACCCGTGTACATGGCAAACATGACCATTGTGAGGCTTCCGCGCAGATACTTTTTTCCGCGCGAAAAGTAATTATTGAACGGAGGATTAGGAGATACGGTTGGTATGTTAACGTTTGAACATACTTTCTTCCGCGCGAAAAGTAATTTTTGAACGAGGATTAGGAGATATTGTTTACTCAACTAATTTCTTGAGGCCAGACCTCGACAGGCGGAATGACTAATTAAGTTTCTACTCGGTGCTTCGTAACATTTTTCCCAAGACGATGAAAATGGTAAGCACCTGAATGGATTTGGTAGTATGTGGCATGATTCACTGGTAAGTTATTGAATGGATTTGTTGCGTATCCTTCACCGTGTTAATAGGCGTTGATTAACGTCTCGTGATTCACTGGTTGCCCTGTTCGGGTAAGATTGTTCCGGCAGTTGAGATACACATCGTGAGCTTGTGTATGTTACTTCAATTGAATATATCTACCATCAGGAACTTCTACCGAGAGAAATGTCGATTAGTTGTGTGGAGGCGCTGGTATTAGGAGAAGGAAGTGCCCATCATAATGAAACGGAGGGAGATCTCATACCCATTGAGAGGTGGTATTTAGATTATTCGGAAAATTTCGCCGCATGATGTTATTCTGGAGGTATGTGTTTACAGTCATTTAATTTATGTTGTGCTTTGGCAGGGTTGTTGCAGATAGTGAGGCTCTAAACATACTAGTTCCTAGTTCGTATTCAGACCCTGCGATCATTGTGCCCAAAATAGGACAACTTTTCAATCAAGAAACGGATGCATATACATTCTATAATCTGTACGCTAGGTTTAATGGTTTTGGCATTAGGAGGTTTAAGAGCAGATTTAGGAAGGGAGGCATTGTGAATACCATGCAAGAGTTCTGTTGCCACCGTCAGGTATGGATTTTCACTTCTCTTTGTAGGTAGATTCTTGGGTAGAAAAACCTGTATACTTCTTGTTCAGAAATTTGCTGTTAGTTAATTGAAGATTGCACTGTAAATTTAATGTAGTATGTACGGGTTGACTATATGTATAACTAGCATGCCTGTAGCACTTGCGAAATGGGGGTTTTTAGATCATTCCGGAAATGCAAATGTTGATATAGTATAATCGCTGTGGTATCAGTGTATGAATAGGGAGGTGTTCATACTGACGTATTGGATTTTGCAAGGAAAATGTACATACTTCATGGCTAATTTAAGAGGGGCAGTCGGTAGCTGGGGAAAATTTTTTCGAGATCGTATTGAGTATGTTCGAGCTCGTGTAAAATAATTATATTGAACAAGGGTTTAAATTATGATGTTTTATGGTTATGCGGCATATATTTCATTCAGTGCTTATCATCAGATGTATCAGTGCTTCATTAATCCCTGACGTATTGGATTTTGCCACTAGCAACTATAGGGAGGTGTTCATACTGACGTATGGTGTATGGTGTTTTTTTGTTACGAGGCTAGGATTTCACATGAGCGTGCAAACTGTAATTGTATAGGTTGTGAAGTATACCTTGTTTTGGCATATGACATATAGTGTTTATAATGTGTTACTATTCCCATGGAAACGTTAGTAGTATTTGCATGTAAATACTAAACAATTAGACTTCCAGTTATGACATAGGTGATTGATGACATATGCAGGGTCGTGATCCCAAGATCAAAGAAAATCTAACGAGGGTAGGATGTAAGGCTATGATTAGGATTAATCGTTCATCTGAGCTTCATGAATGGAAAATCACTGCGTTTGTGAGAGAGCATAACCATGGCATGAAATGTGATTTGAGGCATACTAAACACTATAGGTCACATAATTTCATTGATGATGGGACGAAGAGTATCGTTGCAGAAATGGTCGATAAGGGAGTACCACCTACATGCATGTATGGCTTGGTAGCAGGAATGCATGGTGGACCTTCCTTGGCACCATTCACTAGAAGATCTTTAAACAGATTATCGTATGCCATAAGGAGAGATGAGTGCAGTGACGATGTTCAGAAAACATTAGATTACTTGAAAGAGCTACAGAGTCGTAGCAAAGAATTCTTCTACACTGTTCGTGTTGATGGGGCGTGTAGAATTAAAAATATATTCTGGGCACATGCATTTTCAAGGTTGAGCTTTGAACATTTTGGTGACGTCGTAACGTTTGATACTACGTATCGGACAAATAGGTACAACATGCCATTTGGTATATTTGTAGGGGTTAATAATCATTTCCAAACAATAATTTTTGGGTGTGCATTGCTGAGAGAAGAAACAGTTGATTCATTCAAATGGTTGTTCCAAACTTTCAATCAGGCAATGAATGGGAAAAAAACCAGCTGCTATACCGACAGGTGTTGTACTATATCGTAAGTTTTTATAAATAAGAAATACATATTTCCACCTAAAGATGTATTGATTTGGTCCTTTTTTTTGGAAGATAACTGCCATCAGATGAATGTTGCGATAAAGGAGGTTTGGCCTGACAGTATTCATAGAGTTTGCAAGTGGCATGTACTTAAAAAGGCTAAAGAGAATTTGGGAAACATATATACAAAAAGGAACAAATTTAAAGAGGAGTTTCATAATGTTCTAAATGCGCCACAGACAATTGATGAGTTTGAAAGGGCATGGATAGGATTATTGAAGAAGTATGAATTAGAGTCAAGTATACACTTGAGAAGAATGTGGGATATGAGGGAGAAGTGGGCACCAGCATATTTCAAATCTTATTTCTTTGCAAAAATGTCGACTACTCAAAGAAGTGAGAGCATGAATCATGTTCTTAAAAAGTACGTGAAACCGTCTTCATCACTGAATGGTTTCGTTAGAAGGTACGAGAGTTTCTTTTTTGATAGAATCCAGGAGGAGGAGGCAGAGGAGCACCAATCGTAAAGGTAAGTTTTTCCTATTGTGTCAATTTTGTGCAGTTATTAATGCTATATCAATTTTTTTCCTGAGTTTGTTTGTTGTTGTGTAAATGTTTAACGTGTATAAAATTTTTTCTCGAAGGATAAGGTGGCGACAACAACAAGCTCACCTATAGAGAAACATGCTGCACGTGTGTACACCCGGGGTGCGTTCGCTAGATTCAAGGAACAATTTGGTTGGAGCTTCTTGTATATGGTCCAATGTACCGATGATTTAGGCAAGCTTAAATTGACTCAAATCGGAGATACTACTAAAACTTGGGGCAGGAAAGTATTTGAAGTGGACATCAACCTAAAGGAAAAAGAGTTCAGGTGTGAGTGCAAGTTATTCGAGCATTTAGGGATACTTTGTTGCCACATTATAAGGGTATGTTCTTGATATACTACTGCTTTGCCTCATTTTAAAAATAATGAGTCATGAATTTTTTTTGTATTAACCATATGTTGAAATTATTAGGTTTTTATTCAGAACGGTTACACTGAAATACCAGAGAGGTATATCATAAAGAGGTGGACAAAGGATGCTAGGGATTCAATCCCAAAACATCTTGATGCGTATAATAGGGATAAAGCAGAAGTTGTGTCAAGAAACTACAGACATACCCTATTGCATAGGTCTGCTCTTGAAATGGTAAGACTCAGTGACACCAATGTGCAAACATATGAGAAATCAATGGAAGTCTTGGGCAAGCTAATGGTCGAACTGAAGGTTTTGGTGAGTTCAACAGAGGCAAGGGACAAAGGGGCTTGCCATAGAGAAAATGATGGGGAGTATGAAGAAGAGGACTTTGGTTTTGAAGAGGAGGAATATGACATTACGATTGATCAAGATTTTGAAAACACAGAGCATGGGGAAAGTATGATAGATGACAGGGTAGTTGATGGATTATATGAGGATGAACATAATGAGATACTCCCTCCGGAAGTAGTGAGGGGGAGAGGTCGCCCGAAATCTAGAAGGTATTTGTCAAACGGGGAGTCTGCTTCTAAAAAAAAAGAAGGTTCCTGTAGCAAGCAGCTCGATGGCTCCTAAGGCAATGCAGATTAGGTATTGTGGGCAGTGTGGTGGACGTGGGCACAACAAGAGCACATGTGGTCGTCCATCTACATACAAAAGGAAGTAGATGAGAATAATAGTTAAAACTATATTTGGGTGTGGACATGTGCTAATTTCTTATTTAAGTACATGATTATTTGGTTCCAATGTTACCAAATTTATGTTTTGATAGTGCTGTGAACTTGAAAATTGTTTGCCTATGAGAGTATATGAAATATATTTGTTTGCTAAAAACATGGATATTGTTCTTCGAGCGATGTGCAAATAGATATTCATGTTTGCGTACTTATTGATGGTTTTGTTATGAGCAAATGCAACTGTATTATTTTTACTGCAAATGTAGGAAAAATATCCCAAGTAGTTGCGCTACCGTGTTTAGGTGAACTGTGCAGAGGTCAACAATAGTCCTTGCGTAATGTGAGATTGTGAATGTGCGTATCTAGTGTGTATAATAAGTACATTGTTTTTTAAATATATACTGTGTGCTATTGGTGTAATATTATGAGTACGGAGTTTGATATTATGTTATTTGTACATACTACCATTACAGCCATCTAGTATAGTGTCAAGATACTACCGGTGTAGGTTAGAATGACATTGGTCCGTAGTCAGAGCAGCGTAATACAGGCGGGTAGTCCGGCATGATACCGTGGTCATACCGGTCGGATCCTGATCTTAAATACCTCCGAAGCATCATGCTTATCATCAGATTCATCAGTGCTTCATTAATCCCTGACGTATTGGATTTTGCCACTAGCAACTATATGGAGGTGTTACACCATGATGCAAGGATGTTGCCGTGACCCCGATCATCTCTCAGTTATGGGTTAAGCAATTAAAATTCTTAGGCCTAGGCTACATTGCAGGGAGTAAAAAATAAGCAAAGGTCAGTATTTGAGCATGACTTCCAAACCCAGCAAAATGGATGATTGTACAATGCTCCATATTGTCAACCATACAATTCTCAATAAACAGTGTTCGACATTCTGCATTGGTATGATGATTGTGGTGCATACTACATTGGTTAGCGATAAATAATATGTTTGAAAATGCTGAATTTCGTTCCTGTTCAATGATAAGGTCACAAAATAGCAGCATGTGTTCAAATGCTAGTGTCTTCTTCTATAGAGAAGTTTACAATAGATCATGATGAATGTAAAACTCCATAGTAAATCCAAGTGCAGTTTGTGCTTATTAATCCTTCAAGAAAAGTAAACTCATCAGTATTCATGGGCTTATTTCTGATCCCAGGCTTTCAGACAACGATTGACGTAATCTGGAAGTATTGCTTCATTTTTCTTGAATGACAAGAGATTTGCCAGAAATTGCTTCCGAAGTTCAAAAGGATCCTGAGACAGCAATGTAGAGTGATTGTTACATATGGACGAGTTGAAGGTACTAGGTTCGAATGGGTATATTGGTCACAATTAAGATACTCACATTGCAAGAAGGCATGACGAGGCGAGATCCATCCCAGCTCCTCATGTAGTTTAGAACATGAAGTGAGCAGTCCAACCTAGAATGGAAACTAATTGAGAACATTGATGATTGAAGAATAAAAAGTAACGGGCCGATGTGTATATACTCAACTTGTTTTCTTGAATATTGATATTCGGTGGGAACTCGACCGGCCAATTTGGGATGTCCTCATCCCATTTAGGAAAACAGAGTTTCAAGCATTGAGCAAGTGCTGTAGATATGACAACCTTAATCTTGGAATGTCTTTCATCGAGTGATTTGCATGCAATGGTAGTATCTCTCAAGAGATCTAAGATACTAATTTTCTTGCGGTGCATGTCAAATGCATATAGTGCATAGTGGTGTGGATGGTGTACAGGAATAAATATCTGCATCAAATTTGGGTTGTTAACAAATGTATTGCCCAATCTGTACTAGTATGTTTGTAAGAAAAGTAATATCATACTACATTTATTGATAATACTAGTAATATGTATTCCTTTAGTAAAGAAAAATTAGTAGTATCATAGTCATTCTTTTAAGAATTCTAGCAGTATCATACTTTTTTATGAAGAAAACTAGTAGTATCATAATCCCGTTGAAAACTGGTAGCAACATACTCCTTTCTGTACAAGCAACATACCAGATGATAAATGAGTATGTGTATAGTCGAAAAAAGAGTATGTATAAGTATGAAAAAGGAGTATTAGTAACAATGAATAGTCCGCATTAATTGGTGGATAGCGTGAAAGAGTTTTTTTTTCTGAAACTCATGTAAAAAACATGATGTGAGGTTTAACATATTATTACCTAAAAGTTCTAACTGAACTATTGAAGAGTTTCATCATTCAATTGAGCATGCACGGAATAACAAACGTAGTACTACGTAATCTCAGATGAGGATAAGACTACATAGTTTTGGTTGTAAATGTTAGTACATTTATTTTATAGGTTGTAAATGTTAGTACACTTATTTTCACTGAAAAGGAAACACTTAATTAGCTCACTACGCTTAATTCTCTAGTCGATAAAGTATTATGTGTTGAGTTGAAAAAGGAGTATGTATACGTATGAAAAAGGAGTATGTATACGTATGAAAAAGGAGTATGTATTGTCAAATATGTACTGGTTTGTGTATACGAGCAACATACCAGTCGACAATTGCAAACGTCGTAGGGTATTAAAGTGTCATCATTGAAGCAGTGGAGATGATCTTCTAGGTTCCACATGTCCGAACCAGCAGATGCAAACATCTGTGTTTGTGTGTAGTGTCAGATCATAAAGTAATGGAAAGTACTAAAAAAATGTAGTATCATAGTTCACTTACTGAAAAATCTTGGTTAAGAAAATGTTTCCAACCTACAAAGTCAGTTCCTCCGAACCTATGTAGTTCATCTTCGAAAATCGCTTGTACAACAACATTGAATGTTTCGTCATGCATTTCAACATCAAATCGTAGTGCTTGTTGTATTTGTTGCAAGTTCAGTGTTAGGGGGATCGGGTTTGATATGTGGACCCAAATTGTGCTGAGAAATGAAGTGTTATTTGTAAGTTAGAGTATTATAAAGATGATAGTATGAAAACTGGTATACCCTCTGCAAAACTTACGTTAGGGACGCTTCATCACTCTGTGAAACTGTGTAGACATACAAGTCATCAACGACTTTCAAATCATACCTCATGAAGGATTGCTGTTTACATAGAAATGGGGATTTGACAATATTGTTTGGTTTAATGGTCCTTCGTGGCCTATCCATGAGTAAATCTGAAGGTTCTCCAATGATCCTTCTCTTGGATTCTGGAGGGTATTTTGTGCATGAATACTCTTCACGTAGGACAATCCTAATTGCACTAACCTCCCGCATAGCAGAGTGTGGATATATGAAACTAGCGGGGGAATGAGTATTCCCTACAAAAATTTGTGAATTAATTTAATTGATGCAATGGGTATTGCAGATAAATGTGAATATAATAATTTCGTCACAATCAAATTAGTTGGTAGAAGTTTACTAGATGAATGTAGTCCTTGCTCTGATTCAGGAGTATTTGGGACAACATAATTAAGGAAATCATCTTTAGTAGGCACAGGTGGTTCTGTATGAGGTATATGGGAAATTAGTACATATGGGACATAGGAGTATTAAGTGACAGTAGCAGGAGTTATTTCTGAAATTATGTAAATATGTGAAAGAATGACCTGAAGGACTGTTGTCCAGATGATTGTCCTCCGAAGTTGCTAATGTTGCCTCAGAACGGGATGCATTGTTGAATTCTTGCATCAGATTAGACGCCATATGTTTTGGTGGGGTAGACACGGGTGCAATGTATTCGGACGGCGTTTGCGTGATTCCCAAATCAAAGCTTGGGACATCGTTGTCCACATATGAATGGTGTACAACCTGATATCAATCATTTTTTGCATATATATAAGCCCATTTTACTTGCAGTTTAAAATAGGTGGCTGTTTTTAACGTAATGCGTTGCAAAACAAGATATACCTTATAGTTTGGAGCATATGTGGAGCTTCCGTAGCAGACATTGCTACGATCACGAAGCTGTACACATTAAAAAAATGGTTTGTATGTACAGATTCGGTAGGAGCATTTATTTGTATGCAATTGAAAAATGTAAAAAGTAGTATGATACCTTGAGCTTTCCATATGAAGGGAATGGTGATCGGTTTTTCAGAATAATGTCCCTCTCAACGAAGTTTGCCAACTTCTTGTCATCGTAAGCACCGATGCGAGGAAAGATGTTATGAGCAAAATTGTCCTTTCCAAAATCAAGATTGTCTATGTAGTAAATCTGAGAAAAATGTAGTATCAATGTTTGTAGAACCTTCAGGTACTGCAATGAATAGTATAGGACAAACAAACATATGTAAAAAACAAAACTGAGTGAAGAATTAGAACAGGGATAACCTGAAGTAAGATGATGCATCCGTTGATATACCCTGGACTCTTTCTGTTCTTAATTTTACTTTGCAACACAGCGGCAGAATTCTTCAATAGTATACTATCTGGCTCTCGGTCTAAAAATAGTATACTATTTGGCTCGGCGATAGTATACTATCTTCAATAGTGTGTATATATATATATATATATATATATATATATATATATATATATATATATATATATATATATATATATATATAGAGAGAGAGAGAGAGAGAGAACGTATCTAGTGCTAACAAGCTATTCAGTGCTAATATGCTAAAGCTTCTCCAGAGCCATCCGATCTGCTCCGTATGGCCCAGATTCTTAAAGGTGGAAACACCAACTCACTTATGCAATTTCGCGAAAACCCCCCGCCGGTCAGCTCTTTTTTTTCCTCCCCCGCAGTCTAGACTCCTTCACCCCGCGCCGATCAACGCCGTCTCCCCGCGCCGATCCGGATCATCTCCTGCATCATCTGAGACGGCATGGGTGGCTGCGGCGGCATCTGAGACACTGGAGCCGGCTGTAGCCGGGGTGGCCTCGAACGGAGATGGATCAGACTGATCCAGGCCGGCCAGGGAGAGCGAGAGCGAGAGGGACATCGCCGGGGGAGGAGGCTGCGGCGGAGACGACGGCACCGGCAGCGTCAGGAGCACGACGACCCCGCCGTTCCGCGCCACGGGGCGGTAGACGTGCTGCTGCTGGTGCGGCGGCGGCGAGGTGGCAGACGGCATGACGGAGGGGAGACTGTGGTGGCTGGAGTCATTGAGGTCGGAGCCGGACGGGCTGCCGGGACTGAAGCAGAGGCCGGGGTGGCCATCGCTGCTGGTCCGCTTCAGCGGCCGCGTCATCGGCGGCGCCAGCATACGCCACAGGAGCAGAGGAGGAATATTTCCTCTTGAGGGTGGAGTTCCAGTGGTTCTTGATGGCGTTGTCGGTGTGAAGAAATGGCGAGCTGTATCAATGATTCTCAATGGAAGATCGGGGCTTTTTTTTACCAATTTTTTTGCAAATAAAAAAAATTCCATTCAAGAAAGAAGAAGATTAATTTTGGGTTGAACCAACAACCTGATTGTGCGGTAATTCTGAATGCAGATAGAAAGTCTTCTTTCATACTGGCAGCTGATCAATCACAAATACCTATTGCATCCTTAGTTGATTCTACGATCCCATGGGAATCCCATAAAAGAATCACTTATCCCATCCCAGCGAATGATCCTATACAGTTCGTACATCTATTTCGTCATTCGATCACGAAAACCGTGATTCAAGAACGGCCTGGAATCCCTGCGATTAAGGTCGATTAAGGCCGAACCGCGCTTGGGCGCGGAGGATGGTGTCGTCCTCTTCGGGCGTGAAGGGGCGGTGCTCCACCTGCGGCGACAACTGGTTGCACCAGCGGAGGCGGCACGACTTGCCAGAGCGCCCCGGGATGGACTTGCTGATGAGGGACCAGTTGCGGGCGCCGTGCCGCGCCACCAGACGCTGCAGCGCGTCGTCCTCTTCGAGGCTCCAGCTCGTTCAACGCCGAGTTTTTGGCGATGATGCAGGAGATGATCCGGATCGGCGCGGGCGGACGGGAGGAGCGGGGAGACGGCGCTGATCGGCACGGGCGAACGGGGGCGCGGGGCGAAGGAAGTCCAGACGGTAGGGGAGGAAAAAAAGAGCTGACCGGTAGGGGGTTTTCCGCGAAATTGTATAAGTGAGTTGGTGTTTCCACCTTCAAGAATCTGGGTCGTACAGAGCAGATCAGATGGCTCTGGAGAAGTTTTAGCATGTTAGCACTGAATAACCTGTTAGCACTAGATACGTTCCCATATATATATATATATATATATATATATATATATATATATATATATATATATATATATATATATATATATATATATATATATATAAAAGTTGCACTTTGCTCGGCGATCTTTATCGGTGGCGGCTCGTGAGGAGCCGGGTAACCTACCGCCGGATATTTCTCATTGCAATTTACACCCTCCTCAGGATAAACTACAGCTATATTTAGCGAATGACACGTGGGGCCAGGACTCCATGGGGCCGGACTGTCTGCTGCTGGGAGGCTGTTCCGTGGGGAAGCGAGGCGGTATTTTCGGTCAGCGCGCGGAGACGTGGCTAGGTGAGCTGGATCCAGCTTTCATAGTTGCCTTTGTTATTGATGATTACACACTGGTGGATTTGTCGTATTTATTCCTACGTTCGGAGCGCATCCTCTCGAATGGCGGTTGCGCGTGATCTCCTGCGCCGCGCAACTCTGTTGCCCCGGACAAGCATATGTGGTTTGTGGGCAATACGGCAAAAAAAAAAAAAAACAGCTACAAACAACGTACGTGTGAATCATATTTGTATAGATGGTGTATCATATTAGTGTATTTATCTTCAGTGATATCTCGCAATTCTTCTAAAGTAACATTGGCAACTACAATAATTGTATATTTTCTAGTGCTAAAGTGACAATTTCACAAATTTATTTAATCTTAATGTTAAATCTTAGTGGCTAGTATTAGCAATTTTTTCTACTGACGTAGAACTGAAGGTGGACAATATTTTTTTTCATATCAAACAAGTTCACAGCTCCTTCCATGGTAAGCAGACGCCTCAATGGGCTATTGAGTTCAGCGCATACAAGATTATGGCCTGGGTGAGTCAGCGCTAACTCGTAGGCATTTCGATCATTGCATGGTATCATCATTTATCGTCTGCCATGGATCATAGTGCAGCTATATAAAATCATGCAAACGCAATATTCCATTTTGACACCAAAGAAATTAGTTTAGTATTAAGGTTCTGCTAGTTTCAGTTTGAGTTTCTGATTTCTAGCTTAATTTTTACTATTTATAAATTTTGTTTTTTCTGATTTTTTGAGTTTTTTTGCGGTTTCTTTTTTTCGTATTCATTTGTATTGTCCGTGATGGGTTAACCTATTTTTTCTATTTTTAAATTTAGTTATGTCAAATAAAACTCAGTGTAATTTTAATCAGTTACAGTATAATTTTGGTTCAACCGAGCAGCACCTAATATAGTAGTATGAGCAGGAAGATGCAACCAACGTTTTCAACTTTTCAACTCGTCAGTACCTACGAGGCTACAACTGATGAACCAGCGTTTTTTTCTTTTGATTTGAAAAATGAAAGTATTTTTTTAAACAAACCTATTTATATTAAAGTTAAAATAGTTTGAATGGACACTGTCTAGGACCGCACTTATTTTCGAGCAGACGGGGTAATTTTGTAGCCATGTAACTTGTTGCCAGCTTTGTGATCACTGTTGCGATTATTTTCCAATTGTGAAAATTCTAGTATCCTTTTTGGCAAATCAGATTTGATATTTTGTGATCAAAACAAGTTGCTTCTATCTTGTGAGGAAAAAATTGCCTTCTATAACTTAAGGAAATTTGAGATTTTCTACACACTACGTATGTTAGTTTATCCCAGCACAATTCATTTGCAACACTTGCCCCAGTCACCCATCTTAGTTCCTCACATTCCTCCAGTGCCCTGTGGTGGCTTTCCTCATGGTGGTAAGTTCACTTAGCAAATCTCATAAAAGAAAATTGAAACTTATTTAAGCAAGCATAAGTTCAATTCCAATTTCAACATAAAACAATGCATATATATTCAATTAATTTACTAGGAGCAAGCCACAATTTGCATGCTGCTGCTTCAATTGAAAACAAAAACCTCATGGTACCAGCTTAAATCCCTAATAAGTGGAACCGGATTCTCTGAAGTCGCGTACGGCGACTTCAGAGAGCAGTCGGGAATCCGAGCCGTCCGATCGGAAAAAGAACGGCCCAGATCTGGACCGTTCTTTTTCCGATCGGACGGCTCGGATTCCCGACTGCTCTCTGAAGTCGCCGTACGCGACTTCAGAGAATCCAAAATCTAATAAGTGTGGGTGTCAAAGGATAACGGAGGAAGCAATGTGACCTCAAAGTTGAGGACGACGTGGGCCTTGTAGGACTGGAGCTTCTCCATGACCTAGGGGAAGGTGCATGGCGTTGGCTTTTAGGACGAGGCGCTAGGCATGGAGGATGGAGAAGTAGAGGCATGGGCGCCCGTGGAGCACGACGCTGAGGAGCTTGTGGGGCATGTCTTGGGGTTGCTACTGTAGCACTGTCGGGACCCCGGATTTCCGAACCCGGACCCTCTGTGTAATACCGCACTAGTCCCAGATCAAAGCTAGTGCACACAGTTAAACAGAATGGATAAACATCACCAACAGCGATTTATTACAATAGTTGAGAACACCGACCGAAAGGTCTCATTATTACAATAGAGGTTTAAGACCTCGCACACCTAAAACACAGCGGAAGCAAAAGATAACTCGATGACGACCCATCAATACGTCACAGGCAATTGACTGGGGAAGCGCGACATAGTTCTCCGGGAAGACCCCATCACATCCACAAGCGAAGCAGTAGTCGTAGTCACCTTCTTGAGCTTCAACTTCCTCTGAGATTTATTTTTGAGTGTAGCATGTGAGTACATAAAGTACTCCGCAAGTCTTGGGAAAAATGCATAGATGCAAGGCTTGACAAAGGAAGGCTATATGGCTCTTTTGCACAAAGCAATATTTTAATTTCAATTACTACTAATTATTTTCGAAGGCATCAATTAAATAAGGTAAATGATTTTAACAGAACTAACAATTATACTCTAGTGAAGGTTCCATCCACCAACACTAGCTTAATCATTTCCAACTGAACCAGTTAATATTGCGGGTTACATCCACCCTCTCTGGCTCCAACCGCCAGGATTCCCTTCCGAGAGTTCCCTCCACTCTCGGAGTACAAGTTTTTGATTTTAAAACCAAAACCAGAAATCTACCATGTGAATGCATTCCTTGCCCGCCCTTGACCGTGGGCACGGCTATTCGAATAGTTTTACACTCTGCAGAGGTTGTACAACTTTACCCACAAGAGATAAATTATCCTAAAAGTCAACACGCTTCCTTTGGCATGAGACCCAGATAAAATATCACAAAGCCTTTACCTTACTCTAATCTAGCTAGATACCACCCGCTGAGGTTTCACCGCAGGTAGGCTAACTGCCCGAACCGAAGCCCCCTCTTGCGCCATATGAGTACAGTAAATCCCTGTCCCTCACTGTGAATAACCAGTCCATCCCTGGCACCCACTTTCCACTGGTGGCACCTAAACTAGACTATCATAAGTTAGTCAGCTAGGTCGTACCCATATAGACTTGTGGTTGTACGGTTAATGCTCAGTCTGGACAAACACAAGCGTCGGTCCTTAATTGACTAGGGTGGAACCTACACTTTACAAGATCTCGTGCTTCCTGCACCACACCAAACCAACCATCCACCCTCATCTAAACCAACTTTCACATTTTATTTTATTTTAAAATCACAGTGACAACTCCAATTGCCACTTCATTTACAAACACAAGGGTTCACTAATAAATCATAATTTCCCATTTTCAAGATTTTCCAAAGTTATTAGATAGCATGACTAAGCATTATTCTACCATTCTAATATTCACAAAGATTAATAGTAATCTCATTATTGAGACAAAGGGAGTTCTAGGGTGACAAGGTACATGGCAATCAATGTCAAATGAGGGCATAACAAAGTTGGAATAACTAATTCCTAAATATTTGAACTAGTGATTTTATGTAAATAGCAATGCACATAATTTAAAATATTTTAAAACATTTCAAAAGCATAGGTTCAAGATGATCAAAGGAGACTTGCCTTCTTGCAGGTTCTCTGAGTCTTCTTGTTGTTGAGTGGAGAGATCTTCGACAACGTTGGATTCTACGCGCGAAAAGACAGAACAGCAAAACAAATAAATACAAACAAAATGCAAATAAAATCCAAAAAAATTAAAAAGGAGGCCATATTTGGATAGATCATGATTTTAGACGAATTTAGAAATTTGAATGGCTGAAATCGGAGTTAAAATGAGAAAGTTATGACCTTTGGAAGTTTTAAATCGGAGAAAAGAAGATTGTCTTCGGGAATCAACGTGGTCGGAGAGGGAGATACGACTACTACAATGCAGTTGGAAGAGATTACGACTACTCTGAAGACTTACGACTACAAAGGAGACTTAAGACTACGAAGAAGACTTACGACTACTCTGAAGAGTTACGATGTTTACGACCACGTAGTCGTTCACGACCAAACAGTCGAGATTACGACCGCAAAGTCGTTTACGACCACGGAGAATGAGTTACGAACACGTAGTCGAAATTACGACCATGAAGTCGCTTACGACCACACAGTCGACTTACGACCACACAGTCGACTTACGACCACGCAGAAGCTAACGACCACGTTGCCGTTTACGACCACAGCAAACGCTAACAGAACGCGGGCGTAGAGATGCTCGATCACGTGGAAGGCCACGACTTCAGCGGCGATGGTTGTAACGAGATGCGACCACGCTGAAAAGACCAGTACATAATTATAAACGACTACGACCGTGGTGAAAGAAGTGGACATGATCGATAGGGGTTTCGACCACGGTGAATTGAGTGGCTGAAGCCGAGAGCTGCTACAGGTCTTACGACCATGACTCAACGTGATCGACAACGAGTTTAAGCGGTCGTATGGTATTGCAGACGGTCGAAAAGGACTCTAACATGGTCGTACCGGATTCTAAGGGTTTGGATTTGATCGTAAACAATCTAGGGCGGTCGTAAGACTCTACGACTACACAGATCTACGACCATACGGACCTACGACCACACGGAAGATTTACCTTCGGAAATTGGTCGGCAGCGGGGTGGTCGGAGGGGAATGGAGATGGTCGAAGACGCGATCCCGATGCAGAGTTGAATTCGAAAACGGGTCGGAGGGGTTCGGCGACGAGAAGAAGAGGCGGCGCGACTCGAGTCCAAGCGGTGACGGGGCTCCGGGGCACACGACCACGGCGAGGGTGGAGGCGCAACCGGTCAAAAGGTGGTCGAGGCACGCACGACAACCGTGGAGATGGAGCAGGAGGAAGAGGAGGCTGAGGGGGTATATTTATAGGACTCGGGGAAGGGGTGAGGCGGCGGGATTCCTCACCGAAGACCACGGCTTGAGATCCTATTAACACGGGAATAAGGCAACGGAGCGGCGCAGAGTTTGAAAATCAAAGAGATAAGGAGCTCATCTCTTCGGAATTCAAATTCCCGAACGAATCGAATGAAGAGATAGAATTCGGGTAGGAGTCGATTGCCGGGGTTCTCGAAAAGAAGAGAAAGGAGAGAGAGAAGCGGCCGGGATGGACCAGGCGGCGATGTGGACGACATCCGTCCGTCCAAGTGTCCGCTGAAGGGAGGGGTTGGATTTTTATTTTGATTTTACAATTTCAGAAAAGGCTAGGAAATTATTTAGGCCTCAGAAAAAAAATATGAAAATACCTCCAAAAATTCCAGAAAAATTCACAGAAGCTTCTGGACATATTTTGGACTAAGCAAAATTATTTCCAACTGCTGTTGGTAAATTATTTTCATAGTTTGAATTACCCTTTTAATTTTTAAAAATAGGTTTTAAATTCCAGAAAATTCAGGAAAACCAAATAAAATCCAATTACTTTAAAAATACTTTATTTGAATTTAGATTTTTCCAAAAAGCAAATTTTGGGATGTGACAAGCACCCTGGCTGTTGCTATCACGAGCTAGAGCTGTGCATTTTTCCACTGAACCAAAAAAATCGAACTGAACCGATCAACTCGGTTTGACCGGTTTTTGGTATTCGGTTCGGTTTTCAAATTTTGGATTTTTTTGGCATTCGATTTTTTCGTGGAAAACCGGATAAAAACCGAACATACCGAAATGCAATACAAATATACAATGCGGCAATGCGCTGAGCCGCTGAACCAATCTCGGGGGAGGAAGAGCCGCCGAAGAGGTCGACGAGCTCGTCATCTCGGGGGCGGAAGGCGTGGCGCGGACCGAATCAAACAAACCCCGTGCGCGCCGCATCTTCTTCTTCGTCCTCCTGCTGCTGCTGTTGCTCCTGCACGTCGCTGAGGTTGGAGAGCAGCGCGGCGCCAAGCCGGCTCGGCGCGAGCGCGAGCGCGAGGCGGCGGGGCGGGAGGCGGGAGAGGGGAACGGGGAGGCGGCGGCGGCGGAGGTGAGACGGGGACGGAGAGAGCCGGAGGGGGAGGGAGAGGGAGAGCGGGGCCGACGTGGAGGCCGAGGCAGGGGCGGCCGCAGGGCGGGAGAGTGAAGACGCCATTTGTAGCGTGGTGGCCTGGTGGGCACAGGGGTTTGCCGCTTGGTGTTGGACTGTTGGTGTCTTGGTGGAGCTGAGCGAGAGTGCGAGACCGAGAGCCAGATAGTCAGGACATGGAACACCAACACCAGGTAATAGTATACGGTATTTTTAGACCGAGAGCCAGATAGTATACTATTACCTGGGTAAGACTGAAAGTATTACCTGCGCTCGACGGGTAAGTATATGTCAGACCCAGATTTTATAATCCGGAATCTTCTGTGATTCCACCGCACGGGTAAGTATACTATTCCCTGGATCAGTAGATAGTGCTCACAGATTACAGTTCTGAATATCAAGGTACATATCATGCGGAAGCGTAAATATAATAGTAAACTTACTCATGTGCCGATTAGGCCGAAATCAATAAATTGCAGCAGCGGAAGAACGAAGCACACAGGTGGGACCTTCAGGACATGCCCACAGGCAACCAACTGGAGGTGCGCGACCTAGCCCTTGACATCTTCATCTTCTCTGCCAGCTTGTCCAATCTTGTTGTTGAGGCGAGGTGATTTGATTCCTGATGCTGAATTTTGCCGCAAAAGCGAGTGTGAGCACTCCAACCCCGTGCTCCGCGAGCCAATACACAGAATGCAAATAAATAGTATACATGACTTAACAAAGGAGAGGTTCGGGTTATTTTATTTGCCAAAAATCGCTTTTAGTAGCTTTGTTATTATTTCATCATAGTGTTATTGTTACTGCCTATACTCCACCTAGCGACTACCATAATCGACTTAATCCATCAAAATACACTTTCTTTATTGATTGCTGTCTAAGACTCCAAACAGTGAGTGACATCATTTAATCAGTCCACCGATCATGCACTTTCCCTATTGATTGCTATCTATGACTCTAAATAGCAATTATCATCAATTATGCAATCCACCAATCATACCTTCATTGCTGCCTAAATCCCCTCATAGCGAGTATCATAACTTATATAATCTACTGATCAATTACCGCCTATAACTCCAAACAGTTAGCGACATCATTTATCTAATATCATTTATTTAATCCACCAGTATCCTTTGAATTCTAAATTCTTAGCAATCCTTTCGTTATTGATCCACAACCATAATTCTTCAATAATCAATCTTATTTTTTCATTATCTATCTCTAACTAATTCATGAGTATACATCCACCAAGAATATCATTGACCAAGTATACGATTCACTAATTTATTTCCACCAAGTATATTATTGATTAGGTCTACGATTCACCAGTATTCATCCACCAGGAATATCATCGATCAAGTTTATACTCCAGGAATTGTTATCATACCCCAAACTCCCAAGATCAATTCATCCGTCCAGAACTCGTTCAAATCCTATTAATCCCAATATCGTCAACATCTCCCAAGAATTTATATCAAATATCAGTGTTGTAATCCAACCATTACCCTTGCACTTCCTAATACTCCAAAGCTCATATAAATCATCTATCTAGTCTAGGTATCCATTTGGGCTCCACCAAATTTATTTCTCCCAGGTTCCACACTATCTTTTCCTTTTTATAATCGGCATGGGTCCACCAATATATTTATGTTTTTACCACAAACTTCCATCTTCATTACTCCCGACTCTACTTATTTCCTCATATATTTTACTTTGCGAGAAGAGAAAACATTTTATTTTTGCAATATGATACATAAAAATTTCCTGAGACCTAGCAGTTTTGAACAAAAACATAGTGTTCAAGAAAATGCAATAATAATAGCAATCCAGATTCCATTCACCGTTACATGGCATCCGCACCATATAGCATCTTTCAGCGTTATAGCCGCTTAACTTACCACTGGGACGACACCCAGGACAATTCAAATAAGGGCTTTCCACTGCCCTCCACTTTTTCTATTCCCATTCATAAAATATTTTGAAATAGAACTATATCTGGTTAAGTTCCCATGTCCGCCCTTGACCGTGGGCACGGCTATTCGAATAGTTTTGACTCTGCAGAGTTTGTACACTTTCACCACAAGAGACAATCAACTCGTTGCCCCACACGATTCCTTAGAAGTGTGGTTGAGTAGACCATCACAGTGACTTTTCAAAATATCTAATCCCTTCTCTCATCTCACCTTATGGGTAGCCGCCCACTTGCGGTGGGTCCCATCTATGCGCGGGATGTTTCCCATAGCCACTAACGCAGCTCGGGCTTCTACTTCCCGCAACGTTAGGACATCTGGGAAACTTCACCCACCACTGGTGTCCCTTCAGGCCCCCTTGCCATAGCATAGCCCCATCAATCCACTACCAGTGAGATGAGTCCGGGGTTTCGATAAGTTTACTTAGCCAAGTTGTACTTTACAGACTTGTGGTTGTACTGTTTTACACAGGAGGTCATGACAAGATTCAGTCCTTAGTAGTATCTGGGCGGTTCTACCACAAACCACACTCTCGTGCACCCCTGCACCATACCCCCGAACTATCCGCCCAGATAAATAAGCAATTTGAGGTTTTTGGGAATATAAAATAACCATATTCAACATACACCAGTCATTACCACAATGACTGCCCAACCAATTTTTCTCAGGATTAAAAGTGATGCTTGGACGCTCTTGCGCCCACGAGTATCTAAGCAAAACTAAGCATGACATATAATTACGGACTTACTTTTGAAAAGTTACCATTATAATTTTGCTAAGGCGACAAGGTTCACATATTCAAGTATTCCAAAGGAGGTGTAATATTAATCAAGCAAACAATGGACATATAACTAAAATCTTAAATTAACATGTATTTGCATATAAAATAATAGCATGCAATTTGATAATTTAAACCAAAGTAGTTTGCAGAAAACGTAGGTTCAACATGATCAAAGTATTGACTCGCCTGGCGCGGTTTACCGCAGTCTTGAGCTCACGCAATGCTTTCTCTTGAGCTTTTGGTCTCTATTTTCACTTCGAGCTTGATCTCGCTTGATCCATCGAACCTTCACGACTTCCAATTTCTAATTACGCGGCAACCGACTGAATCCAAATAAAAGTAAATAACTCAAAAGATCCAAATAATTCCGAATAAACTCAATTTAGATTTATTATGAGTTAATGGGTGATTTGGGGTTATTTGAGGTAAGGTCGATGGTAGCATACGATGAATTGATCTTTTTATTAACAATTTCTTTTATTATTTTGGTATTTACCAAGGAAGTTCCATGAGTTAGGATGGACCCATGAGTAGGTATCATTTTGTCGAGCGTTACTTTTCAGGCATGTTGGCTTACCGGATTAATTTTTGAGTCTAGGTGTATAGCATTTTATGGGGTGATATTTTATGTAGCTTTAGTTTTCACTAAGCCTTATTCAACTTAAGTTAGGATTCACTTGTATGGGCCATATCTTGTTATTTCATGCTCATCATTCTTATTTATTAAATCTAGCATTAAGATTTAACACTACAACAAAACATCCGTGGGGAGACATCATATTTGTAGGTTAGAGACGTTCTGTTTCGTCTCCCACAGACAATTGAGGCGCTTTTATAAAGCGTCATAGAAACGTATCTACATGAACCGTCTCAAAAATATAGAGACGCTCTCTAAGGCGTGCCTATATTATTTGAGACGTTCATTAGAGACATCTGCACTGTATCCCTATAAAGTTAGAGACGCTTTTATAAAAACGGCTGCACGACGTCTCAATTAATATAGGCACGTGCGTTGAGACGTTATGTGCCGTCTCAAGATGTCCTATGTAGTATGTATTTTTATTTTGATTGGTATATATTTTCTTCTATACACACAAATACGTATCCGTATGAGAATATAGTATTCCATATATTTATTATATATACATGTATATATAATAATTTTATAGGTAGCACCATAATATTGAGTACATATTTTATAAAATATAAGGAATGGGCGTAGCACAATAGATATAGTACTGTTATAAGAAAAGCAAACCAACTACAACTGGAACCAAGCCACACCCCGGGCAAACCATTAGCAATTGACAAATTCATCATCATTGCACCCTCCAAACCCCAAAGAAGTTTACATAAGAGAGGTTTACAAATAATTATAGCATCCATTTAAATCAACAGGGTTCACAACTAAATAAAAATCTAATATGCGATAAACACATGTCGGTAAACCATCCTCCAATTTGACACACATCTTTTTTTAAACTGCTATAATAAATCATCAGGTCTATTTCTTCAATCAAAAAATTGTGCATCAGGTCTTCCACTCTGCATTTCTTTTCATAGTCCTCCATATCCTGCAAACATAGCAATATTAACAACAAAATATCAGATATGAACAATCATGAAAAATGTTACGGTACAAGTTCAGTTAATTAAACTAGAAGTGGCATACCTAGCGAGTAGAACGTTTAGGCTTTTTTTACCTGAAGCAATAGATATTATATGAGTAACAAGACACAAATATTTCTGATAGGAAAATTATTCTTGTAGTTCAAAGAATTGATCTTACGTAGAACCGTGGCCAAGCAACAACACAACCAATTGCATCCTTTACCGTACAGTATTTTTCAAATGGTCTAGGTTGCCTCTCATCACCAATATTTGTAACACCATGAATAGCCACCCCATAATATTCATCTCCAAGCATGTTTCCTCCAACCACATGTGTGCTATCTGAACTCACTAAATTTCCTTTGGCCACAACTTTACCTTTGTATATTGGATTCAATGAAAATAGGTACACTTCCCTTTGATCCTATCATTTTAAGAAAAATGTCATTGTCATTCACAAAAAATGAGCATTGTCATTCATTAACATATAAAATACTTGTTTTATTATTAAAAAATGGTAACACATACTGCATTAGATGAACTGTCCTCTAGTACTCTCTTTGTTTGAGGCCCCTGTGTTAGATAGTTTAAACAATTAAAACAAGTGCATCTGCAGACATGATCAGCAATACTACTGCTAGTAACATGCAACCATAATAAATTTATATTCTTGATCAATAGTTTGAATCTAACCTGTGGCTTTTTCATGTTGTAAAATTGGTTCCACACAACCTTGACTGCTTTTGGGCCTTCTCGCAGAGCTTCCAATGCTTGCTTGCTGCAATTCAAATTTAGTTTTGTTATATAAATTGTGAGAATAAGGAAATTTTCAGTGCTAGAATAAGATTTGCATAACACACCTTTACAATCATTGGTTGATTTGGTTCATTTCAAACAAAAATTATTACTTTCTGCATCATGCATTGGCCTACATTCTCAACTGCAGAATATCACTATTAAAGAGGAAGCACAGGTCTAAATAATGTAAAAATTAGTAATAAATCAATATGTTGCATACTTGCATTTTAAGCAAACATTTTCATTGGAATGCTATGAACTATAAAGGTACCAGATTTGCACATTATTTGAGAAGCTTGCCGAACTGATATGCAAACTAGTCAAAATATATTAATTGAGCAAAGATAAATACAGATAAAACTTGAAGGGCAGCCATTAGAACTTTTTTTCTAATTAGGATCTAGGGATTAAATGGGGACTGGAAGTAATTTGTGGAGTTAGCAGAATAAATAGAACAATAGATGCAACGGAATATTCAGGATAAATTGCCAGATGAATGAACAATAACTGGGAGTCTGGGATGTACATGCACATGTATCATTAGTACCTGGCTTGCAGTAAAACTAAGAACAAAACAAAGCCTGTGACTCAAGATTGTGTTTTTTTCTGTTATGCATGGCACTATAGGGAGAAAATATTTAAAGTGTTCTAGCATATCTAGAATAGAAACCATTATTTTCAGTGAGAATAATTATCAACAAACAAATGAAGCTGGTAGACCCTTACTTTACAAAATCATTCTTCAGTACTCGCATGAGGATTGTCGCCAAGAATCCTGTCAGTAGGAGGACAGTTACACAAGAGTTTATAATCGAGAACCAATGAACCTCCAGGTGATGCGGAAGGTTGGAGGAACTTGAATACTTCTCCATCCTCTTCTCAAATGGTGTTGGTGTCTCCTTCACTTTCTCTGTAATTAACACCTTCTATTAGCAAACCACAATTTGAGAAAGTACTTACTTATTACTGGGCGAACATTGACCAGGAGGCATGAAATTATGAGCAACTAACCCGGAGACCAGAAAGGCAGGTCGAAGTACCGATAAGTCTCGCTGCAATTCCACCCGATTCCCACCAAAACTCGAACCATCCTTTGCTAGATCTCCAAAACCAGTCGGTGCTGATCATATCAACGTAAACCCCCAACTCATTCCACCCCGAGATCGGGCGCAAACAATCCAGAGTCGTGTCGCGGTCGGGTCTGCGGTGCCGGCGGAGCGGAGGACCGGACGGCGGAGGGGCGGTCACCGGTCGCGCCGTCGCGGTGCCGGCGGAGCGGAGCTGCGCCAGATCTGGCCCTGTAGCGGACGGCGAACCTCGCGGTGCCGGCGCCCGGCGGAGCGGAGGGCCGGAGGCGCGGTCGTCGCCGACTAGGGTTAGCTGGTTAGGGATTGCGTCGTCGGGCTCGGCCGCTCGGGGATGGAATGGGGTGGCGCGGGGGTACCGGGGGGCGGGGGAGCTGGAGCCTGGGACCGGTGGGCGAAGGCCATCTCTTCACGCGCACAGCAGAATGGGCTGGGCCTTCACGCGGACGCGGGACGCGAGCTTTGCTGCGGTTTTCCTCGGCCCGGACGGCTGATTGAGCCCAGAAAAAGTTAATCTAACCTAATTTCATATATACATATATATTATATATCACATGTACTAAATTTTTTATCAAAAAATTTAGGTGTTCAGCTGAACACCCATTAACCACTGTAGATCCGCCGCTGAGCACAGTGGCGGGCTGGCGGCGACCAGCCCAAGTTCTTTCGGGATGGGTTATTTCGACTGAAAACATTAAAATTGCCCCAACTAAGTGTATATATATATATGTGTTATACCTTGTATATACTAGTTTTTTGTCAAAAAATTTGGGTATTCAGCTGAATACCCTTGAATCACTGTAGATCCGCCCCTGCCCCAGGCTAAAGCCCACCTTCCCAGGGGCCCAATTCCGCCCCTGTTAATGCGTGAACATTCTAAACCTTAGGTTGAGAGTTCGAACCCTGGGATTGATATTTTTTATGTTTTCAGCCACTGGACAAAAGCGAAAGAAAAGTCTCAGGTTGTGAGTTCGAACTTTGAGATTGATATTTTTTTATGTTTTATATATATACCGTTAATTACATCATTTTGTTTTTTTTAATATTCTTATATGGAGATAATAGATAAGACGTCTCAAATGATAAATAAGACATCTAAAATTTCGTCTCTATACATGAGACGTACTCCAAAACATCTCAGCAGCCGTTTTAATAGAATTTAATAGCGTGCAACCCTTTAGAGCGTCTCAAACTGCGTCTCTATTTCAATTGTGGTTCTAAAAAGAGAGACATGATTCAAAGCGTCTTAAACAAAACGTCTTAATATGTTCATTTTGTTGTAGTGTAAGTAATGGGACCATTATTATTTTATCTACGCTTTAGTTACTATTATGCTTAACTTTATTTCAAATTTTAGTTTAAACTTAGCAATCTAAGCAATGCTTGATATGTACCATTCTATGCGACCCAATTTACTCGTGTTATTGGTTACACGTTTACGTTAGAATATCTATATGTCTGTGAGATTATTTTATTACTTGATGACCTAGGGCTATTATGTTAAAATATGTCACCGAGGTTTGTTTAATTGATGGCATGATCACTATTGGGCATATATGCTTACATGTCATTTAAGGGCCAGCTTTATTAAATATATACATTTATCCAAAGGCTGCTCCTTCTAATTAATGCCTTAATATATAACTAAATTTACAATGTAAATATTAAAGTTACACTAATTATTTATAATGACAATCTAATCTGAATTAAATTATACATAAACTCCCTAAAACCTTATTTCAATTTTGCTAGCTTCTCTAAATTATTTCCTAATTGTTCATGATTTTTATCGATTAAAATGAGCTACAAAAAGTAGTGTAAAAAGGTGGGAATAAAGGGTGCTGTCGGCCGGATTTGAACCCAGGACCTGTGGGCTTACGAGCGGTGCGGCTAGCCAAGTGGGCAACGGCCCTCATGCGAATGAGAAGGGGTGAGGGTTATTTACAAGGTGCGCGCGCGGGGATAGCTCGAAACAGAGCAGGCCGGCGGTGCTCGGTGCGGGCTTGGCCGGCGGCGGCCGGGGAGATTGGGACAACCCGCAAAATGGAGCTGGGAAGAGGTGAGAAGGCTAGTGGGGAGGCGGCACGGCCCGGTACGGCGGCGAGACGGGCGGGCGGCGGCGCGGGGTGGCCGGTGGTGAAGGTGGAACGGGGCGCTGGCGCCGGAGGGGATGAGGGAGAAGTTTGGCAGGGGCATGAGCGGAAGGGAGGCTCTAGAAGTCTTACCGCACATTGGTCCGAGCCGGAAGGGGGTCGTGGTGGGCCGGCGGCGATGGCCATGGGCGGCGTGGAGAGGACCTTGGCGCCGACGACCTGGGGCCGACCTTGGCTCCAACCGGCGGTGGGAACAGCTTTGGAGAAGCGAGGGGGTGCTCCAGGTGCATTGAATTGAAAGGCCATGCACCGTAGAGGGAGGAGCTCCGGCGGCGGCGGTTTTGGCCGGTGTCGGGGAGGATAGCCGGCGCGCGTGCTCCAGTGGACGAAACTTCAATCGGCTTGAAGAGGGGGCAGAGGGGAGGCGCAGACACGCCGTGACGCAGGTGGTTTATGGGAAGAGGGTCGGAGCGGCCAGGCGGCGTGGAGGCGCGGCGGCGGCGCACGGGCAGGGAAGGGGGAGAAGGTGGGAAGGAAGGGGAGTGGTGCTGCGCCGAAAGGAGAAGGACGCCCGGGTATTTGTAGTCGCGGAGGGGTGGAAGAGGCGCGGTGGCGGCGGACCAGTCGGTGGCGGGAAACCGGGCGGCGGGGTGGAGGTCCGGCGGGCAAAGACCGGAGGCGCGGGGCTCGGCACGCGTAGGGGTTAGCCAAGGCAGGAGCTACGCAGAGGGGAGACGGGATGGGACGTAGCGCTGCGAGGTCAGAGGGCAGAGCACGCGCGAGAAGAAGCAAGGGAGAAAGAGGAAGGAGCTGGCGCGATGGGGAGAGAGAGGGGAGGGTGCGGTCGCTCGGGCCCGCTGGCATTGGGATGGCGCGGGGTGGAGGCGGGCCCGCTGGCCAGAAGAAACGATCGGGAGGGGGAGCCAGCGTCCGGGCCACGCGGCGACGGTAGAAGAGGCGCGGGCGGGAGCGTGGGCCCACGTGGTAGGGAATCAGGGCGGCCCCACGGGCAGTGAAGCGGGAGAGAAGGGGAAGGGAGATGGGCCGTGAGCGGGAAGGGCCGAGGGGGGGGGGGATTGGGCCGGATTGATGGCCGGCCTGATCTCCTTCCTTTCTTCCTTTATTTTTATTTTTATTGTGGATGTATTGTATATTCATACATAGGTAGGTATATATATATATACACACATATATATTTTTGATTATTTCTATTTTTGTATGGGTGTATTTATTTATTTTATATATATATATATATATATATATATATATATATATATATATATATATATGTACATACACATATATATACATCTTTATTTATTTGCCCATTCATTTTATATACATATTTGCATATAATTTATATCTTTATTTTGTTGCCCTTTTATACTATTATTTTTAAAATGAAATTTTATATTCTAGTTTTAAGTTTCTACCTCCCTTTTAGATTTGAATCTAGAGTTTTTGTTTTCCCATTATGTGCATCTTTCCTTTTTATGACATTATCATTATTAGTTTTATTTTTTTTAAAAAATCTTTTCTTAAGTTTTTGAATCCTCCACCAAAATTCAAAAAATCGCCATAAAATCCAAATTTCAACAAAACTTATTGCAAAATAATTTAAGAACTTCATATTTTCAAATTTAAAATTTTCAGGATGTTACAGTATACTACTAAAAGGAATAATGAAGTATGTATAATAGCCCATGCATTCATATGCAGCAAGAATACTCTTCCTATGAGTGTTTCTAAAATTCTAATTCTATTGCCAGTAGTATATGTATTATCGCACACTCGTCTCGTCTCGCTAGTCGCTATATCGTTTGCAATTCGCGTCAACTTTGATAAATATGGTATTTACCGATACCGTACTGAAATAAATTGGGATTTACCGATACCGAACCGTACTTCTAAAAATACCGTATATTACCGAACTACAAATACCGTATTTACCGTATATACCATATATACCGAACCGATTAAACCGAAAAAACCGATTGCACAGTCCTATCACGAGCCATCAGGCAGTAGAAGATGACGGAGGTCTGCCAGCGATTGTCCTTGGCGCCATGCCACTGCTGAGGGTCTCTGCGTAGTCGCATGCCTCCCACAAGGACCTTGGCTATTAAGCGTTGCGCCGGGGTTCGGTGCTAGTGCATCAGCCTGTGTCATGAAAACGTGGAGACGGGGTGAGCTTTTCGTGGGAGGCAATGCGAGGTGTTCGGTGCTATTGGGGAATGGGGAGGCTGCGACTGTAAGGGGAGATTAGGGTTAGAGAATTGGTCGGGCGTGTGCACAAGCCTGGGACTAGGAGCATGGCTGGGCCGAGCTGGACTACTAAACAATTACCGGGCTGGGCTAAAATTATCTGGACTATACACTAACAATTTTTTCACGCCCCAGAATAAAGCCTACCTTGCCATGCGCCTAAATCCGCCCTCTTCAATTCTACCTAAACATTTTAGCCTTTTTACAAAGTCAAGCTTCTATTCGAACAAAATGTTCACTAATCTATTGACATTGTAGATATGAGCCTGTTCTTTTTGCCTTTTTTTGGTTCTGGTTTTGGCTTATCCGGAAACCGAAATCAACGGGACAACTTCTTTAAGCGATTTCTCGAAGTTGCTTCTCCAAATGGCTTCCTAAGTCCAAACCATATGCGCCATCTATCGCCGTTTGGAAAAAAGCGTAAACAAAAGCTACCGGCCACAACCGAAAAAACAGAGCCATGCGCGATGATAAGCCTGTTAGGCATAACATGGCTATAGAATATCTTAGTTCGCAACCAAATGCTTAGCATGTGAAGAGTTGCAATGGAAGACCATGTGAGACGAAAATCATGAAAATGCATTTTTCACGACGGTTATGGATGCCAACGTGAAAATGCCATCCTCGTGTACAGAAAACGTTAGCATGTAAATATGTTGCAGCAATGAGCTCATGAGGTTTGCTTATCCGCAAATGTCAAACACTTCCGCTTTGCTCCAACTAGCTCTAGCTTATGGTTTTCAGGTGTGTGTATTGTCTTTTGATTAAAATAACACTGTATCAGTTATAAATTTTTTCTGAGTCATTTAATTAAAAAATAAAAAATAAGGAAAAACATTGTTACATTTTTCATAGATAATATAAAGGAATAAAGAGAAAAAAGAAAAACCAAAAAAGCCAAAAAGCTAAAAAAACCGAAACAATAAGTGGTGATCAGTTCGGCTGAAAAGCTCATGGCTTATGGCTGAAAACACTGTAGCTGGCTGAAAAAAGCACTGTAGCTGACAGAGGCTTATTTAGCATAATTAAATTTAAAAAAAATTAAAAATATAAAAAATATGTTAGCCCATTACGTATAATACAAACAAATACAGGAAAAAAAAGAACCGGCAAAAAAGCTCAACAAAAAGCCAAAAGTTCAGAAAAAGACGAAACTTATGAATAGTGAAAAATAAGCCAGAAGCCTGAAGCCGAAGCCGAGTTGATCAGGGCTATCAAGTGGCTTTCGACTTCTAGAAGCTTAAAGGCTGAAAGTTAGAAGCCGAAGCCACTTGAAGTGGCCTGTTCAACCGACTCATAATTTTCTATGTTTGATATTATATTTTTAAGAAAACAATAGTGATATCTTCTAAGACTAGGAGTTCCCCTAAGAATATTTTTGGGAAATCGTAGCCTGAACCTGTTTACTTGATGTCACCACTCATCCTAAATAAATACTTGGGATATTTTTTTCCTCCAGATATGTTTAGTTTGAGCTCGAGGAAGTGCAATCAGATTTTGATCATAAACTTCCTTTTAAAAAAATCTGAAACATCAAACATTTAATACAATTCAATCCTTAGCCAAAGTATTGATAGCTAGTTCAGTTAGCTAGATAAACATCAAGGTTTTCAAATCCCACGGTCAAAACTATTTTTTTCTACTTTTTAGCAAAAACCAAAATAGCAACTCCTAATAAACAAAGCGTCAAGTCCATTTCTGCAAAATTCCCTCCCTCTCCCTCCATTAAAAAACTTATCCAACCCCACCCCGCTGTTTTATTATTTACCTTTACTCCCCCAAATAAAACCAAATCCTTCCCCTCTTCTGTCTCGCCCGCCTCTTATTTTTCTCTACCAAATCTGATCCCTCGAGCGAGGTCACCCCCACACCCCGAGCGCCATCTAGGGTTAGGGTTTTGCGGCCATGGACGAGATGGCGGCGGCGGTGTCAACGGCGAGGAGGAGGTGGGTGCAGTGGGAGGAGGTCGTGGTGTCGAACGACCGGGGCCGGCGTCTGGTGCACTACTACCTCCGCGGCGCGCCCGGCGGCGGGGAGGAGAGGGAGCTGGCGGTGGTGGGGCGGGAGCGGAGCCCGCGGCACATGTCGTACGCTGTCCAGGGGCGGTTCCTGTGTTCACTCGCGGCCGCCGGGGCCGGGGCGGCCGCGTCGTCCCGGTCGCCGGCGGCGGCGGAGGGTGCCCCGCGGAAGTGGCGGTCGAGGCGGGAGGTCGTGGACTGGCTGTCCTCGCTCGTTTCCGGTAAGATTCGTGGCCTGCCTGGTTTTTTGGGTGTTTGAGCGGTCGATTTGGGTGCTTTGCTACGAGCGCCGTCGCGTTTGTGGGATTTGGGCGTCGTTTTGCTCGATTTGCTGGGGCAGGAGGGGCTGGCTTATTTCGCGCTCTATGCGTCTTGCGCATACTTTTTTGCGTGTTTTGATTGGATTTGAGATGCAAACATGGCGTTTTTTTTTTGTTTCTGCCTCGCTTCACTGCCTGTTCCGATTGTGTTTTGCTTATTTCTTTCGGTTACGTCTCGGATTGTTTGGCTATGGTAGATTGTTTCGTGGATTTTAAGCCATTTTAGCACAGATACGCGGTTGGGCTGTTGATTTGGATTTGGGAGTCCTGGTTATTGTTTTTGATTCCGACTATTTCCCCCCAAAATTGGGCAATTCTACTGGCTTGTTTCGATCGTTCTGGCCGATGGAAGAGCGCTTTGCGCTATTGAATCGTTTAAATGGTCGGTCTGCTTATGCGTGGACCGGATCTGTTGTTCCTGAGTGATGCGCTTCCATTTCTGTGCCTTTAGCGGATTGCCGCGGCTAGGGCTACGGTAGATAACTTACAATTAGGTTTAGAGCAAGGAATACGTTTTCCGATGCTGTAGTTCCACTACTGCGGCGGCTAGCCTGATTTGAGGAAGAAAAGGTTACTATTTTTTACAAACACAATCGGCTGGCTTTAGTTTTTGTTCTTATTGGTGCTTTTGGTTAGGTTGCATCTCCTGCCAGGTGGGTTTGATTCTTGTCTAGTTTCCTCTGGAAAAGAGGAAGATATGCTGGATTTGTCCACTCTCTTGTTGTCTTTCATGTTTCGCCTAATTTACATGGCCCTTGAGGTAGTGCTTTTTCCAAGGCATCTTTTAGTCTTTTATGTGATCCAGAAACCTGCCTTCTTAAATCGATTTGATTGCAGACGGGCATGTCATGCCGTCTCGTATTCGAAGTGTTTTTATTTGGTTAGCTGTCTAGCGGTTTTTGTTTTTGTTTTTGTCAAATTGCTATTTTGTACGGGGTTCCTTTGCGGTTTCGACTTCCTCATCCGATATAATTCAGTAATATTTTGGTTACCTGCAAAACTCACGCCTTCTCCTTTTCCATAGGATTATGGAGAATACAGGTGTGACCCAGTGGAAGCCGCAGCTGGTTTCCTTTTCGGGCCAATTGTGTAAGCTTGCATTTGGAATTATAGAGAAAAAAAAGAAGCGGCAGCGTGATTTGAAAGTCAATCAGGTGCCATTTTGATCTTTCTTCCTTGTGGCCTCCCGTGAGACCTCCATGGAATCATCCATATATAATGCATGCTTCAATTAATACGCCAAATGGTTACGTGAGAGAATCTTCTAGTTATTTCTGGCAATGAGCTTTATGTAAACGCTCTGCCCTGCTCAAAAGGGTTTATTTTGAGTGGCTTATGGCTGAAAAGCACTGTAGCTAGCTGAAAAAACACTGTAGTTGACGGTAGCTTATTTGACGTAATTAAATTTAAAAAAAATTTAAAAATAGAAAACAGGTTAGTCCGTCATGGACAGTACAAACGAATACGGGAAAAAAAGAACCGACAAAAAGGCTCAAAAAAGCCAAAAAACCAGAAAAAGACGAAATTGTTGAATAGTGAAAAATAAGGTAGAAATCAGAAGCTCAAGCCGAAATAAGCGGGGCCTAACTTGTATTTGGATGAATTGGGATTACAGGGCATACGATATTTGTAGTTTGAATATGACTTTTTAAAAATGAAAAGTTAAACCAGAGAATGCTTGCTTCAAAATGTTCTTCTTGGTCTAGTTGTGCGTGATTGGCCCCCTCCTTTTTGTTTCCTTTGTTGTGTGGCTTTCATTTGGATCATGTATGCTTCTATGTTCTATAGTAAGGTTTCAATGCTAAGTCCCGTTGTGACTAACTTGTCTTGGTAAATTTCTTATTGTGAATGCTGCTTTTGCAGGTTGTAATTACGGGCCCTCCTCAATGGCTAATAGGTTCCATGGAAATTCATATGATGACAATGATGTAGACATCACTGATGTTGTTGCTTCAAAGGTATGGAGTTATTTCGGGATTATTTATTGTCTTTTCGTATGTGTCAAAGAAATCTTTCTGATAATTCCCTGTTTCTAATGCATATTCTTCTATCCGTGCTCAGGATGTTTCTCCTACTTCATTAGTTAGGAAAAATTCGAAGGACAGCACATGGTTAGGTCCTGCATGGTATTGCCAAAAACGATGGAAGCACTACAGATCATTCTGCCGTAGGGGAGTTACTATTTCGGTATGCCCATCATCGATCATTCTGATGTATCTTTTTTACTTATCAGTATGTGCGCCACTGAACCTTGCCTTTAATAAAGTAATAAGTATAACATGCTGATTTGAACTAAATCAATAGTGGAACAATGAACGCGGACTTGAACCATAGATACAGGCTGACTTGAAACTGATATTTATAAAAATATGATACGATTACGGGTTATATCAATTTTTTGAGATTGAGCTGGATGAGTTATAGGGCAAAAAAGCTATGACTTTTTGTAGTTAACTTGGTTTTTTGGTTTGTAATATCTTGTGTTCATTCTTTTACTGGGAGATGATACGGGAGTACCTTTTGGTATTATCAAACATTTAAAAATAGATGGAGTTTGAATGTTAACACTCATTACTAGTAGTTTAAACTTTTAAATGTTGAACCTTGGTTGATACAAGTCTGTGTTGTCTTCATAGGTGCATAATTTTGTCTATATCATGAGCGAAGAGAAGAAGAGACTCATTGCCTATGTGGAGGATCTATATGAGGATACAAATGCAATCAGCATGGTCATGGTACGATGGTTTGACAAAGTTGATGAGGTTGGTGTTGAATTGCCCTCGGATGTTGGTGACAGAGAGATTTTCTTTTCCCTTGGACTTCAAGATCTCAATGTTGAATGCATTGATGGATTGGCTGCAGTCCTTAGTGCTCAGCACTTCGAGAAGTTTCAGAGTGGCACGAAACATTGCTATTGGCAGCCTTATCTTTGCCGCCGGCAGATCGATAATGATGATGTAAAGCCTTTTGACATCACCCAATTGCAAGGGTACTGGAACCAGGAAGTGCTTAGGACCATATTTAATGCAGCTACTTCTCTAAAGGTACGTTTCAAGGTCACTAAAGGTGGATCTGGTTCAGATGGAGGGCAGAAGAGGAAGCTTGATGCATTCAATGGTGATACTAATCCACAGAAGTGTTCTCCTTCTGGTGGGTTTGGTTCTGATTCTCTCAAGAATGATTTGGAGCATAACCTTCAAAAACAGCTATACCCTGGTTGCAATGCTGAAGTCCTGTCACAGGATAGCGGTATAAGGGGCTGTTGGTTTAGATGCTTCATCTTAAAGAGGCATAGGGATAAAATCAAGGTGCAATACCAAGATCTTCGGGATGCTGATGAGACAGGAAATTTGGAGGTATGCTTAGTGTAATTTTATATAATCAGTTTTTTGTCACTAAACTGGATTATTAAGCTAATCTTTGACTTAATTTTATTCTGCAGGAGTGGCTTTTGCTAACAAGGATTGCTAAACCTGATCAGTTGGGCATACGCATCTCTGGAAGACCAATGGTTCGGCCACATCATGTGCAACATAGCAAGGGCCCATGCTCCTTTGATGTTGGGGCCATTGTTGATGCATGGTGGAATAGTGGCTGGTGGGAGGGGATTGCATTGCAACGGGGAAATGATGGACGCATACAAGTTTATTTTCCAGGTAACTACATTCTAAATTATACTATCAACATTTATGTGTGCTTCTCGTGATCATTAACAGACGTAGTGCTAGTAACATTGGATCCCGGAACTTACCTTCGTACGATGTGTACTGCAGGAGAAAAGCGAGTAGCTGATTTTGGTGAAGACGATTTGAGGCATTCACTTGAGTGGGTAGGTGGTAAGTGGAGTCCTTTGGAGGAAAGGAAAGATCTCGTGTGCCAGTTGTCCCCTATTTCAGTGTGTGAAAATGGAGGTAGCAAACTCATTTCGCAAGAGGGTAATCCATCTCCAAAACCAGAATCTGATGAGAGGTGTGATGACAAACCTTTGGGCAACAAGATTTCACGTGACCACAAACATGTTCTGGCTGACCTCACAAATGCTCTGAAGTTTGATAACCTGAAATGGAGGGCAAGAAAGCGGAGCAGAAGATCTGGCTCGAAAAGGCAGTCAGACACTAGCAGCGGTAGCAGCAGCCTGGGAGATATGGAGGAGTCCAGCCCCTGTGGAGGTTTTGTGCTGCTTAATTCAGCGCCTGACGAAGAAGTATGCAAGAGCAGCGGAGAACTTTTCATGGGTGTGCCTGTGCCGGTTTCCAATTTGGTGATGTCCAGATGAAAGCCTAATAATACCATTCGATGACTGACTTGTTTATGCTCTTGCTTTCTGGATTTCAACAGCCTCGGCGAGATGTGGGTTTGGTGCATCCCCAGGTTTTTGCGTCACCTCCACTGGGATCCAGATCTTGAGAACTCTGAAAGCTCATTCGCTCTCTTGTCTTGGATGCCATCAAGAACTTGTACACTATTGTGTTTATTACTGATCTAGAGAAATTTTGCCTTTTTGCTACCGCATTATAGGAATCGATAGGAGTTTTAGCGTCTTGTTTATTAGGGATAAGAATGGCTGAGTTCTGATTGCAGTTTGGCAGTTTCTAGAGTCCTTGTTTTTGGGTTTATGATCCAACAATCCATCTTCCCTCCAGTTAAATTTATTCGTCCACTGTCACAGATGCTGTGCCTCTTGTTTGATGCCACACTAGATCCTGTACCGAAATGAAAGTATCTGTACTTCAATTTTGTTCTTGAGCCCATCCGTTGTTATTTGTGAATTGTGCCTCTCTAATTGCAATGATGTTTCCTAAGTCTTTCTAGCTGTATTCATATTTAGGGCCTGTTTGGAGCAAAGGAATTTCACAGGAATTTTGCAGGAATTTTACAGGAAACAGTTCAATTCCCGCAGGAATTGGGAAAAATTTCCGCATTCCAAACAGGGCCTTAAAGGTAAGTTGCAGCGCTGTTGTTGGTAAGTCGTCGTAGTTGGTGGCGGCCTGGAAGACGAATCTAATCCTTCTCCAGTGGTCTGAACGTGTGTTTGGTTTGACATGTTTTGCCATTTGCCGACTGACCGGTGTGACGGATTCAAAAACCGGACACGGAAAAATATCGGATCCTCTGGTACCGGTTATCGATTTAAAACTGGCTAACTTTTGTCAAATGAACATTTGAATTCTTCACCGGTTACCGGCCGAGATTGACCGATTGGTTACGGGTGAAAAGGAAACAACTCCGGTAGACACCATTTTTCTAGCTAGCAATCAGTACAACATGATGACGGGATTGGCGGTAATACGCTTGGTAGTACACATAATTTGTAACGCCCCCAATTTTTGGGACCAGGGACGTCGTACGGCCTGCAACAGCCCAGGAGTTCTGTTGCGGCTTAACAGTGTATCATGCCTGCTTACAAGCCATTTAAAAAGAGTTAATTAGATTAAAGTAAGACCTAATGGCCAGTTTTAACGACAATAAGGGCATCCAAGCCCAAAACTTAACTTACATACAGAAGAGCCGAAGAAAACTCCACAGGAACGCTTGAGTGCGGTCGTAACCCTAATGCGAAATCTTGAATTGCTTCCTTTTTCTTCTGGTATCTGTTGGGGGAAAATTAGGCAAGCCTGAGTACTCCCACCCCGTACTCAGCAAATCACATGTGGAAATACTATATAACTAATTGCCAGGGTTCTCAGGTGGAGGGTGTATAGTGGTTTTATTATGAGGTGGATGCAGTTTTATTTGCAAACAATTAAAAGTAAAATATTTTCTTCTTAAGATCAGGGGTTTTCTGTTATCAGATAAGATCTCATCATTACTCAATTTAACAACATCAGAAACACTACTTATGCCTTGTTTTTGGAATCACCCAATTAACACAGCTTCATTAACCGGAAGCACGACGTATTCGAATACCATTTATTTCACTCTGCAGAGCTGCCCTGCTTTACCCACAAGATTTCTTAACCCACGTCTGGCATTAAGAAAACATGGCTTTTCGCTGCTCAATTCTTTATATAGCCTCTACCTAGTAGACTTCCTCAATAAGCCCAGGCCACTCCTGACTTACACCAATAAGCTCAAGATACCTCTGACTTATCTCAGCCTACTATTGTGCGGCTCACATAACACATGATCGAGGTTCAGATCGATCGGTCAGATTGTTCAAATAAAATAACCAACTTCCATACGGCCCTACTCAGCCCCTTCCGTGTGGACTCGCACGGTGCCTCCAGACTGCGTCTGTAGAGGTTCAATCGAACTTGAGCAGCTACTAGACCAGGGTTGACGTATCAACACTTATGGTTGGGCGATCACTGTGTCTCTTACTTAGCACAAGGTTCTTGCCCTTATCTTTTTCCTGAGGTCTGCAGCCTCAGGCTCAGGGTAAAGCGGTGGACGAAGTCCTCCACGGACCTCCACACCATTTTTACCCTAACTTGCACACCAGCATCACCGGCCTAGGGTACGGTGTCCCATACCACCCTACCCTCTCCGGGTTTTTCAATTCTACCGGCCAACGGCCAGAGTCACTTAGTAGTGTAACATGTTGAATGAAATGATATTGTATACATTTACATCATATATTAATTCTTACTAAGGTTGTCAAGGTGAATATGGCCATCAAGGTAAACAGGGCTCTTTATCGGTGGTAGGATTATCTAGATAGCATGCCATTCTAAACCTTTGTTTTAAGCAATTATCAGTTCGCAACTATCAATAATGAAAATACATTAAATAAATAATGTAATTTAATGGGATTCAATATGATCAAAAACATGTGACTTGCCTTTTTGTCCTTAGTCTCTGATTGTCTTCACATAACCTTCAGATTGGATATCGACGTCTTCACTTACTCTTGTAGCCCTTCCGTTGACCAATTCGTGGGGTCCGAGTACTAGCGTAGAAAAACGAACATACATTAGTTCCTGCTTTGCAGAATGCAAGCTGGGAACAAAATCCAAATAAATAGTTCAAAAGTACGCAAAGAAAATAGGTGGAGTGGCCAGGGTTAGGTGGCAACGAGGTTGGTTTAACGGGGTCGAACTTAGGCTATGGTTTTAGGATAATCGGCAATGCAAAAAGGCATTGTATGGATTTCGACGAATGACAGGGTGTATGGACGGTGTCGGATTCTTGAGTTAGAATATTTCTCAAGGTTGTTTAGGACCTTAGGGGTAGAGCGAGGGTATGCAGGGTGTAGACAGGTTTGAGCTAATACAAGGGTTTAGGTGTTACTAGGGTTCCGGTGAACGAAAGAAGCTCGGACCGAATTAGGGTTTTGAGTTTGGGTCGGATAAATTTTGGGAGCAGGGGATAGACCCTTAGAAATAGATAGTCGATCTTTGAACTAGGTGACGGGGGCATCGTCGAGATTTAATTTGGTAAAACGGAAGAATTTGAATTTACGGGGAATTGAGATTTAATAAGCTTAATTATATGGGCCAAGGGAAGCTTAAATTTATAAGATTTAATTTTGGAGAATTGGAGTTTATTTTTGAAGTCAAAATATTGAGCTGGTCAAAATGGGGTGATTTGGTGTTTTGGGGATTTTTGGATTTTTCTAGGATCTTTGGAGAAATAGATGCCAAATTTGAATTTGGGATATTAACTTGGTCAAAATGATGTATTTTGGTATTTTTGGGGCTTGTGGATTTTTCTGGGATTTTTGGGGATTTTTCTAGATTTTTCTACTGTTCATCGGGCTCGGTTACTATTCACCGGGCTCGAGTCAGACTCGGCGAGCGGTTTTGGCTTAGCCAGCTCGGAGCGATCCGGTCGGATGCGACCGGTGCGGCTACTGTGCGCACGCGGCTCACGGCGATCCGGCCTGCGCGCGCGCGTTCGCTCGCCTGGCGATGGGCCGTGGCCTTCGGCCGGCCCATCCCGAAGCGATGCGCGGGCGGGGCGACAGCCGGGCGATGGCGATCGGGCGGCTGGGTTGTCTCGGCACTTCCTAGTCGTTCGATCGCCCGCAGATGGACGGCTCGGCCATCGTCTTCTACCTCCGGCCGAGTGAAGCGACCGCGAAGCAAAGGAAAAAGACGGCGACGGCTGGGGAGTCACGGTGATCCGCGACGGGAACGGAGGGCATGATGGGGTTCCTAGTGAGTTGGGGATTCCATTTGTGGGCTTTTGGGAGGAGGGCGGTGAACAGAGGAGGTCGCGGGCTGCGGGGAAGATGATGGTGTGCGCGGCGACGTTGGGGAGCTCCGGCGGCTTTGCGACCCGATTGGCTGTGGTTTAACCATCTACGGGATCCCAGGGACACAACAGTAGTGGTGGTTTAGCTCGGAGGAGGCTCTAGTGGGCTGGCCACGTTGACGGCCTTATGGTCGGCGGCGAGCTCCGTGGCCCGGTCACTGGGAAAATGCTCTTGCCCTGGCGAGACTTCTATCGTGTCCAGGAGCTAAATGTACAAGTGTGGGCGCACGGAATTGGACTGAAATGGAGTAAACTCCTCAATTGCATTTTAGGGCTCACCGGCGCAGGGGTGGCGATTGCCGGCGGTGGAGGCGGCGAGACTGCAATCGGTGGAATGGGGAGAGGAAGGGGGCTGTCTGAAGGCGATCTACAGTGGCTTTGAGTCTTTATACGGCGTGTACAGCTGGCGCCGCTCGGAGGCGGTTCGGCGGCCTCTTCCACCAGAGACGAGGAGAGGAGGGGTGAGCTGGTGCTGCGCCGAGCGGAGGAGGGCAAGGTGGCGAGGTGACTCCCCCAGTTCTCAAGTGCTTCCTTGACTTCACAGGGACGGAAGCAACGGGAATGCTTGCGCTGGCGACGGCGAGGACAGCGGGCTGCCCGGGAGTTCTACGCGCGGAGAGAAGGGCAGGGCGGAGTCTCTGGCGCGTGGGGTCGGTTTCCTCGCGGGCTTGAGCTGGAGAGGCGGCTGCCTTTGTTGCGCTGGCGGGGAAACGGTGACGTGGGCGTCGGCGTCTTCGGGAAGGAGGGGCTGAGCGGCGCGCGCGCAGACGGCGCCGGCCAAGGGCGAAGGCGGGAATGGAGGAAAAGGAAAGCGTATTTCTGTTATACTTGCCAAATTGGGTAAGTAACCCAAATTCAATTGAATTTTCAAATTTTTTCAAAAAGGCTCAAAATTTGGGGTGTTTCATAATTTATGTACGCCAACCTTAGCACTAACACTGCATTATAACTATGACCATGTATGTGATACACTTCTTGTTAGTGCAGGCGACGAATCATTTTGTTACCCATAGCATTGCAAGGTGGTGTCATGCGTCGCATTCCCCCTTGCCCTCTACTATCTCTTCCTGGAGACCTGGACCATGGGTTTGCCTCGCATGAAAATACTAGTGGTACATTCTCGGGTCGCTATTGCCCTCTCTCACACACTGTTAGTGAAGAGCACATGAAGTAGCAGCATGCAGGGAAATGGAAATCAAGAAATAAAAGAGGTATATGAAATTGATTGACAAGAAAGCTTTCATGTTGTTGTTTCATTCAATACAATTTAATTTCATTACTTTAGCTCAAATACAATCATACAATAGCACTTTTTACTATAATTTTAAATTTAAATTTAAAATTTTTAGACCGGTATTTTTTACCCACATACACTACTGCCTTCACTGCTCTCGTTGTAGAAAGGCGGGATTGGACGGTCAAACTGAGAGCGATAATTTTCTGCCGTGATGTTCTTTTTCTAACTATCATTTAAATTTACGACTCTTAGATTAGAGATCAAGGGGCTCGTTGTTTTTGAAGGGGGAGATTTTTTTTAAGGAAGAGGGGGTATAATTCAAGGGGAGGGGAGAGAATTCATGACCATTAGATATCTAATCTAACAGTTTTAAATCTTAGATGATAGTTAAGAAAAAAACATTCGAATGATGTTTAACAAAATCCGTGAAAGAGAATGAAAAAAGGTGGCTCGCTCGCTCATGTTCACACTGCATTTTCCTTGATCCCCATTTTGCCATGTCCAGAGGAGGATTAGCAGTAGCAGGAAGGCACAAGGAAAAAAAGCTAGGAAAAGGACCACCACCACTCGTGCGAGCCAGCCAGCCCGCGGCGTTGGACCGGAATCCGATACCAATCTCCAACAAGGCACGCTGGGTGTCCTCTCCACTAGGAAGGAGATGAACAATCTCAGAAGAAAAAGCCAGGCAAGCATCAATCCGGATCTTCTTAGCCCCAGCTGCCCGCCACCACTTTCTTTCCCCTCTCCCCTGCAAACTTCTACCTTTTGGCTTTCCTTCTATTCCCCGGCGAGGCGCTGGGAAGCCGTCGTCATCGCCGCCGCCGCCGCCGTCGAGAAGAGAGCGACCCATGAGCGACAAGGTAACGATGGCCACCGGCTATGTGTTGTTGTGCATGCACGGGTTGGAGACTCGGGAGTGACCGAGGTTATGTTTTTCTTGTGCGTGCGCGCAGTTGTGCCACATGACCCTTCGGATGAACATTGACTGCAACGGGTGCTACCGGAAGATCAGCAGAGCTCTTCTCGAGATGCATGGTAAAACAAACAAAAAGAACCCACAGGAAAGTGTCTACTCGTTCTTGCTTGGCAATCTAATCGTGTTCTCCTGACGACTTGTGTGCAATTACGAAGACCTGGATGGCCACGAGATCTACCGGAAGCAGCACCTGGTGATCGTCTGGGGCGCGTTCGTGCCGCAGGACGTCGCGATCAAGCTCCGCAAGAGGACCAACCGCCGCGTCGAGATACTGGAGATCAAGGAGGTCGACGCCGGCGACGGCCACCGCCCTGAAGGAGCAGGCTAGCACGGCCGGACAGCCACTTTATGCAACAGTTCCGGCGTCGCCAGCTCCCTCTCAGGTCCTACGAGCTGGAGCTGCCAGTCGTACTACCCTCAAGCTGATGCTGAATCGCTGATGAACTGAAATCCCCCCCCAGTCCCATCTCATGTACAAAATCCTCAAAGCTTGAAATGATGTAGCCTAAGCCAGCTGTGAATGAAAACGCAGTCTAGCACTCTAGCTACTACTTACTATGGTACTACCATATATAGAAGGACATTTTCAAAGAGGAGATATCTGGTGGACATGAGCTAATTCATATACATATTGACATAGCGAATCAGGACCGTCCGATCCGAGATCAGTGGATGGCATCAATGAGAGGTAGCCACTTACGGCGCTTTGCGAAATCCTGCGTCTTTCACTTGCTCCCCCTCCCCAAATCAAACCATGGGCGCACCGCCTCCCCTGCGTGGCACCTGCTCCGACGACGCCCCCCGTCTCTTGCCTTCCTCTTTGCCCCATCCCCCCATCCCCCGAGCCGCCGCACGTCCTCCATCGACTAGGGTTTCCTCCATCTCCGCCATCTCCCAATACCGCAAACTAGGGTTATTTCCCCCGTTGTCTCCATGAAATTTGGTGAGGACGTGTGATGCGCCGCCGCCTCCATTGACAACGAGCTCCCCAACTGATCTCCCCCTCGTCCTCTTTGGTAGCCACAAGTTCGTGAGTAATCAGTGGCGGAGAGGGGGGAGGCCGGGGGGGGGGCCTGGCACCCCCAACCTTCTACTAATCCTCCATTACGTAGTTAATTACATGTGTTTAATTAGTGGTTTCGCCCCTCCCAATTTAGCCCAAATGTAAAGTATATTTAAAGCCCAGTCATATGCAGCCTAATTAGGCCTAGTAGTTGAGGACTGACGCATCATATTTGAGCCTTTGGCTCTTTGCCGGCTTGCCGCACGCTCTGTCTGTTCGTCTTCTTGCCGCACGCTCTGTCTGTTCGTCTCTGTGAAGGTCGGCCTGACCCTCTTCTGGCGCACCGAGAAGGCCAGAAGCCCAGAAGGGCGCGTGTGAGTTTTCACTTCGATCCCCTTCCATTCCCAATACTGTGGGATTCGATCACTACTTAGTACTATCTGAATCAATTAGTATAGGAGTACAATTCGTACGAAATTGGAATTATCAGGATTCGTGTTTCTGCTGTGAATGTGATTTGTAGTGTGTTTGGATGGGAGCGCGCCATCTGCAGAGAAGGTCTGGGTGTGGATCTCAGAGCTAGTTCATAGTTTTTCTTTAAAATTTTAGATGATATGAAGAAGAGAAAGACAATTCATAGTTTTTTTAAGCCTGTTGGTTCAAGTGCTAATTGTATTGAAGCCATTAGAAGCCGAGGCTGCCAGAGTCTTAACTCTTCTGGTTTCAACTGCAACCACCGAGAGATGTTTTTCAGCTATGAAACTTGCGAAGACGCAACTTCGAAGTACAATGGGAGATGGATTTCTACGAGATTGTTTGGTAATTTATATTGAAAAGGAATTGGCCGCAAAGATTAGTAGTGATGATATTATTAAGACTTATGATCTTGCTGGTAGTCGTAGAGTTAAGTTTAAGTTAATAGAGATGTAATTTTCTTTGCATTGTAATTTGCAAAACATATTACTCTGATATGTGACTATTGGATCGGTAAATCCGGCATGGTTCATTGGTTCTACTCTACTTGTTGTCCATGTTGCCCCCCCCATATCCAATTCCTCAATACCGCAAACTAGGGTTACTTCCCCCTTTGTCTCCATGAAATTTGGTGAAGACGTGTGATGCGCCGCCTCCTCCATTGACAACGAGCTCCCCAACTGAGCTCCCCCTTGTCCTCTTTGGTAGCCACAAGTTCGTGAGTAATTGCCCCCCAGTTGAGCACAAAACGCTGGCGTCTACCACAGCTTTGGTGTTGCACCGAGGATTCCACCTGAAGCAAGATGGAAAGGAAGATAATGTGGCACTCAAAATTTGTATTATTATGTAAATTTTTTTGTGGTTGATTCGGTTGCCGAGGAATTTGGGCATGTGATGTATCAACAATGTTTATGCACCACATGCACATTCTGAGTTTGTGTAAGCATGTTGGTGAAATTGTAACTCGATGGAAGCTTCTTTCTGAGTTTGTGTTAATTGTGAATTCGTGGCACTGCGAAATTGTTGAGATTGTGTTGTTGAGACTTGAGAGCTAGGAAATTGAACATGATGCCATGACTTGAGATTGTGTTCTGACTTGCAAATTCCAGTAGCAGCACACCATGTGGTAGGGAAACCATGGTTCAAGAAATACCGCAATAGCAAATTTTGTCAGTTTACTGATGACAAATTTTCTCAGTTCACTGATGAGTTTATCAGGCAACAAGCTGTCAAGTACAATTTTGATCATATGCTCATTGAAGCACAGCTGAGACTTCAGAATAGTAAATCTGAAGTTGCAATTATGGAAAGTGTCAACTATGCATAGCAGTGATACTTGATAGTTTGTTGTACTGATCATTGAAGCACAACTGAGACTTCAGAATAGTAAATCTGAAGTTGCAATTATGCAAAGTGTCAACTATGCATAGCAGTGATACAGCGTATGCAAACATCTACAGTCAGTCTGCTAATTAAGCTAAGAAATGGGCGATGTGCCAAGCAGAGTATCACGTGCTGTAGGAAATAATAGGATAATAATAAGGTCATTTGGAGAACTGCATGACATGACCTTCAAGTGCAAGAAGATCCCACAAGCCTGGCAATTAGGACAAGTAGTTGGTGGACTGTCACCAGTTTCAGAGGTGTTTGTGATCTGGAAGTTTGGGTCTCCCTCTCCACATCGGCAGACCCTGAACTGACCGGCATTCTCAGCAGGCTGCGAAGATGATACCTATTAAAAGCATGAAACAAAGTGGAGTGAATACTTAATTACTTAGCATAATGCAATAGTGAAGTGATGTAACGGGCCTGGTGGAACTTGAATTTAGGTAAAAAGTAAAGCAAAAGAGCAAACCTTTACATGAGCAAATTTGTATGCACATAGTGTTAAAATCCAATTAATCAAAATGTTAGTACTTGAGGACATAGTGTCAAGTAAAATTTTTCCATGTGCTACAGTATCAGGTTTTGCTTGAATTTATAACAGCACAAGTCACAAGCAGTAAGGGGCAACTGAACAAGAGGTGATCAATTGTTTCATCACACTAAAAATTATTGACAGTTTTATCTTCCCTTCCAAGTTCCAACCCCTTTTTTCTCAGGGATTCCCTTCTAACTGAATTAGGCTTAGTCTAGATAAAGGGTGCACATGTCAAAGTTTAATTTGAGCGGACTAGATACAATTAGCAACCTTAAGTCCGGAATAACAAGCAAATATTACGAAAATAATACCAGTACATTGCTCCATAAGGGAAGCACTGGAGCTGGAAATTTTCAAGCGCCGTAATTCAACTAAAGCATGTTTGTAACCAATGAAGTGATTGAAAAAAGAGTTGGCACTTTCTGACCTAGAAGTTGTTCTGATAATTCCTGACAAGGGTATATCCATAAAGTAAGCCAGTACCCAAGTCTCGAATACGGTATCGGGTTGCCAGCCACTCATTATCTGCCAAAACAAAATAAAAAATAATAGCAGCCCATTCCAACTCAAATTCTGCAGGAGTTTCTAAGAAATACACACATGAGTTGACACGTTGGTAAAACAGTTTGTTTTCTCTCAAATCCAGCCTTATCTTAGCGGGAAGTTTGTTCAAAATGTGCCACATGCATAACCTATGCTTGCTAGATGGAAAGACATTGGCAATTGCATTTTTCATACTAGCATCTTCATTGCTTATTATAAAATTGGGTGCAACACCTCCCATTGCTCTTAAGAAAGTATGGAACAAGCATAAAAATGATTTTATCTTCTCATGATACAACAATGCACCCCCAAATATAACACTTCCCCCATGGTTATTCACTCCCGTGAATGGTGCAAAGATTATGCTGTAATGGTTTGTATTATATGTTGTATCGAATGAGACCAAGTCTTCGAAATGAACATAGTTCTTCCTACTAGTTCTACAGCTATTGCTCACGATGAGTGAGTGTGTGTCAATGATATCACCAGTTGGCAAGGTTAGTGGCCGCACAGCACTGCCCACATCTTCTATTGACTCCATTCGGCTATAATGCCCATCAAATATCAATCAAGACACCTCCTTCAAAACCAAATAAAATGTCACCATTATCACACATACCTCATGCGATAAGAACGGGGTAATAGACAGGAGCAGCGACGATGTGAGGTGACACTGGGGGAGATGGAGGCGATACCGATGGAAGAGGGAGCAACAGAGACGGGAAACGACGCTAGCCTGGGTGGATGGGCAGGGACGGTGGTGCCGATGGAGGGGGCAAGCTGTCGAACCGAGAGGCGTGAGCAGTGGGGATGGGCCGGGACGGCGGCGCTGGCATGGGTGGATGGGCGGGGATGGTGGTGCCGATGGGGGGCAAGTCGTTGAAGCGAGGGGCGTGAGCAGCAGAGATGAGAGGCGGTGCTTGCCCGGGTGGATAGGAAGGGATGGCGGCGCTGGCTCAGGTCCGTGGATGGACGGGGATAGCGGTGCCAATGGGGGCAAGTCGTTGGAGCGAGGGGCGCCGACGGAGGAAGGTGACGCTGGAGGGAGAGGCGGCGTGGGAGGAGGTGGAGGCGGTGCCGGAGGAGATGGAGGTGCCCTGGGCGCAGATGGAGGTCCCTAACTCGGAATGAGATCCTCTGAAGTTGCATACGGCAACTTCAGAGTGCAGTCGCGAGTCTGAGCCGTCCGATCGGAAAAGAATGGCCCAGATCGGTTTTTGCTACAGTAAATTTACTGTAGAGCTACAGTAAATTTACTGTAGCAAAAACCGATCTGGGCCATTCTTTTCCGATCGGACGGCTCAGATTCGCGACTGCACTCTGAAGTTGCCGTATGCAACTTCAGAGGATCTCATTTGCCCTAACTCTAGCTCACAGTAGTTCTCTCCGGATATCGGCCGGGGAGGTCTTCGCAAAAATGTCCACTGGAGTAGATGGAGGTGCCCCACGCGGATCTTGGCTACACGGCTTGGATCGGATGGCTTTGATTTCGTCTGTGCATATGTGCACATATTGGCTCATGTTCACCAGATATCTTGCCTTCAAATAGAGCGTATAATCGTGCGTGGTAGGATTTTGTTGTATTTTATAGTTTCTTTTATGCTTTCGTAACATCCTGATTTTCAAAGCCTTTTTGCAGCTTTTAAAATAAAATTTACCATTTAGATTTTTTGGAATTAATTAAAGCTTAAATTGAATTTGTATTAATTAAAAGAATTCAATATGATTAAACTAAACATTAATATTTGTCAAAAGTATTTTATTTTGAGTTTCTTGAGTCTTAAGGAAATTTCTGTGATTTTTCTGGATTTATTTGCTATTTTCTAGAATTCAAAAGTATTTATTTGAATTTCTAAAAAAAGAAAAACCCCAAAATACCTAAAAGGCTAAATGGGCCGAAGCCCATTTCAGCCAGCCGGCCCAACCCCACCCGCCGCTCGGCTCAACCCAGCCCACCTGCCCGCGCTTGCCACGTGTCGGCTATCCACCGCGTTGCTCCGCAACCGTTTGATTGGCACCCGTCATCCATCTGGCCTTTCTCCGCACCGGTCGCTGGATCTCCTTCCAAGCCACGTGTCACGTATATGTGCATGTGCGCACTGTGCTTCGTCTCCGAGCTGGTCTCCATCTCCGTCGCCGCCGTCGCGCATCTCGGCCGTGGACTCCGCCACTGTCGTCTCTGTTTCGTACTTCGTGCCGTCCCCGCCTCGGACTCCTCGGCGTCTACGCTATTTAAGGCGGGGTCGCCCCTCGTTTTCCACATCTCGCCGAGCCGAGCTCGCCCTCGCCCGTGCGTCGTCTTCGCTGGTGAGTACCCGAGCCGCCCCATCCTCGCCGCAGTCCTTTTCTCCCCCGTCGTCCGTACTCGTCACCGTTCATCGTCGGTGAGTCACCGTTCGGTCCCGTCACCGTCGTCCATCCTCGCCCCGCCGCCTTACTCCATTGTCGGCCAGCCGCCACGTGTTGCCTCGTTCTATGTGCCGACGCCTCGGTCCGTGTCGCCCGCCTCGTGCTGTGTGCCTGCCAGCTCAACCGCACGCCCGCGACCGTTCGCCTTCCCATGAACCCTGTCCGCCGTGCACCATGCCATTGCCGTGTGGGTCCCAGTTGTCGGTCGCCCTGTGCCGTAGACTCGTGAGCCAGTTGAGCCTAGTTAGTAGCCACTTGGATGCCATGTTAGCCCTAGAGCCCAGTCAGCAGCCGCGTCAGCAAGCCCAGTCGGCCACAATATCTTTTTTAATTTTCAGTCTTTTTCTTTAGATTAGATTTTCCGAGAGCCCGTTCTTCTTTATCCTAGCTCCGATTGATCGGATTCTTTTTCCTAAATTCATATAAAATTGAGCTCTATCTTTTAGTTTTGAGGTTTTTGGAGTTTATTTGAATTTATTTTGTGTTTCGTTCTGTTTTCTCTCTCGTTAGATTACGTATTCAAAGGAGTTGAAACAAGATTCAAAGATTAAGAGCCGTTAATTGAGCATGACCAAGGCAAGTCATGTCCTTTGATCATGTTGAACCTAGTTTTTAAATCTATTATGTATTACTTTGTTTTAAATTATAATGCATCACTGCTTTATTATAAAACCCTTGTATTGGTAGTTATTGTCCAAATTGATTAATTCCTCCTTGATAATTTGAATGCCATGATTCTATTGTCTCTATAGGATGGGTGATTATCTAGTGATGCAATACTAGCTGTCACATTTAAATTGCTTAGCCATGCTTATAATCGCGTTGGGTTTATCATCACATGTGGTCAATTAATTAATTTTGACTTAATGATATACTGGAACGTAGTGGTCAGTCACATCTATAAAATTTGTGTACCTTGACATGGGTAGTGTCATTGGTGTGGGTTATATAAAAATTATTTTTCACTTGGGTGAATGATCGTGTAGTAAAGGGGTGCAATATACACATTGGGATGTGGATGTTTCGCCTGGGTAAATCTAAGGACTTAACTTTGTGCGCCATTGATCTGAGCCTTACCGTACAACCACATGTCTAGTATGGGATAGACCTGGCTGACTAATTTGTGAAATTTTAATTTCAATTCCGCCATTGGGATGAACATGGTCGCTGATCTCTATGAGGCGTAAGAGGGGGGAGGCGAAACCCTAGTGGGCGGATTCGGGTTGGGATTGAACATTGTAAAAGCCTTGTTGTGATCTTCTTAGTCGACATGCCAAAGGAAGCCTGTTATATCGGTGACATTACAAGATGATTACATCGTGTGGATAAAGTTGTACAACCTTTGCAGAGTGTAAAACTATTCGAATAGCCGTGTCCTCGGTCATGGACAATTCTCGGTGATTTCACACGAGGGGTAGAGTTTTCACAAAAATCTGGAAGGGTTAAGTTGGGGAGTGAATTGTTGGTTCACTGATGATTCATTTCATGAATCTTAGTTCACACGTGATTCATTGGAGTGAATGATTAGTTCACTTGTGGATGTGGTTAATCTCAATTCCTTTGGTTACTTATTTATTATCATTTTCAAAATTCGCTTTCCAATCTATTTATTGTATTTACTTTAAATTGTTACTTTATGCAAAATTAACCTTTCAGCCATCCATTGGTAAGCATTGCATACTGTATTGCATTGTTTGTTACAAACGACTTGCAGAGTACTCTATGTACTCATGGTTTCATCCATATTTGCTCAGTTTTATAATAAAGGAAGAAGGACTAGATCAGCAGGAGTTACTTGAAGGAGGATACTTCGACGACTTCGCCGATTAGAACTTCGCTCCCCTGTCGATTGCCTGTGGGCATATCAAATGGCTACTACACTTATTTCTGTTTTCCGCTGCAAGTTTCTTAAGCCTTCAGGCTATTAATTGTAAGCTTGGCCATAAGGTCGTAACTCTGATAATTAATAACATTTGAGTCTTTTCTTAGTGAATTGTGATATATTCGATATTTCATCATTGTTTATACTGTGTACACTAGCGTGATCCTGGACTGGTGTAGAATACACAAGAGAGTCCGGATTTGCATATTCAGATCTCGACAGCTTCCAAACCATCATGGATTGGAGCGGTCCCAGTCCTATGATGCAGGGCTCCCGTGTAGGTGTAGAGTTTTCGGTCTACCTACGGGTAGGTTTCCAACATTATATCAGGTGCATGCAATCTTGACTAACCCCAACTACACGAGACACTATTCATCGCCAACGTTTGTTTCATGCTTTCTAATTGACTTCAGTAATTCATAAGGTGTGTTGGGACGTAGAATGGAAAGGTTCTGTTCATATTGTTTTCTAAAAGTTGTTATTTGTATTAGTTTCTAGAAACTACTTTTCTACAATACATATCTTTCAAGTGGAGTATTTTTTTAAGATGGGGTTTACTAGTCGATTGTAGTATACACTGCAGTGATTTTGTTTATATCAACTAAAATTGCACGCGAGTGTCTCTCTACAAATTATTACTATTCATAAACAAAAACCATAGGTCTATGCCCTGATCAATATGGCTTCAGCTTCTGGCTTCAGCTTATTTTTGCACTATTCATAAATTTCGTTGTTTTCTGAACTTTTGGCTTTTTTTTAGTTTTTTTACCGGTTCTTTTTTTCCTCGTATTTGTTTACATTATACGTGATGGGCTAATATGTTTTTTCTATTTTTAAATTTTTATAAATTTAATTATGGTAAATAAGCCTCTGTTAGCTACAGTACTTTTTCAGCCAGCTACAGTGTTTTCAGCCATAAACCATGAGGCTTTCAGCCGAACCGATCACCACCTATATGAATGGGCCCTAAATCTCGATCCTCTATAAATCCTACGGATTTGCACCCACATTCTGTTTATTCAAATACAATAATTTATAATCCATCTAGTACGTGTATGTTGTACACATGGGTGGGTCCTAGGTCCCACTGTGCTACAAAATAGACAAGGCCATTGCCGGATGCGACGGGAGTGAAGTGGAAATACCCATTTAAGCGTTAAGCATAGCAAGCAAGTAGACTGAACATTGGTCATATCAGGCCTTTTTTCTGCTTCTAAAAACTATTTTCAGTTTTTCTATAGTAACTAACTTTTAAATGAGTTTCTTTTTAAGATAAAGTCTGTAAGTTAATTATGTTACACATTATAGCAACTTTATTTATATCGGCTAAAATCAAAATGTAAGTTTCTTTTAATCCGTACTCTCTTACAAATAGCCAAAAGCTACAGCCATAAACCATAAGTCACAACCTAAAAGAAATATGCCTATCATCTTTCTTTTGCATCCTCCATAGTCCATTACTCAAGAGTGAAGACTGGACATTGATCAAACAGCGTCTCTAGTCAATGTGCAACTCTCAAAGAATCAATGTCTTACCTTCACAAAGAAAATGCCCTAAAAATATGAGTCAAGTAGCTTAACAGCGTTGAGAGAATCTGAACTAACATGCATTTTCCAGGCTAAACGCAAGCAACATCTCCACCCATTGAAAATGTTCAATTCACATCTTCACAACTGCTAACATCATCATTACATATTACATTTTAAAACTAAACAAAAAAGCTACACATCGCAATTTCAAAATTGAATTATCATCATCGAACGGTGGTGCATTTCTGGTTGCCTAGTCCAAATAGATTCTCAAACAATTTCGGGGCCATTGGAGGAAGAACCATGGATGCCGGGGCCATGAAATTAGCAATCTTCTCACGAGCATGGTACCTGAACGAATCACATAACAGCAAACCAGTGGCGGATCTAGAAATTTCAGGATGGGTGTTCGAAGTTAAAAACCTACAGGCACTGGCGGAGCTACAGGGTGGTCCCTGTGGGCCGCGGACCACCCTGCGTTCGGATAATGAGGCCTTCATGTATTTGATCATAATGCAAAAACTTGTTGAATCATAGCTACATTTTACCTCCCGCTAAATCATTTAATTTGCTCTATATGTGTCAAGCTAATGACACACAACTTGGGAATCTAGATGTACAGTAAAATCGTTGGCTAGCTTGGCATCTAGATGTACAATAAAATCGATGACTAGCTTGGCATGTTCATATTGAACGACAGTTGATGGTTTTTAGCTAAAATAAATAGTAATGACTAAAAAAAAGCTTTTAGTGGGAGGATACGAGTGGTGGGGAAAATAAAAAAGAGATGCGTGTGCGAGACAGGAGCGAGAGGAGTGAGGTAGTGATATGTCTGTGTCCCATAACTTATTTTCAGGATGAGAGAAATTATTTTAGAAAGTTAAATATTTATATTACCTTTTTTCTTCTGTGAACAGAAGTCGGTGTAAACGGTCTCGTAAATTTGCCGAGGTAGGTATTTGTTGTCTTAGCTTGCGTTTGCTCCAAATGCGGCTTTCAGGAAGTTACCCATGCAAGCAAACTCTTCTGATCTACTCCTTTATAAAATGTATTTTTTAAATAGCTTTATCCATAAATATAGAATGTATTTAATGTTCTAATATAAAATTAATGTGATGTTCTCTTTATATCCTGACAAGAAGAAGAAGTAGTGACGTACTGTTCTTCAACTACTATGGGTATGTAATATTTCAATTCTATGTTAAGAAAGCTATATTCGTCTATTTTATGAAGTTCGTATGTCATTTTTCCCTTAATTGCATTTCGTAATTCATATACTTGTGTACCGACATGTTAAATTTATAGCGGTTAAATAAATTTTAGACAATGGACCACCATAGCTACAAATTCTGGCTACGCCACTGCCTACAGGCCGGACATATCTACATCATAGGTTTATCCAAGGCTCTCATAGCAAACATCAGCTCCTCACCATAATCGTTGAATCTCTTTATGCTGGATCGTGTATTCATGATAGAAGTTTGGGCTCGAAATAGCACAGTGAACTTTGGACTCAGAATAGCACAACGAGCTTTGAACAACAGGGCTCAGGGTACAGATCAGTTTCAACAGCACCAATGTGGCCATTCTATTCTTTTGTCTAACCAAAATCATGGAAAACATTTTTGTTAAATTGTTTCTCTAGGTACCACTAAATTCAGTTAAGAACATAAGGTTAAATAAATTGACTGATGGGCCATTCCCTAGTGTCTCTGACTACTCGACACTCAACTGCTAAATAGAATTATCGTACAAACAAAATGTATCAAATGAAGATTTTTCTTGAATGGTAATGAAGGGACTAATTCAGCTAAAAACAATGTCAAATTTTGATAGAATTGAATCATACGAAAAGAATTATTCAATGAACAACCCATCCTACTCATCAAAATTATACTCTCCTAATGTTTGGTGCAGATCTAAGTAGCTAGATCGAACAGCTTGCCCTAACTTTATGCAATAAAAAACTCCCAACTTTTTTTTCCCAAGAAACACTCTAGATTACACCACATCACCCACTAGTCCAACATGTAAATAGTAGTTACTACTAATCGTCTATTTCACCCTTATTGAGAGAAAGAGCAAATAAACTTGAGCAAAGATCAGCTAGTTTTCCCCATAATCGCTATGGAGAGCACCAACACCACTGAAAACCACATTACTAGCTAGCAAGCCCCCAAGAAACCAAAAGAAAGGGAGATCTCCACACATGCCAACCAAAACATTCAAAGATTCATCGTTCTAACCCCATTGAACCAATCGCATCACCGAATCTTGGGTGGAAGCACCATAAACACCACACATCTTTTTGGCATCACCCGACACATTACAAGCATCTGTTTACTAGTAGTAAACAACAAGAAGCCAAGAAGAGAGCAATACCTAGGGATGAGGGGGATCTGGTTGGTCGTGGAGTAGGCCAAGGCATCATTGGGGCCTAGGCTGATGGTGATCGCACCGTCATTAGCTCTAGCGAAGCCTTTCATCAGTGCGTACACGCGTGCCAGGTGACATGGAACTAAGGGCCTGTTTGGGAGAGCTCTACCACTGAAAACGTGAATCTGGAGCAGCAGCTCCACCATAGAGCAGCTCCACCGTGGATCTGGGATCCCACCATGGAGTGTTTGGCTTGTACAGCAGCTCCAGATCCACGAAATTGAGGTTTTGGTGGGAATGACCACTTTTGGTGGGATGGGGTGTGTAACCAGTGGCATTGGTAGGTAATTACCACCCAACTCCACGGTGGAGCACCCCTTGAGAAGCTCCATGAAATCCATGGATCTGGCCCTCAGATCCAGGATTTTGGTGGATCTAGAGTTCGCGGAGCTGGAACGTTTGGATAAAATTTCGTGAAGTGGAGCTGTTTTTTGTGGATCTGGAGCTGGTGGAGCTCTCCCAAACAGGCCCTAAGTTAGGGTTAGCCGGTTTGGGGAATGGCTGAATGGGGATGGCTCATGGCCAGGTAAAGCCACAAATGGGCCAGGGCACTAGGCAAATGGGCTAGTAGGATGGGGAATGGGCCAAAAGAGTTTGGTGGATGTATTGGGCTGATTAGATCTGAAGATGACGAATTTGGCCCAACTAAGTGTATATATATGTATTATATCTTGTATATACTATTTTTTGTCAAATTTTTGGGTGTTTAGCTGAACACCCTAACCTATGCTAGGTCGCCCCTGGCAAACAACACAATTACGAGAGAGAGAGAGAGAGAGAGAGCAGAGAGAAGCATTGTACCTTATCTTTCTGCTCTTTGAAGCACGACAATCAATCGGTTTTCACTTTTTATGCCGCTGCTCTCTTTAGAGCATAACATGCCAAGTCTACAAACATGGAAGAATAACATTTGATATATGCTCCAATGCCCAAAAGCAAAGAGATATAGGTTCCTTATACAGGTGAGTGAAATATACCACTCTGTAAAAGCCACCCACAATTTTTTTTTTAAAAAACCATCCACAATAGATGCACTGCGACTTCCAAGGCTACTCAGAGTTTTCTGAACTTTTGTGGGTGGGTGAGCATGCAAACTTGTGTAAAGAGATAAGTTGCAACAGTAAGCGCAGTAGTTGAAATTTTGAATAACTAGACACCCCTGTATCACATGACTCGAAAAACTCCCTGAGAAGCTGATGATAAAACTCAGAATCATCGATAAGTTCAGGATCACCTTTCATATTGTGCTCCTAAGTGTACAACAAGGTGAACACATGAGATGAGGAAGTGCAGTCCATATATATTCTTTCATTATATACACAAAAATACTCCAGATATCACTCTTACTTAGTCATTTAAACAAATAGGTAATGCACAACAATTTTCATCTCAATGGGAGAAATGAGATACAATAAACAACATATCATAAAATTTGAATATTTCAAAGAAAATTTGAATATTTCAAAGGAGAAGGAGGTAGCCTTTAGATGACTTCAAGGGAAGAATACAGTATTGCTCAAAGCCTCAAATCTCATTAGTAGTTCCAGGCCTTGCCCCAACCTGCAAATAAATGGCAAGAGTTAAATATTTACTGTTAACTAGGCCCTAAAACATGACTGATAGATGCATCTAAAATACCTCCCCAAATACACCAATGGTAGGTTTCCTCATGTACATCCTTCCAATCATCCTGCTTGGATCTCTCATACAACTAGTGACTTCGTGAAGGACCATGATACTGTTATGATGAACCATTGCAAGTTTTGTGAATTGGTCAAATGGTTTTGCAAAGATTGCATTTGGTTTGGATTGAACTCTGAAATTCCTAGAAATATTGAAAGTATCGCATGTATAAGCGCGGTAGTACTGCAAGGGTTTGTGCAGTAGTACCGCAAGATAGTAGTTCTGACAATACGCTGGTACATTTTTTCAGAGAGATCATGTGCGAGAAGTGAAGGTGCAAAAGTACCGCTTTGGGCAGCGATAGTATCGCAGTGCAGTAGTACCGGCATGTTAAGTGCGGTACTACCGATCTCTCCAAAAAATAGGGTTTTGATAGTTGAGTTATGGATTGAGTTGGGATGATCTGGGCCATTGGATTAATGTTACATGATGCATGTCTTGGTTAATGTAGGTCAAATTGTGAAGAATATGTGTCTAGAAACGATTTCTTTGTCTTAGATGTGTAGGGTCGTTTGAAATCAACTGTGATCAATGGCGATGATCGGGGCAAGGTTTATGGAGGAGTTGAGGCCTACAATGATCGAGGATGCTAGGTGAGACGGTAAGCTCAAACATGGCACGAGAAACGCGGGAATTGTTGAAGACGAGTTTGAACGGCGGGATGGCGCCATGTGGCTTGCACAGGCCAAGTGAGCCATGGTTCGGTGGAACCGGGATGGGAGAGACTTGGTGACACATAACAAGCTATTGGTGCACTTACACGTGGCAAGCATGGTGATTGCTTGTAGTGGTTGGTGATGACCGGGTCAATGAAGGGTATTTTGGTAGTTTGACAAAAATATCGGAAACCATCTTGATCAAAACCTCAGTGCATGGGTGATACATTGGAGAGTGGTTTAGGTCAAAAGGTGGAGCCAGTTGGATCAAGGTTAAGGATTTAGTGGATGCACACTTATACGCTTTGAAAAGTGTGCATAAATGAACTTATGAGAGTAAAACTCGTGTGTGTGGGTTATCGGGTTTCTCCTATTATAATATTGTATATAATCCATTAAGGGTGTAGGTGGCTAGTTGTTCACCTATAAAAAGGGATTGAGATGGAGATATATGGTTAACCATCAACCCATCTCTTGTACTATCTTCTCTAGGCTTAGGGTTAGGGTTTGAGAGTGAGTATCTTGGGTGCTCTTTGTCCTCCAAGGTGAAGTGGCTGTAAAACTTATTTTTTCAAGTAAGCAATACATCATTTTTTGTGTAACTCTTGAATCCCTCTTGTTTTTGTTTGATGTGCTTGACTTTTGGTTGGTTTTGATATCTCTTCTTTTCTTCTTATGATCTTACTATGTCAAGGATGTATAAGAGATAGAGATAATTCTTGGGGAATACATCTCCACCTATCTAGACACTTTGATAGCAAGATTTACGAGAAAACTTAGTTTTGATTGACTTTGACTTCTTTGGTCCATCTCTTGATCCAAGAGTTTTTGGCTTGGTTTCTATGGTGATCTAACTTGTTGTGACATGTGGGAATATATGTAAACCCTTCTTGGTCATTATCATCCTACGAGTAAGTTGTATTCATTGATTTTGGTTTTGGTTTGGTTTCGGTGCAACTTTCATTCAAACTAAAAAATGTCTCAACTTTGACTATTATTTTTATGATCGTTTCTTAGAATAGGTTCTTGATAATGTAGAGAAGATCTTTGTAAAATTTCATGTTATTTGGATCTACGGATCAAAAATTCCATCAATTTTAGTTTTTGAACTTGGGCTGATTTCACTATTCATCGAGAAAAGGAAGTACCATAGTTATAACAAAGATACTTCCAATTTTTGGAAGTACTGCAGTTATAACAAAGGTACTTCTGATTTATCTGATTTTTCTCCAAAATTTCAAATGTTTATTTTGCTTGTTTGGTGTTGGTTTCCCATTCTAATCTTCATAGCTTTGTAGCTATTGGAATGAACGAGTGTTGAATGCTTGGAGAAAAATTAGAAGGCAACATTCACCCCCCATCTGTTGTCATATTCGGTCTTTCACTTGATCACTTATGTTATGTTCTCATACAATGAAGAAAAGGTTTTAGGTTCCCCTAAACTCTATATGTTCAATTTCTAGCCAATTGCCAATTGCCATGATGTATGCATACCATATACAAACTACGTTGTAACCTCTTCATATATTTCCATATTTTGAATGTCCGCCTTATTACTTTTATCTGATCAGCTGTTGGGAAAATAGGTAAATTATATACTTTATTTTTGTATATATTAGATTTATCTTGTATAAATTGGCGTTACTTCTAGACTGTTAGCTCTTTAGAGTTTAGCCTGGGGCATGACAAAAGCTTGGATCCTCCACTGACTACGAGAGAAGAGTTCCTTCGCTTCGAGGTGGCAGGCATGCTTCGGTGGAAGGAGGCATGGAGGCGTGTTAGGCAGAGAGGGTTCGATGATGATGTTGTGTGAGTTTGAGATAGAAGGGCAAGCCGGGAGGAAGTAGGTAAGTGGTGCCGTCGATTGGTGGCCTCACCGCCGCCACCACGCCGCATTGGGAAGAGGAAGAGAACAAGGGCTGCAGGGGTGGGTACGGGGAAACCAGTGCCTCTAGGCTGATCTCTCCACACAGGAGTTGGTATCAATCTCAGAGCACTCAAGAGGGGTCAAGTAGGCAGAATCCACCGTGGATTTGTGCTTTAAAATTTACACTACTCTTCAAGGGTGAAAAAACACTGGGTCGTTAGCAGCGACATTGTTCGCTCAACCCACGCCAGGTTCAACCATCCTCTGCCGAACTGCAACGCTAATTTAAATCTCTAGCGTGTGCGGAGAACGTACAAATGTGTGTATGTAGTATAAGTGCGATGTGCGTTGGATGTCTAGTACCCTCAAAGGAAAATAGAAGGACCTCGCGAGAATGTGTTGGTTTTCGAAAGGTTTTGATCTGGGAGTTGATCTCCCTTTTACCTTCCAACGGTTTTGGTGGATATATCGACGTGCATTTAAGATGCCAATGTACGAACTTACCAAAAGGTGAGCAACTCGTTCTCGTTTGGTGATGGGTGCTACTTTGCGACTTGTGTGCAATTAAGATTCTGCTTGTATTATTTTTTAAAAGCTATTTTTTTAATAGTAAATAGTTTTGGGTATTGATAAACATCATTCGGATGTTTTCTTTCTAACTATCATCTAAATTTGTGACTGTTAGATTAGAGATCCAAGGGCCACAAATTCTCCCCACCCCCTCCAAAAAAAATTCACCCCCCTCAAAAAAAAATTCTCCTCCCTCCCTCCAAAAAAAGAGACCATTGGATCTCTAATCCAATGGTCCGAAATTTAAATGATTGTTAGGAAGAAAACATCCGGGTGATACCTATACACACCTATAGTTTTTCTACAATAGCTAGCTTTTGAACGAAGTGTTTTTTTAAAACGATATTTACTAGTCACTTGTAATACACACTATACTGATTTTATTTATATAGGCCATAATCCCACTTAGTGTCTCTCTATTTACAAACTTTTCTGTAAGCTATTATCATTTATAAGTTAAAGTTAAAAACCAAAACTAAATCTAATATGAACGAGCTCTAAGAAGACCTGGAGAACCACCTGATTGACCGGAAGCGGTGGCGGTCGCGAGCCTATCTTAAACCTCTCGATTCTCACGAGCTGGAGCTGTTAGTCTCAGACGCTGGAGCTTGTTCTGAATTGTTGATTTACTGATGAGCTCGTCTCATGTACAGAGCACGTGAAACGATGCAGTCTAGTGGACTGGCTACTAATCATAAAGCAGGGCAGTTTAATTTCGAAGAGCGTCGTGTACAGTATACTACCTTGTATGTAAGCTTGTAACATGTTTACCATTTTCTGCAAGCGGTCGATAGCTATACCGAATGCATGGAGTTAAATCGACAGATAGGATGCAAGTTGTTAGCCACCGGTTGCATACCAAGATGAATGAGCTTGCACAAGCTTTGCTTTAGAAACAAGCATTCATCCTCCAAGGCATCAGCTAAAAAGAGCAGCTCTGCAAACGTGAAAACATGGCCAGTCTGCTTGGAGTGCAGCTTCAGGAAGGCCAAGCAGCCCCGGCCATACACAAGAGTCCACATATCCACATGCTCCAGTCCAAAGTCCTAACAAACCTTGCAGATTCGGTACTGACAATGATCACGTTGCGAGGACGGTCACATGATCCACGATACCGCGAAGACTGACAGAAATGATTTGTCGAAAAAATGATCGTGAAATCAGCACCAAGAACAATCACATCGTCGTGGCGTGTTTGAACACCACGGATCGATGGCCACCAAACGATAGCACCCAAACGGATTGCTGGTGGGTGACAAATGCAAAAAGAGTTGCATGGTAGTGTAGATGCAACATGGCAAGAGGCAAGTAGTAGCTGCTACTGCTAGCTCTTGGCACCAGCTATTGTCAGGATTGCTGGTGTGACACAGATGTAAAAAGAGTTACATTATGTAGAATTGCAGATAGATACCTGGCAAGAATCAAGTAGTAGCTGCTAGCCTGCTACTGCCAGCTTTTGGCACCAGCCATGGTCAGGGGTTTCTTGGAGTGGCATTTTAACAGACGTAAAAAGAGTTACATTATGTAGAATTGCAGATAGATACCTGGCAAGAAGCAAGTAGAAGCTGCTAGCCTGCTACTGCCAGCTTTTGGCACCAGCCATGGTCAGGGGTTTCTTGGATTGGCATTAAAGCCTGCAGAGTTGGATAGAGAGGTGAGGAGGGACTCAGCGGTTGCTGGCTTACGGCCAAGACAGCAAATGTGGCCGCACCGCACCATTTTATGAGCTTTAACTCCCGTCCTGTTCCTCCTTTTTGTCACACCCAGTGAGAATTCTGTACCTCTGTGAGGAGTGCTGCTTCTCTTGCTGATTGAGCAAAGATGGGCTTGGCGGCGAGGTGCATCTTGTTCCTCTTCTCTGTCTCCTTTCTATTCCTTGTGTTCAACTTGGAGATCCTGGGGGGTGCTCTCCATCTAGCAGGCCGCGGCAGGGAGGTCGATGTCGCTGCGGTAACACATGATGTTGGTTCCAGTTTTCTCTCTAGGTTTAGGATGCTGATCGGTTTGAATCATCGTCGGTCACGACACCGAAGGCATCAAAGAAGTTCTGCAGCACCAGCTCCAGCGCCAACTCCATACCAGGAACCAAGATCCGCAGCTCCTGCCCCTCTTTTCCATTCGCCTCAAAAGAGAATGCCATCTGCTCATGGCAGCCACATTGACCCAGCTAGAAGTGCGGAGCACAAATTGAGAGATGGAGGCCACACCAGGCTCCCGAAAGCCGCCATTGTTGCTCTGGCCATGGTTGGAGCATGCCTACTTGTTCTTGGGGTTGCCATAGCAGCAGTGTCACTTAGAAGATCAAGGAAGTTTCAGAAGGGGTGTTCAAAGCCATTCAAACTATTCTGCCATGGATCAAGAGCTCAAAGATCACCTGCTGCTACCAGGAAGGTCAGTTCCCACGCCAGCCCAGATCCACTTTACCTAAGTTCTGTTGTACAATGCCAAGAGAACTATCCAAACCTTAAACAATCATCTGAGTCCAAGAGTTTATCCATTATTAGCACCTCCCCAAAAAGCACAGAAATAATCATAAGTGATGATACTGTGAAAAATCACAACTCCTCGCAATCTGATGAAGTTGACTCTTTCCACTCCGTACCTTGTTCTCATTCTTCAACTGGCTCAATCACCGAGTTAACTCTGCAAATTTGCGATGAAAATATGACAGATGCATCTCCTCCTCCTCCACATACAGATAAATCACCATCTGATTCATTGTACCAATCATTTTCACCAGATTTTAGATCTCACTTTTCTCCAAAGAGTCCAACTTTCACTGCTTCCAGTCACTTCAATTTGCAAAACACTTCTCACTGTCCAGAAAAATCAGATGCACAAGAAATTGAGGTAAACCATCATGAGAGTGTAAAAACAAATGACAATTCTGGGTCCATGGAACATCGCAATACTCCAAAAGAAGAGGAGATTAATTTCAAGTTCAGGAATCCACCATCAGAGAACAACTCTCCTTCCTATCATATGGATACCTCACCCTCTAGAACAAACATAGCATTCAACGCGTCAAACACAAAAGTCAATTTGAATTCTAAAGTATCCTCAAGTAGTTCAAGTGAAGGAGCAAAACTTCAAATGCCCAGTGCAATGAGTGTACCAAAATCACCACCACCACCTCCACCGCCAAAAAAACCTCCTCCAACTCTAAAAGGGCAGAACTCTGGCCAGCCTCCACTGCCACCTCCATTACCACTTCAGATACATGTTGGTAAAGATGGGTCTCCTCTTCCAAGGTTGAAACCTTTGCATTGGGACAAAGTAAGGGCAGCTCCAAACTGCTCCATGGTGTGGAATGATATAAGATCAAGTTCCTTCGAGTTCGAGTAAGGCAATAGAAGGATCCCCCTTCATTACTAGATTGGCATTGCATTGACTGCTATTACTTTTTACAACAAGGTATGTTGTGCAGATTTGATGAGCAGATGATCGAGACTTTGTTTGCATACAAATTTCAAGGCCTAGCAAAAGAAGACAACACCACGAGCAAGACTGTATCTACCACCAAACATGTTATTGAGCATCACAGGCTTCAAAATACTACTATATTGTTGAAGACCTTAAACGCAAGCACCGAACAAGTATGCAATTCTATAACACAAGGTAGGTTTCATGATGTCTGGAGTTACATTTATCAAGTTATCAATGACTATAATGAACCTACCCTCCTGTCTGGGCTGACTCAGGTACTGGATTATCTGTGCAACAACTGGAAGCGCTGGTCAAGATGAAACCAACCAAGGAAGAAGAGGAAAAATTACTGAGTTATGATGGCGATATCGACATGATGGATCCAGCAGAGAACTTTGTCAAGGTGTTACTAACAATACCAATGGCATTTCCAAGAATGGAGGTTATGCTCTACAAGGAAACCTTTGATGATGAGGTGGCTCATATCAAAATGTCCTTTGCAATCATTGAAGTAAGTGGAGCCATTTTAAATAACTTATTAATATGGGGCCTAATCTGCTGAACTTATATCTATTCTCTGTTTGCTAGAGAGCTTGCACTGAACTCAGGTCCAGCAAACTATTCTTAAGACTACTCGAAGCAGTACTCAAGACAGGAAACAGGATGAACGTTGGAACATTGAGAGGAGGTGCAAGTGCTTTCAGACTGGATGCGCTGCTGAAATTGGCAGACATACGAGGGGCTGATGGGAAGACAACCCTCCTGCATTTTGTTGTTCAAGAGATGGTTCGTTCAAAAGGTTTGAAAGATTCAGAGAAGCTCAACGAAACACCCAGATTTTGTCACGCTACACGAACAGAACGGGAAGAATATTGGACAATGGCTACAGAATTCGTCTCTGAGCTAAGTAATGAGCTAGATAATGTCAAGAAGGTAGCAAGCATAGACCTGGATACTTTGATAAACTCAATCTCATATCTATCATGTGGACTGGCTCAACTGAGCAATCTCGTTGATAAGGACCTGCCCAGCAATGATGAGAACAAGAATTTCCTGCAATGCATGGGCTCCTTCCTAAATTATGCAGAGAATACAATGCAGGAACTCAAAGTTGGTGAAGCTCAAATCCTACTCCATGTCAGGGAACTAACAGAGTATTATCATGGAGAGGTTGGCAAGGATGAGCCCAACCTGCTCCAAATATTTGTCATAATGAAAGATTTTCTTGGTTTGCTGGATAGGGTGTGCCGAGAGATGAGGGGCTCAAAGCCCAATCAACCACTTAACCTAGTCCTTCCACTCAGGTGAATAGTTTGATGTTCAGATTAACCAGTGGAACATTAACAAATTGACTGCTTTTGTATGCTAGTGTTTGTATAGTGATGTTAGCATAGAGATCAGTTGGCATTAACTATAGACTGTTTGTGTATTTGCAAAGTGATATTAGCATCATGGATTCATGATGGAATTGTATGGCATGGTTTTTCCGTTTTATGGAATATATTGTGAAGAACCATGTTGAGAATATCTTTGATTCTTGTGTGTAGAACAATTGGCAATCGTGTCGAGTTGAGATTTGATTTTGTGAAAATTTGCAAGTTTTTACTCTTGCTGTCAGTCTTTAGGCGGTAGTACCAGCCTTGTGCCAACGGTAGTACCGACATAGTAGCCGCGGTACTACTGCAAGTATGGTGCAACCGAATTATAGTTAGTAGTAGCTATTTTGTAGAGAAGATCATTTTGGCTGTGTCCAAGTCTGGTAGTATCGGATGGGATCCACGGTACTACAAGAGAGAGCGGTATAACCAGGCTTTGAACGGCGGTACTACCACCAACGGTCCGACCGGCCGGTGAATAGCGGTCAGACTGGCCATGTCTAAAAATATTTAAAGGGTTTGGATATTTGTGGGAAATGGTCATAGGTTGAGTTGTGGAGTCGTAATCATTGCATTCATGATGCATGAAGCATATTTGGACTAACGTGGGTCAAGTTATGAAGAACTTGTACCAAGAAACAGTTTCTTAGTCTTTGATGTGCATGGTGCTTGGAGGTATGCATGGTCGACGGTGTGGATCAGGACTAGGCTCAGGGATGAGTTGAGGTGCGGTCAAAGAAGCCAGGCAGGATGGTTGGCTTAACCAGAGCACACGAGAAGATAAAGGCTGTCGAAGGGAAGGTTCGAACAACAGTTCATCGAATGGTGTGGCCGGTGCAAGTGAGGTGTGGTTGGGTGGAACCGATATGGAGAAGCCTACCGATGCGTGAGTCATTGGTGAACCTATACGTTGCAAGCATGGGATTGCTTGCAAAGGAGGAGATACCATGGCCTAGGTTTGGGGAAGAGGTGTGGTCTACGGTCAAGGCAAAAGTGTTTTGGCGCTTGGAGGACGTTTGAAGAGCGGTTTAGTTTAAGGAGGTGTTGAGGAGGCCAAGTGGATGGAGGCTTGCTCCTTAGCAGGTTTGGGCTTATGCGATTTGAGCATCGTGCACAAATCATGTGTTGAGTGTAAAATCCGATGTGCGTGAGGTTAATGGGTTTATTAAGGCACAAATCATGCGACGCTTAGACGCTTAGGCGATAAGGCTCTGAGGAGCTCTATGGCGTCGCTATTGCCTTGCACGTCCGCCTCACGTCCAATGCGTCGCTTAGGCCCCAGAAACATGAAGAACAAGAAGAGAATATAAAGAGATGGGATGAGAAGGGGCAGCAGGAAACCTATCGCGTGAACGCCCAAAGCCCTGAACCTTAGCGTAGTAACGCCGCCTCCATCCCCGTGGCGCTACCATCCCCAAAGCGGCGCGCCGGCAGCCAACTGCTGTTGTGTTGCGCCACTGTCCCGTCTCCATCCCCATCGCCCTCTCCACTCCAAGTATGCCCCATCTCCTCCCTCCGCCTCCACCACCTCCCCCTCCCTGCCGGCCTCCACCTCCCTCCCTTCTCCCCCTCCCGGCCACCACCACCTCCTCCCTCCCTGCCAGCCTCCATCTCCCTCCATTCTCCCTGCATCCCCCTCCCGGCGGCGACCCTGAGGGGATGCTGGGAGGAGGGGAGGTCGGGTAGCCGCGGGGCGGGGAGAGGGGGGGGGGGGGAGGCAAGGTCGCATCAAAGAGGAGCACAAGCGAGCGAGAGAACATCCGAACCGAGAAGAGAAGCAGAGAGAGAGAGAGGAGCATGAGCGAGTGAACAAAGCTTTATGCTCTCTGTCGCTTTGGCCTCTGCTACTGTGTTGCTTGCTGAACTGCTATCGATTGCTCTCTGTTGCTCTGCTACTATGCTACTTGCTGCTATTGTGCTCGCTGAACTAATGTTTGATGATTACCTTCTCTGTAACGCAGAAGCAGAAAAAATGGCAAGTGCAAATGCAAGTATTGCAAGGGGGATGGATGCTATATGGGAGAAGAGCAATTGGAAAAAGGGGATGGGTGCTACATGGGCTCAGGAATTGGCAACAAGAAGGTATATATGTATTGCTAAAATGCTCATTTTATTTGCTACCTTAGCGCCTTAGGAATTAGGATATGTGTAAGGCATTGCCTCACCTTGCGCCTTACCACTTAAAAGGTGTGAGGGGGGTGAGTCGCCTCGCCTCGCCTTCCCGCCTTAATAACCATGCCTCTAGTTGTGCTAATGGATGGTATCTATGAGGTTTAGATGTGAGCTGGTTGCCCCATATATTTGAATTGGAGATCTACGTGGCTAGGTTTTCCAAGAAAGCAAGGCTTGCAAAGGGAAACCAACAACCTCTCTCTTTTGGGGTTTAGGTGTGTGCTCTTGGGGGTAAGAGCTCTATCCTCCATGGTGAAGTGGCTGTAAAACATTCATTTATAAGTTGCAAAATATCAACCTTGTTCATCATCCATGGTGTGTTCTTGATCTTGTTGATTTTTCTCTTGTTTTGGTTGGAGTTTTTGTTCTCTTCTTCCCTCTTGATCTTGCTGGTTCTAAAGATGTGTAAGAAATGAAGATAGCTCATGAGAATCACATACCATCCATCTAGGGACTAATTATAGCAAGATCTTGGAGATTACTCGGTTTTGATTCGATTTGGAGCCTTTCTAGTGAAATGGTGATCTTAGGGTTTTGGCTGCTCTAGCTTACTGTGACATGTGGGCAATGTTACCGGGACTTGCATGTCCAAATCTTTTTTGACACATCGACACGCATGCGCGCGTCGACTTGCGTCTGACACGGCTTTTCACGAAATCTAATTGTACATACCATTGTGTGAGACCATCACTTGAATATGTCATACATGTGGGCCCTAATACATAAGTGTATGAGTATATTGGTTTGAATATTTGGTGACAATGATTGGTTTATTTCCTATCATTTATATGGTAAAATATATTTATATTAGGCAAATCCCAAAATCTTATTTTCTAAAGTTTGCCGAATCGGACACCCAAATCTGAATCAAACTCTGGCACCCGTGTCCGAGTCCTGGTAACACTGCATGTGGGAACCTATCTAGAGTCTTCTTGGCTATATCAAACCCATGAACAAGTCATCTCTCAAGTTTGTAAGTTTTGTCTGGCCTTGGTGCAACCTTGCTCGTCTCAAGGAAAGATTAGAACTTTGGCCGAGATCCATACGATCCTTGGATGGATTAGGTTCCTGATATCCTTGAAAAAGTGTGTACAAAGTTTCACATCATTTAGACTTGTAATTTGAGGATTGCACTCTTTTTTGTTTAGGCTCGGGTTGGTTTTCTGCTCTATGAATAAGGGTGCGGTCACACTACCCTTAGTCTGTGGTACTACCGGTGTCCGGTCATACCAGCATTCTACCAATGGTCAGACCGCTGAGCAGCAGTACTACCGATCTCCCTATTGCGGTAGTACCAGCTCTGAAGTTTGAGCTCGGTTTTGCTTCTGCGCTTGTCTGAGTTCTGTGGGTGGCCTAATATAATCTTTCTAGCTTCTGTTACTCGTTGGAGTCTTGCTGTTGGTGATAGCAAGATCCTTACTCTCATCGAGAGGATGACACTTGGGGATGGGACAATTTTCTTGTTTATTTCTCACACAATGCCATGCCAACCTGAGGGGTTGGGGATACAAATTTATAGGCTGCTAACCAGCCAAGCATATGCTAAGATGCTAGTCAAAAGCTGTCCTAAAGCTAGTCTAAGATGCTAGTCAAAAGCTGTCCTAAAGCTAGTCTAAGATGCTAGTCTAAAGCTGTCCTAAAGCTCAAGATGCTAGTCTAAAGCTGCTGTACAAGAACCATGTGCCCACCCCACAAAGACCACAGTACAGGGACTTATTCATCATTCTCCCCCTAAGTCTTGTGCGTCGTCTTGTGAGAAAGTTGAACCATCCCGATCCTAGAGCAGAGCTCGAGGAATTTGACCCTCCCAAAAGGCTTGGTGAGCAGGTCCGCAAGCTGATCCGTGGTGTTGATGTAGCTCGCCTTGATGCTGCCTTCATCCAAACAGCCTCGGATGAAGTGGTACTTCACCCGGATGTGCTTGCTCCGTTCGTGGAAAATGGGGTTCTTTGCCAGAGCCAGAGCGGACTTGCTGTCCACCCCTGAGCGCCACCGCTTCAGTGTCTCTGCCGAGGAGATCACCAAGCAGTCGAGCGAGCCAGAGCGCCTGAGTCGAAGCGGTGGAAGCCGCTATGTACTCGGCCTCACAGCTGGACAGGGCCACCACCTGCTGCTTGACTGACTGCCAGCTAACGAGGCACTTGCCGAGGAAGAAGAGAATCCCGCTTGTGCTCTTGCTGGTGTCGATGTCGCCTGCGTGGTCGCTGTCGCTGTACCCGATGAAGTGCGCCGCGCCGGGACACCTCGGATAGTGCAAGCCGTAGTCGGAGGTGCCCGCAACGTAGCGGAGGATCCTCTTCACGGCCTGCTGATGCTCCGTCGTCGGTCGCTGCATGAACCGACTGACGTAGCCGACGGCGAACGCCAAATTTGGACGCGTGTGGACGAGGTAGCGAAGGCTGCCCACAATGCGCCGGTACTGCGTCGCGTCCACCTCCTCCGCCGTGCTCTCACGACTCAGCTTCAGCCTCTCCTCCATAGGAGTGTGGGCTGGGTTGCAGTCGGTGAGCCCGCCCAGCTCGACGGTGCGCTTGGCGTAGGCGGTCTGACGAAGGGAGATACCGGAGCTGTCCTGGTGGACCTCGATCCCCAGGTAGAAGGAGAGGAGCCCCAAGTCGCTCATCTGGAAGGCGGTCTTCATCTCCGCCTTGAACGCCTCGACCTCGGCCTCCTTGGAGCCGGTGATCACCAGGTCGTCGACGTAGACGCCCACCAGCAGGGCGTTGCCGCCTTTGCCCCGCCGGTAGACCGCAGCCTCGTGTGCGCTCTGCTGGAACCCCATTTGCTTGAGGGTGGAGTCCAGCTTAGCGTTCCAGGCTCGTGGTGCCTGCCGCAAGCCGTAGAGGGCCTTGCGCAGGCGGAGAACCTTGCCCTCCTTGCCGGGGATGACGAATCCCGGCGGCTGACGGACGTAGGCCTCCTCCTTCAAGTCGCCGTTGAGGAAGGCGGACTTGACGTCCATGTGATGGACGCGCCAATCCTCCTGGGCTGCAAGTGCGAGGAGAAGACGAACGGACTCCATGCGCGCGACGGGTGCGAAGGCGTCATCGAAGTCGACCCCCTCCTGCTGCACGAAGCCTCGTGCCACCAAGCGAGCCTTGTGCTTGACGATGGCGCCGGCCTCATCCCGCTTCAGCTTGAACACCCACTTAAGGGTGATCGCGCGGTGACCGGCAGGAAGATTCGCCAGCTCCCACGTCCGGTTCCGCACGACGGCGTCCATCTCCTGCTTCATCGCGACACGCCACGCCGCGTCTCCCTCCGCCTCAGCGAAGGAGCGGGGCTCGCCGTCGTCGCACGCCAAGTGCAGCTCCGCCTCGAAGTCGTGCTGCGCCAGTCCAGGGACGGGCAGTTCGCCGAGGATGTTGTCCATGGTACGATAGCGCAGAGGCTCGTCGTCGTGGTAGGCGTCGACGCGGTCCTCGTCGTGAGACAGCGGAGTAGCGAACTCCGCCATGCGCTGCTCGTCGTGGACCGAAGCTGTTGGGGCCGATCCCGGTGGTGTGGCCGCCGGTGCAGGAGAGTGGTGAGCCGGTGCGGGAGAGCGTGGAGTGGCCGGTGGTGAAGAGTGGGGCGTAGCCGGTGCCGAAGGTGGTGGAGCACTCGCCGGAGCTGGTGGCGAGCAAGGTGTCGAGGTGGACAAGCTCGGTGAAGACGAGCTGCTAGCTCCCCCGGCTCTCTCGAAGTGGACGTAGTCGACAACAAAGTCCCTGAGAGTCGAAGTCGAACCGTCGTCCACCGCCTTGTCCCACGTCCAGCCTCGCCCTTCGTCGAACACAACGTCACGCGAGATGCGGACGCGCTGTGTGACAGGGTCGAGGAAGCGGTAGGCCTTCGAGCCCTCCGCGTAGCCGATGAACACTCCCGGAGTGCTCCTGTCGTCGAGCTTACCGATGTGGCCAAGCTCCTTGGCGAACGCGAGGGAGCCGAAGACCCGCAAGTGGGAGACCGCCGGCTTGCGCCCATGCCAAGCCTCGTACGGCGTCCTGCCGTCGAGCGCCTTGGTAGGCGAGCGGTTGAGGATGTAGACGGCCGTCACCACCGCCTCTCCCCAGAAGACAGCCGTCATCCCCCTCTGCTTGAGGAGGGCCCGAGCCATCCCCACAACCGTCTGGTTGCGCCGCTCGACGACGCCGTTCTGCTGCGGGCTGTACGGCGCGGAGTAGTGGCGCTGAATGCCCTCATCAGCGCAGTACGACGCGAATTCAGCCGCCGTGAATTCGCCGCCGTTGTCTGTGCGCAGCGTGCGGCCGCACTCCGCCTCCGCAGCAGCCTGCGTGCGCCTAATGGCGTCCGCAGCCTCTCCCTTGCTGCCGAGGACCATCACCCACATGTAGCGGGAGAGGTCGTCGACGAGCAGCAGGAAGTAGCGTCGTCCTCCCGGTGTGGCCGGTGTCACCGGGCCGCACAAGTCCCCGTGCACGAGCTCGAGCCTCTCCTTGGCTCGGAAACTCGCCCGCTGGGGAAAGGGGAGTCGCCTCTGCTTCGTCAACACGCAGACGTCGCAGAACTGCTCCACATGGTCAAGGCACGGCAGGCCTCGCACCATTTCCGTGGCACTGAGCCGCTTCAGGGCCTCGAAGTGAAGGTGCCCAAAGTGCTCGTGCCACTGCCACGCCTCGTCGTCCCGACGAGCAGCGAGACAGAGGGGTTGTGCCACCTGCACGTGAAGAGTGTAGAGTCGATTTGCGCCTCTGGTTACCTTGGCAAGAAGGCGGCGGCGAAGATCCCAAATCCGCAGCACCCCGTGCTCGATCTCGACACGCGAGCCGTTCTCATCCAGCTGTCCCAAGCTGATGATGGAGTTCCGCAGATCGGGGATGTAGTAGACGCCGGTGAGCAGCCTGTGCTTACCAGACACGGTGGTGAAGATGACGGAGCCGACGCCCTTGATTTCCACGCCGGAGGCGTCCCCAAACTTGACGGAGCCTCGGACACTAGAGTCAAACTCGGCGAAGAACTCCCGTCGACCGGTCATGTGATGGGTGGCGCCGGTGTCGAGGCACCACCCGTCAGTCTTGTCGTTGCCGGAGCCGTAGCCGAGGAGGGCATGTGCTTTTGGCTCGTCAAGGTGGAGGAGAGCCACTGCGGCCGGTGCCGCTGGAGGTAGTTCGATGCTCGCATGAGCAATGAACAGAGCCGGCTGCTCCTCCTCCTCCGCCTGCGCGACGTGGGCTTGGCCGCGTCGTGGCTGTCGACAATCCCTGGCCCAATGACCAAGCTTGCCGCAGTTGTGGCAAGAGTCGTCTCGTGCCGGCTTTTGCTTGCCAGCGGCGCCGCCCTGGGCGCCTCCACGGTCATCACCCTCGGCACGTCCTCGCGCCCCTGCCTGGGCGTCTTTGCGAGGCTTGCCGTGCTTGCCGCGCTTGCGGCCGCCTGTCGTGGAAGAAGGCTCCCCCTTCTTTGTCACCTTGGCCGGCAGCCCACTGCTCCCGAGTGAGGAGGAGCTTCCCGCCAATGGTGACGGGTCCCGAGAGGCGCTGTGGCTCATCGCCGTCAACGACCTTGAGGCGACCCAACGCCTCCTCGATCGTCATCGTGGAGAGGTCCAGCAGAGACTCGATCGAGCGAGCCATCTGCTAGTACTTCTCGGGGACGCAGCGGAAGAGCTTCTCCATAGCTCTCTCTTCGCCGTAGGTGTCGTCACCGAACTGCACCAACTTCTGCAACAGAGTGTTGAGACGGAGAGCAAAGTCATCAATGTCCTCACCTGGCTTGAAGGCCAGGTTCTCCCACTCCGTGCGTAGTGCCTGCAATGTAGACTTGCGGGCGCGGTCGCTGCCGATGCGTGCTGCAGCGATGGCGTCCCAAGCCTCTTTGGCAGTCCGCTTGTTGGTAAGCGAGAACTGCATCTCGGGCGGGACTGCAGCGATGAGAGCATCCAGCGCCCGTCGATCCTGGTCGTAGTCGACGTCGCCGTACCGGACTGCATCCCACATATGCCGCACCTGGAGCTTTACCCTCATCACCGCAGCCCACTCGACATAGTTGGTCTTGGTGAGGGTAGGCCACCCGCCGCCGGGGCCGACGTCCCTGACGACAGCCTGGTACTCGTGGTGACCACGGTACCGAACCGGAGAGAGAGAGCCGCGTCGCCTGTGAAGGCCGCGCTCTCCGTCGACCCGTACGCCGCCGCCGTGCGCGCCTCCTCCAGGAGTGTCACCGGCGCGTCCGCGCCTGTCTGGGCTGCCGCCGCGCTCGTGGGCGTGCGCGGCTACCCACTGCGCCGCTCGCCCTCGCGCGGCCTCCCTCTCCAGCGGCTCAAGATCCGCGTCGGCGCTGTCATCAGCAGAGATAGAGCTGCTGTTGCTGCCGCGCAGAACCTTGACCTCCGCTGCTGCCGCACGCGCTGCATCTGCCGCCGCCGCCGCTCTGGCTGCTGCCAGCTCCGCCGCTGCCAGCCTTGACGCCCTTTCCGCCGCCGCAGTGGTCTCTGCTGCCGCTCGCTCGCGCTGCTCTGCCGCGGCGAGCTCGGCCGTCTGCTGACGCCGCGTGCTCGAGGCGACCGAGCGCTGAGACTGCCCTGCGGACATGGCGCGCTACTGGGGGGCTGTTGCGTGGAGAGAGGGCTGCTTCTGACGAGCTGCTGCCCGTCTCCGGAGAGGAGTGAGCGGGGACAGCCGGAGCTGCTGCTGCTACCGGCTGGGGCTGCTGCGAGGCCGGAGAAGAAGATGAGCAGGAGATGCTCAGGCTACAGGATAGTATAGCTCTGATACCACTTGTTACTCGCTGGAGTCTTGCTGTTGGTGATAGCAAGATCCTTACTCTCATCGAGAGGATGACACTTGGGGATGGGGCAATTTTCTTGTTTATTTCTCACACAATGCCATGCCAACCTGAGGGGTTGGGGATACAAATTTATAGGCTGCTAACCAGCCAAGCATATGCTAAGATGCTAGTCAAAAGCTGTCCTAAAGCTAGTCTAAGATGCTAGTCAAAAGCTGTCCTAAAGCTAGTCTAAGATGCTAGTCTAAAGCTGTCCTAAAGCTCAAGATGCTAGTCTAAGATGCTAGTCTAAAGCTGTCCTAAAGCTCAAGATGCTAGTCTAAAGCTGCTGTACAAGAACCATGTGCCCACCCCACAAAGACCACAGTACAGGGACTTATTCATCAGCTTCCAGTAGCTAATAGAGTGAAGGTTTTGGAATACGACTTAGAGAGGTTGAATTGAAGGCATCAGTCACCCTACTTTAATTGCCATATTGGGTCTTACATATTCATAACTTAATGTTGAAATATCTTATATGTTTTGGAATGCCCTATAGGTACTTGAGATCATTAAACATATATTCTGGTATGTTTCAAATCACCAATACGATGGATCAATTCCAAAGCCAGCATGCCATCACACCTCGAAAGGGTCCAGATCCATTTATATATTGGCTTACATTGGGATTTTATAGAGTTACTGCCAGGATTGTGGCAAAGGTACCGAGAATTTACCCCTACAAACTAGGCACCAAGGAAAGTTTGGGAACCTTGCTAATTCAGGTTGGTTTTCAACATTTTACAAATTTTCAGAACATACTTAACTTTACAGTGTATAAATAAAACAGGGCTAGAGCATAATGAGGAGAAGCATAATATAGAGAATAATGAGGAGAATCATAATACACAGAATTAACAAAAAAAATATAATTAGCAAATTATTCTACAATTATAATTTATTGCTTTCCAAAACTTCCATGGCATCAACAGTATCCAACATTAAGAAGTAAAGGCCATACAAACAGCTCAAAGGCAATGTCCGTCAAATGCTCAAAGATACAAAGACAATAGACCTCCAATTGGAATCAAACTAATGACTGGCACATAGACAGCACTGCCAAGGAAATCTTACAAAGTTAGGCTTTCAGGATCCTCAATAATCTTCGCAAAAGTTTGCAGGAATGCTGCCAAATCAGCACCATAGATAATCCTGTGATCAGCAGTGACATTAACCTGAAAAAAAGTTGGACCAACTTAGTTATGTAACCTGGCAGCACCAGGCTATATTTCCGCATAAACATTATTATTCATACAAACTGAAACAAACATTAACTACTTAAGACTTAAAGGTGTGCAAGAGGAAGAGACTGTGCAACATTTGCTCACTTCTTGTGTGTTTACAAGAAGTGTGTGGTCTTCAGTGTTATCTCGGATTGGTCTACAGCATTTAGCTCCGGAGTTGGATGACTGCATTTTTACAGATTGGTGGCGTCAAGCTTCACAAGGGGTTCCCAAGGTTCTTCGTGAGGGTTTCAACTCCTTGGTCGTGTTGATGGCTTGGTGGATTTGGAAGCATATGAATAGTTGTGTTTTTGAGGGCGCTTCTCCTAACCATAATGTTATCATGCGGGACATTAGAGAGGAGGCCAGTGTGTGGTGTATGGCCGGAGCAAAGGGGCTCCGTAGATTATGGCATTGATGCCTCTTTGTTTTTTGTTTTTCCCCTAGGGGGTTTGTCGAGTCGTCTAGACTCGTTTGTATCAACCTTTTTCTTCTTCTTAATTCAATGATGCACAGTTCTCCTGCGGGTTCGAGAAAAAAAGACTTAAAGGTGTATTTGTGGTGTCACAGTGCTTGCTTGCTACCAATGAATTGTATTTTTTAAACAAAGATATTCATCTTAGGCCAGTAAATCTATTGTTTATAAAGAACCAGTGAATACTATCTATTGATTATAGGGACAAAATTATTATGATACAACCCCATATCTTATGTTAAACTCATGATGTCAACCATCTAAATGCTCTCCAGTTGATGCATCTGAAAAATTTTATCACGGAAACTACAGTTGATCAAAACATTTAGTCAAAACCCCCAGCATGAAGCAATGTTAATATTTCTTGATCCTGAGACTGAAAACATTATATGCAAGGGACAATTTCGTTTTTGCCACTAAGCAGCACTCACATCTTGTTTTTGCCACCGGCTATCTCATTGACACATGGGGTCTGGGCTTGCATGTCAATGAGGGAACTCAGTGGCAAAAACAAAACTCACTCTGGACTAGTGGCAAAGACAGACACACCAAAAGTCTTCCATGCTTGTGTTCACATCCAATTGGCAGAAAGATATGTCACTTCCATGTGTGAAACTGTGAATGATGACATATGGAATAGGCACACAGACACAGAAACATACTAACATAACAATCACAAATTTGGAACATTGACACATGAAAGTTTCATGTGTGAAAGACAACATACCAGCATTTTGCTCTTGACACTAAAGAAACCGTCTTTACCAGCCACCACTGTAGGTTTTGAGGCTCCAGCAGCCATTATAGCTCCCTGCATTCATACACACTCAAATTCTTAAACCTCATACATCAGCAAAGCAATTATAAAAACACTTCGCATTACTAGGCAATAAGTAGATTAGGAGAAAGAAAACCCCACCTGCCCAGGTGGAAGAATTGCATCAAATCTATCTACACCAAACATACCCAAGTTTGACAGTGTAAAAGTCCCTGCAAGCCACCAAATCTTCAGGGTAAGTACAATTTCCATGAACATCATAAGTTTTGCAACAACGATCTAACACACTATGCAATGCAAATATGCAACAGGTTCCATACCAGAGCTGTACTCATTTGGATGGAGCTGTTTTGTGCGCGCTTTCTTGACTAGTTCCTTCCATTTTTGCGAGAGCAAATATATATCCAGCTGCATTGTGCCATTCGTTAAGCTATTTAGTTTTTATCTCACATGCTACAATTTGTAAATAAAACCACATTTGTCGCACAGAGAGTGTGTACCTTATCAACATCCTCCAGGACGGGTGTAATGAGCCCGCCATCAATACCAACAGCCACCGCAATGTTGATTCTACTGTTGTAAGTGAAGCTCTTCCCATCCCTGCAGCTAGCGTTCAACACGGGATGCTGCACAAGCGCCATAGCTGCAGCCTTCGCCAGCAGCACTGTCATTGTAACCCCCTTTGGCTTGACCTAACCAAACCAAATCAATCCAAATATCACCAAACTGGTCAAAAAAAAAAAAAAAGAAGAGCATCACAAGCAGTTGAGCACTGCCCCAAAAATCTCCAAAGGCAGCACCTTCTCATATAACTCGTCGAGCTTATCGGTTAAAATGGGGTACCCAACCCTGAATGCTGGCACTGACAGGCTCTCCACCATGTTCTTGCTCACTGCAGCCTGCATGGTAGTGAATGGAACCACTGTCGCACCAGGCACTGGTGGAAGAACCGCAGCCTGCGGCACTGCAGCCACTGCCGGGGCAGCCACAGGTGCAGCAGCAGCAGCAGGAGGAGGAGGAACCTTTGGCTTCGGCTGGATGCCGGCGGCCGCCTCAACATCGGCCGGCGTAATTCGGCCGAACGGCCCGGTGCCGGTCACCTTGGCAAGGTCCACCCTGTGCTGCTTGGCCAGCTTCTTAGCCTGCGGCGTGGCAATGCCCTTCGTCCCCGCGACCACCGGCGCGGGAGGAGCCACCGGAGCCGCCGCCGCAGCCGGCGGCGGAAGCGGCGGCGCGGTGGAATCCGAAGGAGGAGGGGCCTGCTGGGGCTGTCCCTTGGATAGCGCCTGGGCCTGGGCGACGGCGAGTGACACCTCCTCCTCTGACTCGGCGAGCAGCGCGATGGGGGCGCCGACGGGGGCGGACTCCCCGGCGGGGACGAGCACGGCCGCGACGATGCCGTCGTGGAACGTCTCGACGTCCATGTCGGCCTTGTCGGACTCGACGACGACGACGGCGTCGCCCTTGGAGACGCGGTCGCCCTCGGCGGCGGTCCAGGAGACAATCTTCCCCTCCGTCATGGTGGAGCTGAGCGCCGGCATGAAGATCTCCCGGATCTTGGCGCGCACCACCATGGGCCCGCGCCGCCGCCTGCCCCGCGACGACGCGGCCGGCGCCGCCACGCGGAGCCGCGCCGGAAGGATGGAGGTGGAGAGCGAGAGGGGCGCCGGGGTCGCCGCCATTGCTGAGCTCGAGGTGGGAGGCGCAGCCGAAGGCGAGGAGAGGGGGTCTTGTTCGTTTGGGTATAAGGGGCTGGGAGGGGGGCGAGGTCAGGTAGGCGAGGGCGGAGAAAGCGAGGCGAAGGGGACTTAGGAAACTCCGACGAGGATTATGGGCCAGGCCGAACGTCACTTACAAGGAATGGATAAATGGGCCGGCCCGTATTGCGGAGGCTTGGGCCTTGCCTAGCCTGGCCCGCTACTCTCCCACTGAGGCGAACGCCCCGAGAGAGAGGAGAGCCCGCACCCACCTTGTTCTCCCCACGACCAAATCTGCCCGCCGCCGCCGCCGCCGCCGCAAGGACCAGGAGGAGGAGGAGCCCCGCCGCGCGCGATGAACACCGACATCACCGCGTCGGTGAAGCCGGAGTACCCGGTGGTGGACCGGAACCCGCCCTTCACCAAGGTCGTCGGCAACTTCTCCGCGCTCGATTACCTCCGCCTCTCCACCATCTCCGCCGTCTCCGTCACCGTCGGCTACCTCTCCGGTTCGTAGTCCTAAGCCCCATGAAACCATACCTCTCACCTATCGAAGGCCTAAACCTGCGTTCTTGGGCGGTGCGTGCAGGGATCAAGCCGGGGATCCGCGGGCCGTCGATGGTGACGGGGGGCCTCATCGGGGTCATGGGCGGGTTCATGTACGCCTATCAGAACTCCGCCGGCCGCCTCATGGGCTTCTTCCCCAACGACGCGGAGGTCGCGCGCTACAAGCACAAGCTGTAGTAGCCTCTGACTCTCTCTCCGTCCATCTTATCGCAAGTGTTACATCTTTTCTGAACTCGTGTTAGCTTCACTTCTTGATGTGGGCAATGTGTAGCTTTGGTTGAATAAATGTGGTACGTTGTTGCACAGTTGTGAGGAATTCATGCTACAATTTAGCTCCTTTTGTTACGACTGTACGAGAATTCGGTCGCCATTTTGGTGAATTTACGGAATGAATCTGATCCTGCTGTGAACTTTAGGAATTGTTGTGTTAAAGTGGGTGTTAGCCTATCAGGTTCAGGGAGTGTGGTTTTTGTTGCTTGTGGTGGTAGGCCGGTAGTGCTGGCTGGCTGTAGGGGAAGGTTGTCAATGGTGCGTTTAGATAATTGTTGTTTATGGGGAATTAGTTACCTGGTGCTACGCAAATGTTGGTTGTGACTTTGGTGCACACGCATCTCCAAGAATCCTAGGGAAGGAAGATAAACTGTACAATTAGAGGGCACACAGAAATTTCTTTGATGCATAATAGCCCAGGAAATAAATAAATTTCTGTGCCAGATTATGTGAGCCACCTGGTGGCAATTGTATTGGGCTATTGGCAGGTGTTTTTCCTTTATTTTGAGTTGACATGTGCAATAGAGTCAGTTATTCTCTATGTTACTATTTGCCTTGATGCCTATTTGTAATTCACTAACAAAACTAGTGTCATAAAGTTACAGTAAATTTCATCAGAGGGTGTTACAAAGTTTGCATTTTAGACAAGTAACACTTGGTGGTGGACACTGGACAGTAGTGTCTATTAAAGCCTCAAAATGAGCTAAAAAAGGACTGACATTTATGTGATGTGTAATGCCTGAATGTATGATATGATGAATTGTCTGATTCTCTGTGGGAGATCTGCTAACCTCATATCATCACTGTAGACGTTTGAAGACACCATAGAAAATTAGAAATATCCATTCTTGCATAGTTGTCTTAGTCATTCTGTTATATAGGTCAGCAAAGAGATAAAAACTTATCAGGATTGAGTGAGTTTAGAGATGGCAACGGGTAGATACCCATCGGGTATTGCCATTCCATACCCGTACCCGCTAGGTGTAAATTTACCCGTCGGGTTACCCGTATCCGCACGCGGGTAGGAAAATTTACCCGTACCCGTACCCGCGCGGGTATTACTACCCGACGGGTAACCCGTACCCGCAAGCATACCCGGTTCAACACATAAGAATATCATCAATTTAGATATTCATTAATCATACATGCCAAGCACAAAAGTGTCTAATGATCAAAATTAGTACATCACATAAACATACTTGACATGACCATATCAACATATGACAAACAAATAAACAATCAACAACAAGTAGATAATAAAATTAACATTTGAGTGGGATGTCTAGTTGTCTAATGCGGGTATTCATTACCCGCGGGTAGGCGGGTATGGGTAGTATATACCCACACCCGCACCCGCCTACCCAACGGGTAGAGGATTTCGCCCAATAACGTACCCATGGGTACATAAAATTTTCCATACCCGTCTCTTTATCGGGTAAAACCCGTCGGGTATTCGGGTATCGGGTACCCATTGCCATCTCTAAGTGAGTTGTAGTTTGTGATGTTGTCATTCATATCAGTGCTGAATTCATGCTTAACTGCATATAGTAGGTTTGAATTAGAGAGAGAGATCTTTGCCTTTGCTAATATGTCTAAGCTGCTTAGCTGCCTGCCACAAGTGACTCGGCAATTGTAGAGTTTAGAGAGAACGTATTTCAATTCGAGATATGTCTAATCTGCTCACTTGCTTAGCTGCTTAGCTTTGGTGATATGTCTAATGTGCTTACTTGCTCAGCTGCCTTGCCTTGTACAAGAATGACACTGCAATTGCAGAATTTAGAGATATGTTGATTGAAGAGTATATGAGTTACTGTTTATTGCCCCCATAGTTGACCACTTTTAAGGTTTTTTACGAAAAAAAAAGATTTCATGTGTCTAGTTGCCAGCTTTCATCAGAAGGTTATGTTTTGAAAATGATGTTTTGAGTTTGGTATAATTCTTCCATGTCATTCAAGTTTATGTTTTGGAAACTGCACATAGTTAAAGAAAGTTTGGAAAAATGGGTGTGGTTAAAACTTGCAATCCAGTCTGAACCTTTGGGTCAGCTTTGTAGGATTAATAACAAGTCAACCATAGCTGAACGCAATATGGTAGAATTCCCAAGTATGGTCATTCGGGAAGTCCATATGAGGATGACTCCCAAACAATGCATCTGAGAGGAACTGTTGTTCATTAGGATTTTGTTAGGCTTCAGTACCAAATATAGGTAAAAGGTGTTGACCTCCATGCACATTTTGCTACTTGTGAGGGAAGCATCTGCCCTTAATTTAGCCAGGGGAGGACGCATTTTTCATGCTTCTGAGGCAATAGATTCCAGATCATAGGTCCATATCAAAAGAACATAGGAGAAATTTGAGTACCTCTTCAAATACACCTGTTCAGCATCCAAGGCATGTTTTCTAGGTTGAACCTTCCATAAATATCTGATCTCTAGGAGATCTGCCAGAGAATTCGGGAAAAAAAAATGTAATTCAAAGGTCTGGTATGACATCATTTTCTGATCTACTGCTGTTAGCTGCTCCTACCCTGTTTAGTTATAGCAGCTGTTGAGATCCCAACCAAATGGGATCTTGCTTTTCGATGTAACATATTCAGCTGAAATGGACGTATAAATCCATAATGCCAAATAGTGGATTATCTTTATACTACTTGGTCGTGGAGACTCTATTTTTGTTACTGATATAAGTTTTTAGCTGAAGGTAACCCAGAAAGTAGACAATTTGATATGTCACAGTAAATGAATATATAGACAGAGGAACCAAACGAATTTGTTAAAGCGGAGCATCTTAATATGCTAATTCTTGGATATGCATGCTCCTGATAACAAATATAATTACCTAGTATGTGATCTTTCTGGGTTGCTAAACTTGCTTCCGTCAATAAGCTTTTGTTTTCATAGTCCTCCAATTCCAGGTGCTGGTTCATTTCAGTGCATTGGTTAAATGATCTTGACTAACCTGACAGTATTATGCTTGTACTCCATGTTACAAACAGACAAACAGTGTACTTATCTTCAGTGTGTACATGTTGCCTAGTTTTTCTGTAATTCCTAGTACCTTTCTTCTGCATCAGCTTTGGTTTATCCGTGCTGTTCTATGCTAGCTGTTTGAGTAAAACGAGGAATGTATGGTGCAACAATTTGTGCTTTGCATCTGCTAGCTTGTGTAAGATCGACCTGGAACTTTTTTTTTGGGAAAATTGAATATATAGGACTGAGTTGGGAGTACTTTTGCAAAATAGGATCAAGTTATTTGTCCTCCTAAATATAGGACTGAGTTGAACAGCTTCTTGCAAATATAGGACTTTTCCCATTTTAATTTCATTTTCATTTTTCAGCCCCTTTTCTCCACGCGAAATGACTATTTTGCCCTCTTCTTCCTCCCTGGCCTGGCCGCGCCGCCGCCGCTCCCGGCCGCGCCGCCGCCGCAGCTCCCTCGCCTCCCTCGGCCCGCGCCGCCGCCGCCGCTCCCTCGCCTCCCTCGGCCCGCGCCGCCGCCCCCGCCGCTCCCTCGCCTCCCTCGGCCCGCGCCGCCGCCGCTCCCTCGCCTCCCTTGGCCCGCGCCGCCGAGGGAGGCGAGGGAGCGGCCGCGGCGCGGGCCTAGGGAGGCGAGGGAGCGGCGGCGGCACGGCCGGGAGCGGCGGCGGCGCGGCCGGGAGCGGCGGCGGCGTGGCCAGGCCAGGGAGGAAGAAGAGGGCAAAATAGTCATTTCGCGTGGAGAAAAGGGGCTGAAAAATGAAAATGAAATTAAAATGGGAAAAGTCCTATATTTGCAAGAAGCTGTTCAACTCAGTCCTATATTTAGGAGGACAAATAACTTGATCCTATTTTGCAAAAGTACTCCCAACTCAGTCCTATATATTCAATTTTCCTTTTTTTTTTAGGGAAGACCGACCTGGAACTGAAAGCACACGACTGTACGACATGTAGATCTTTTTTCTTAGGCGAGCACATCCCTATGTCTCCTAGGGCTGGGGCCCAACCGCAAAGCCGAAGTAGCTATTTGCATGGCTATATTCTACTGGGCCGCTCTGAACATCTCACACCTAAAATGGATCTATTGGGCTTTTTATTGGGCACATTTGGATATTTGGGCCGATTAGGCCAACTGTTTCAGGGCCGGAATAAAAATGGGCCAGAAGACATCATTCCTTATTATGGGCCGCAGGGCGGAAGAGAGCTGCAGGTGATGGTCGTGGTGCCGTGGTGGCACGCTGGCCGGCGGCGACGCCGGTGCTGGTGGTGGCCGGGGCGAGTAGGTTTCTACGTACTGGTACCTAAACGCTAACCCTCTCGGAGGATTTTGTTACATCGCGTCCCCGGAGAAGAATCACCGGTGATAGGAATAACAAAGTCAGTGGACAAGAATGGGAAATCTAGACTGGGATAAGAAGAATGGGGAAAAACCAGTGAAGAACAAGAGGAAGAAGAAGAACAGTAGAAAGGGGAATATGATTCATTTCATTCATTCGATTCCCTGCTGCTTACAAGGATGGGGAATTCTCCCAGCCTATGCATGACAGATTCCCGTCTCGGCTGTCGTTTGACCAGGAAGCGTCAACCACGCACTGACGCGCACCACCTGTTCGACCGAACGCACCCCAAGAAAAGTTGTGCTCTGCCTTGTTCTCGGTGCCGGCAGATTAAGGTAGGGTTTTACCTTTTGATGCCCATTTCCTATCATGCCCTGGTTGTTTCAGAAACTGAACATACGGGGTGCCTACTTAATCATATCCCAGTTTTGCAAGTTGAATGTTGTAGGGTGATAGGAAATAGTAGTTTAACTGCAACTGTGTAGTCTTAAGGAGCAAGGACGATGCTGTTGGTAGCTGTAACCTATGCAAGCTGCCCGCTCCAAACTACTTTTGTTTAGGCTTTTAAAACACGTCGGTTTTTTAATTTCATCTTTTTTAATTTTTGATCTTTTTAATTTTTCATTCTTTTATATTGTCTGTGATGATATAAAATTTTTAATTTTTAAAATTTAATTACTCAGAAAACTCAGAAAAAGATAACACTTATTATCGTGCATTTTAAGCCATAAATCAGAAGTTAGAAGTCGAATTGAGCACTTGGGATATTTGATAGCTTCAGTTCAGTTCACTGGTCAAGTAATGCGGCTATTGTACATCACCAATCTTACAAAAAAAAAGAAAAGGAAGGGGGTTCCTGGTGATGCTACTTTGTACTCCGTCTACTAAGCGACACTTGGTTAGTTCCTTCAATTCATCCTAAACATCTGCTTCAAAAAGACAATCGCAAAATGCATAGCTCTTGGGTGGGTTCTTTTGGTGTGGCCTATAGTTTATTTCTTAAATTTTTAAATTTTGTCTATTCGTGAGAGGTGGTACGTTGAGGAAAATAGCCGCATACGATTTTGACTGGTACAGTTGAACTCAATACACTTTTTACTATAATATTACTGTTGACCTCATCTTAAAAAAACACACTGTTTAAAAGTTAGTTACTATAGTATAACTATAAATCATAAACCATAAGTGAAAAAGAATTTAACCCTTGCCTAGTTCGGTGGGTATGGGTTTCAGAAATAAAGGTGATGTCCTGCTCAGAAAATTCTGAAGAAACTTAACTAGCCCAACTCTTTTTCGAAATCACATGAAACTTTCAACCATGTGTAACCATCAACTACTTGCTACAAGAGTACCCAGTTTAATATATATGCTCTAAAAGCTAAGACTTTTGATTAACATATTGTCAAAAAGCTCTCCTTTGCTTAAAGAAAGGTGAGGACATAGAATGTCTTTTCACGTTAAATCTTTATCTAATGATCTTGATTATTATTCATTGTCTTATATCTTATTAAACATTTTATAACAAGTGATATCAGAGCTTGGTTCTTCGTCCGATTAATGTAGAACATACTCGGCATGACATCAATGAAGTATGATCTTCCGCTATAGGATTGTGACATAAGATTTTTCTCTCTAGTAAGTTAAGATGCGAGCTGTTTTATCACAGCTTGATTTAGATGATGCGCTATTGAGAATCGACAAGATGCCCGCTGCATGGTCTGTTGAGGAGAAGCAAAGAAGAGATCTTAAGGCTCTCTCTCAAATTCATCTTCATCTTTCTAATAATATTCTCCAGAAAGTTATGAAGGAGACCACCACTGCTATGTTATGGATAAAGTTGGAACAAATTTGTATTACCAAGGATATGACCTGCAAGATATATTTGTAGCAGAAACTTTTCTCGCTCAAGTTGGCAGAAGGTGAATCGGCCCAAGATCATCTAACTGTGTTTAAAGATGTGGTCATTGACCTTTAAATCATGGAAGTCAAATACAATGATGAAGAATTGAAGATTTGGGGTCTTATTCTGTTCTATTCATTGCCTATTTGGTTCTACAAATCACTCTTCAAAAGGCATATTGGACTATGTTCACTCTAATTTGTAGGGTAAATCCCGCGTTCCATTCCTTAGAGACGCCAATTATATATTGACCATCATCGATTACTACTCTCCGAGAGTTTGGGCATACTTTATCAAGTATAAGTCTAATGTGTTCAAGACATTTAAAGAATGGAAGATTATGATAAGAAACAAACTGGCAAGAATGTTAAGAAACTCCGAACAGATAATGGCGTGGAATTCTGTTCAGGAGAATTGGAAACCTTATGCCGATCGAAAAGCATTACATAGTACCGGGCACACCTCAGCAGAACGGTGTGGGCAAGCTCATGAATAGAATCATCATGAAAAAATTGCATTGCATGATGTCGATGTCTGGTCTATCAAAAAGTTTTTAGGCTGAAACTACTTCCACTGCTTGTTATCTAATCAATTGATCACCCGAACACTGCTATCGACAAGAAAACTCTGATCAATATATGGTCTGGTTCTCCTACAGACTCTCAAGCATAAGGATTTTTGGTTGTCCTACTTATGCTCATACTGATAAAGGTAAACTTGAGCTAAGAGCCGTTTAGTGCATCTTCCTTGGGTATAAACATGGAGTTAAAGACTATAAGTTGTGGAATCTTAAGATCCGAATGGTGGTCGTGAGCAGAAGTGTTACTTTCGACGAGTCTGCACTATTAAAAGGAGTTACCACCAATGGTGCTCCTATTGAGAAGTAGCATACGACTAGCGTGTAGGTTATTGATTCAGGATTCTTACTAGAGGCTAACAAGGAGAATGCTCACGATATCGTTGTTCAACCTCCGACCAAAGATCTTCCAATATGAACTAATCGGAACCAACAATCTATTGCAGCTAATTGGGAAAGGAGAAAAATCTAACCTTAGAAAAGGTTAATTGAAGAAAGCCAACATTGTGGCTTATTGTTTGAACATAGCAGAAGACATTAAAGACATTGCCGAACCTTCAACTTATTTAGAGGCCATCTGCTCTAATGAGTCAGAGAGGTGGTTAACTGCCTGCATGAAGAAATGGAATCACTCGAGAAGAATTCCACTTAGGAGTAGTCGAGCCCCCAATTGAAAAGAAACCCATACGGTACAAGTGGATTTATAATAAGAAGGAAGGAATATATCTGACCGATCAGGTTAGGTATAAGACAATGCTTGTTGGTAAAGGATACAATCAGATTTTTGGTATTGATTTTACAGATATTTTCATCCCAGTCGAGATGCATAATTCTATTCAGACGTTACTTATTATTGTAGCTATGTATGATTATGAGCTCGAGCAACATGTTAAGACCGTATTCTTACACGAGGAGTTAGAAAAAAAACATCTATATGGAGTAGCCGAAAAGTTTTGTTGTTCAGAAAAGAAGAATTTGGCATGCAAATTGAAGAAGTCTCTTTATGGGTTGAAGCAATCACCCAAATAATGGTATAAGAAATTTGATTTCTTTTTAATCTCTCAAGGTTTCAAGAGACCTGTTTATGATAGCTATGTTTATTTAAAGACTATCAACGGTTCAACTATCTACTTGTTGTTATATGTTGATGATATGCTGATTGTGGCAAAAGACAATACTGAAATATTAAAGTAAAGGTTTTGCTTCAATTTTAGTCTAGGATGAAGGATTGAAGTGTAAAAAGGAGTTTGTTTTTGCATGGATACTACAATTTTTTTCAGTTATCGCTGTTCGATATGAGGGATCTATTAAGTTTATACTACATTAACGGTAATTTTACCGAAGCAGTTTCAATCATATCATGAAATTCAGTTACCTTTGAAGTCGGTAGTTTGATGCGCGTGGTAGCCATACGTGCAAGTTATTCCTTTAATAAGCATTGTTTATAGAGTTTTGTGTTTCATGTGCAGCATGTCAGATTCCATGATATGAGTTCTTCGCTATTTATCTAGCTCCACATGTGCTATTTTGGCTGATGTCATTCAACAATTGAGTATTTGTTTCTGGTGGTCGGTTGCACACTCAGACTTTGTTTGGGTTATGAGTTGTTAAAGACCCAGATTTATTTATCTGCTTTATTGATAGCTCTTTGTTTAGACCTGCTGGTGGTTTGCTCAAATTTGCTCCGCGAGAAGCATTGGATAAGACTGTTATAATTTTTCTTGTTGAAATTTGTCCTTTCAGATGTTTAACACACAAGAAGTTTTTTAGAAGCTATTCGAGAAGTTCTTTTGTTTTCTTTTTCTCTACAGAAGGAATTTGGTTCAAGGTAAAGATTGTTGTATTTTATGATCCGAATATGGATCCGACTACTTGAAGAATTCGATCAGGTTCCGCTCAAAAATATACTTCGACTAGTATGACTGGTCGGTAATACGAACTAGTTGGAGATTATAATTGGGATCATCTTCATATTTGTGATAGACTCTACGCATACTTGCACCATTGTGATGTACAAAGGTGTTTGCACCGACTAGAGTTAGACATGGTTACTCGAGGTGCTTCCGACTTCAACTTTTCATTGTTATCTTCTGAGACTTTGTTTCGTCTCTAAGGAGGGTTGTTCTCGTCTTTGAGTAGGTTACTATTCTAGTATTTGAGTCGATCTCTGTTTTTTGTTGCCGATTAGGACTCTGTTCTTTCCTCATCCAGGACTCTTATTTCTAAGACTATTTATTTCCCTATAAGTCTCATGATAGATAGCGCACACAATATAAGTTATCTACACATATAATACACCAAGAAACGTTTTGTGACTTCTTCTCCATATTGTGATTTTGCTGATTGTGTATCCGTGTTTTTTTCCCACAAGAGTTTTTTACGTTAAATCTTTGTCTCATGAACCTGATTGTTCTAATTGTTTTCGTATCTCGCCGTGAGATTTATAAGGTCGAACTGTATATAACATGTAATGTTTTGGGAGGATCAAACACTCTCATCACCAATAATGCACCATTAAAAATTTGCACCATCAATTGAGTTGCCCCCGTATTAAGACAGCCTCAGACATTTGCATCAGGAAACCTGAAGTGGCGGCAGAAACTTGTATTAGCCTGATGTTGTTGCCGCCTCAGCTTGCTTCACTAATTATCAGCGATTTGTCTACGTACCTCTCTACCAACGAGGCAAGGGTTGAAAGTTAACGTAAAGCATTTCTCAGAACACTTGCATTGGACCATACATTGAACTAGGCTACCAAGTGGAAGAACAAAATTATATTTGATAATGGATATGTTCATACTGTTTATAATAACTAGTTTTAAACGGTGCGTTTTTATAAGATGGGGTTAATAGAAAAATTTTAGTAAAAAATATACTGAGTTCAGCTGTACCAACTAAAATGACATATAACTATTTTTTTTATATATACTACCTCTCATAAACAGCCAAAATTTAAAAATTTAAATCATAAATCATAGACTATTAGTCTAAAAGAATCCATCTAATATTTACTGGAGCTGACAGATTGAAAATCTATAGGAAACGCTGCAAGTTTGCCTTGTCTTTTCGTCCAGTGATTCCAAGTTTGCGACAGTTCATATATTCCAATCAACTTGTTGTCAGGTAAATACTAATAACATATGTCTTGATCTTAGCAACTTGTGGGAGCTAGGATCTGATCATGTGAACACAAAGCAAATGTAGTACTCGAATGTCGGATTCAGTGTCTGCATTCTGAATAATTCAGCTCAGGAGCTGTAACGAACCCATTTATGAGGCGATTTGATTTTTTCACATCTGCTCAGGTTATTCAGCTGCGAAGTATTATAGTTAAGTTTAAGATTGTCAAAATCATGATCCTAAATTGGATCAGAGACACTCTGGTAAGATCGTATTCTAAGATCGAATTGTAGAATCTAAGATCTTACCTGATTCTACCAAAAACATATTTATTTCAATTTACCGTGCATTCTAAAAGTGATATGAGTGTTTATTTGATCATTTGACATCTAATTTGATTAATAAATATATCTTATTCACGACTATAATCATAGTTAAATTCTATGTCATTGAGAGTTACGACTAGAAGCACTACAATAAATATGAGGTTTAGCGACGAATACTCCTTGACGGCTGAAAAAATGTCATTAATAAGTAACTTTGTGTGACACATATATTAAATTCGTCATCATATGAAGTAGGGGTGGTTTGCCCTAAAACTTTGTGACATTTGGAAACATTTTGCATTAAATGTAGGGGACTTTTCATCACAGATTATGATGGCAGGACCCTAGCTGCGTGCCAAGCGTTTTTTTTGTGACAAATTGTTTTTTTGTAACGCATGAATTTGTGTCATGTATCTTTATAATTTTGTATGGCCAATTGTTATTGTCACAGTGATACATAATAGGATTGCATTCAAGCAGTGACGTGGACCATTTTTGTCACCAAATGTACAAGTGTTAGAATTGCAGTTGTTGGTCTTCAGTGACGTTAACAAATGTTCATCGTAAATTTGACTGTAGGCAAATGAGTAAAAACCTAACAAAAAATGGAAGTAGCAGGGTTCGAACCCGGGACTTCACAGAAGCAAAGTAAGAATTTTGACACCGCACCAGAAGTGTACGTCTGTTTGTGGGTTGTGTTGGGCTCTATTAGTACTGAATGTTAAGAAGTAACTTAAACCTAATCCTAAACACTACTTGGTACCTACCCGCATTTGCGTCCAGCCACGTCACCCTGTAGAAATCTTTGCTGTCTTCTAGTTGGTCTTCCTCCACTGGCGACGACTTCGCCGACTACCAGCGGCTCCGATTATCATCTACTTTGGCCTTGTCCGCTCCGCCCTCTGCCTCGGGCCTCAGCGCAAGCAGAACACCCTCCGACCTCCGCAGCTCTGCCGTTCACCTTGGCGCCAATGCCAGTTCGCTACTTGGTTCGGTTATTTCTCTTGAATTGCCATTCAAATTAGGAAGTACTATTCCCATCAAAAAATTGGGAAGTATTATTGGTTGATCATACAACTGAGCAGGTCGAGTTGTTCATTTAGCTCAAAATAGTGAAGGGCAATGAGAATTGTAGCATGATCAATGCAGCCTTTTTGATTCGGTAATTAATCAATGGAACTCTCTATTTCAACATGCATCTATGATATTTCAACATGCATTTATGACAGATAATGCATTTGATTCGGATATGTGCACATTTTCTTTTTTTAGCAACATGAGATAATGATATTTTTACTTGTATTTATGACAGATAGACAGATCTTGGATAAATGATAAACCATTTACCACCACATATATCAATGGTATTAAAGACTTCTGTTGTAGGGGTGGCCCCCACCTAAACCCAGCAGGCCTGTTAGAAGGTTATAGGGCCCAAAATGGGACATATGTAATGGCTTAAATACCCCTGGCAAGGAGGTACCAATGTAAGGGAACATTTGTAAAAGCACAACCCATATGAATACATATACCGAGGGAAGACTAGAGGGAGGGGCACGATTCACTCTCTCCCAACTCTCCACTACCACATCTCTCTCTGTTTGGTCTGTAACCACAACAGTTGGCGCCGTCCGTGAGGAGGACAGGAGCAAGCCTAAAATTCGAAGAAGGATGGCACCGAAAAAAGCTTCGTCGACGGCGGCGAAGGGAAAGGAGGCGACTGGGCCGGAGCGTTGCGGGGGTACCAAGGCTTCGGCATCGGCTGTCGCGGGCGTGGGTGACGGCGCAGGCGCGGTGGTCGCGGGCGCTGACGCTCGCACTGCGATGACCGACCCCGCCACTGGCGCCGCGACGACCAACCCCGCCGACGCATCAGCGACCAACCCCGCCACCCTCGCCGCAACGCTCGCCGGTAGCGCAGACCGGGTGGTTGGAGATAGCCACAACGGAGCGATCGGCAGCTCGAGAACTTGCGAGGCGATCGTACCCGTGCCGACCCGTGCGGCCCCGCACGCACCAGCGGTGGAAAGCGCCCTGCTGACGACCCTCAACGCGTTCCAGCGGGAGCTAGGGGATCTTCGCGGGGCTGTCCGAGACATGCAAGAGGCCCGGAGCCAGCAAGCCGCGCCAGTGGTCGCGCCAGAGCCCGCGTCGGAAAGGGCAGGTAGCCGCGGCGCCCCCACGTCCAGCCGTGTACCGCGGCGACGCGTCGATCCAGAGTCCCCGCTTTCGGCAGGACTACAGCAGGCGGCGTGGCCCGAAGACTTCACATTCCCCAGTGTCATCGAGCCTTACAAAGGCGATACGGACCCCCGCGAGTTCGTGCGCATATACAAAACCGCAATCGAGGCCGCGGGTGGAGACGACATCACAAAGGCGAAGGGGCTCCCCCTCGCGCTGCAAGGAGTGGCGCTTTCCTAGTTTTTTACCATGGAGCCTAACTCCATCTACGCGTGGGAGCAGATCCGTGACCGCCTTTACAACAACTTTCAAGGGAGCTATGTCGAGCGGGTCGACGCAGACCAGCTCTTCGCAGTAAAGCAGAAACCTTCGGAGAAGCTCCGGGACTACTCCAAGCGCTTCGCGAAGGTGCGCTGCCAAGTCAAAGATATTAATGAGACAACCATCATCAACGCGGCCATACAGGGCCTTCGCCCGGGCCCCATGGCCAAATACAACGCGCGGAAGCCTATCAAGATAGTCGCCAAGCTATTCGACAAAATGGAGGAGTACGCGCGCGCAGAGGAGGAGGCGCGGAGACGCAGCGCCGCTGCCCCCGACCTTGCCCAAGCAAAACGCTTGCCACACGAGGGGGGGGGGGCGAGTGATGATTCCCCGAAGCAGGGCCGCAGACGAGAACCCCGGGAGGCCACTCCCGGTGGTAGCGATACCGGGGGGCAAGAGGGCTCTTCAAGGGGCAGGCGCAAGCCCCGACGTCGCCAGCGTAGGCCACAAAAGGTCCGCCATGTCCTCGGCATCGAGAATGCCCCTCGAGGACCTGCCCCCACCTCGTGGGGAGGGGGCCGGGGATGCGAAGGCGGACCAGATCACGACGGGCGACCCCGCGCGGAGCAAGAAATTCTAGATTACGGCAAGTGGTGTGAGGTGCACGGTTACGGCGACCACCACACGAAGACGTGCGTCGAAGTCATGGAGTTGCGACGGACGACGGCCGGAGCTCGGGCCGCATCCGGGGAAGGCACGTGGTGCCGCTCCATCAGCGTCATCACCGGAGGGTCCCTATCAGGGGCCCCCTCAGAGCAGCCGCAATCGTGGGTGCCGCCCCGCGACATTACCTTCACCCTCGATGACGCCAGGGGCGTGGAGTTCCCTCACCAAGACCCTTTAGTCATTCAGGCTCACATCGCAGGCCATGACGTCAGGCGCATCCTCGTCGACGGGGGCAGCTCCGCGAACATTCTGTTCGCGGGGGCCCTCGATCGTATGGGAATCCCCCGAAGACGCTTAGAGCAGTCAGGAGCTCCACTTCAGGGCTTCGGAGGCCAATCGCTGGAGGCCATAGGACACGTGTCCCTCCCAGTTACATTCCGCCAAGAGAATAACACCCGAAGCGCGCACGTCATCTTCGATGTCGTAGACATCCCGCACCCCTACAACGTCATATTGGGACGGCCCGCCATCAACTCCCTCGAGGAGATCCCACACCACGCCTTCTTATGTATGAAGCTCGCAGGCCCGGAGGGCGTGATCACCGTCTTCGGTGACCAGGACCTCGCCAGACGAGTCGAAGTCAGCAGCCGGGGTTTACACCGACCGGTGCACGTCCTCCCAGGCAGGCTCGGCGATACGCCCTCCGCTCCGGGATGGACACCTAAGCCTCGGCCCGAGGGTGGAGTCAAAAAGGTTCCGCTCCAGGCGGAGGGCCAGTTCGTGTCCATTGGCGAGGGGCTCCCTACGAAGGTCGAGCGAGACCTACTCCAAGTGCTTCGGAACAACGCCGACATTTTTGCATGGTCACCGGAGGACATCAAGGGCGTAGACCGCGCAGTAATCGAGCATCGCTTGGCGGTTCGCCCTGACGCCAAGCCGGTCAAGCAAAAGCTTCGTCTCATGTCCATGGATCGGCAGCAGGCGGCCAAGGTGGAGGTGGCGAAGCTTCTCCGGGCCGGGGTCATTCGCGAGGTCCACCACCCAGAGTGGTTCGCCAACCCTGTATTGGTCAAAAAGGCCAGTGGGGCCTGGCGTATGTGCATTGACTTCACAGCACTCAACAAGGCGTGCCCAAAGGACAATTACCCCTTGCCATGCATCGATCAACTGGTTGACGCTACCGCCGGGTGCGAGCTAATGAGTTTCCTGGATGCCTACTCTGGCTACCACCAGGTATACATGGCCGAAGACGACGAGGACAAGACCAGTTTCATCACACCGATTGGGACTTTCTACTTCGTCAGGATGCCCTTCGGCTGAACGCAGGCGCTACCTTCACCCGCCTCGTCGCACTTGCCCTCGCCGCCCAGCTCGGGCGGAATGTGGAACCGCTCATGTCCCACGACGCACCAATCACAAGCCGCCGCATACCCCACCCACGGGAAGGCGGACGACACGACAGGACAGCCTGCGCCCTGACAGGCCAGGCGTTGGCACGATTCCAGGTGCCATTAAAAGCGCACTACCAGACCGCAGGGTCAGCGTGCGCGAGCCTACTTCGACTAGGCGCCAGCTTCGCTGCCACCCGTTCGAAGGGTAGGGGACGGAGCGCGTGCGAGCCTACTTCGACTAGGCGCCAGCCCCGCTGCCACCCGTTCGAAGGGTAGGGGACAAAGCGCGTGCGAGCCTACCTCGACTAGGCGCCAGCCCCGCTGCCACCCGTTCAAAGGGTAGGGGACGGAGCGCGCGCGAGCCTATTTCGACTAGGCGCCAGCCCCGCTGCCACCCGTTCGAAGGGTAGGGGACGGAGCGCGCGCGAGCCTACTTCGACTAGGCGCCAGCCCTGCTGCCACCCGTTCGAAGGGTAGGGGACGGAGTGCGCGCGAGCCTACTTCGACTAGGAGCCAGCTCCGCTGCCACCCGTTCGAAGGGTAGGGGACAGAGCGCGCGCGAGCCTACTTCGACTAGGCGCCAGCTCCGCTGCCACCCGTTCGAAGGGCACGGGACGGAGCATTCGCGCGCCTACCTCAACACCAAGGCTCCGCAAGTTCAGAGAAGTTCACAGGCCGCAGGGACGGATGGGGCCAAAGGACTCGGCAACATGGCTTCGGCCCTGTGAAGCCCTTCACCATGAGAGGCTCCTGTTGTAGGGGTGGCCCCCACCTAAACCCAGCAGGCCTGTTAGAAGGTTATAGGGCCCAAAATGGGACATATGTAATGGCTTAAATACCCCTGGCAAGGAGGTACCAATGTAAGGGCACATTTGTAAAAGCACAGCCCATATGAATACATATACCGAGGGAAGACTAGAGGGAGGGGCACGATTCACTCTCTCCCAACTCTCCACTACCACATCTCTCTCTGTTTGGTCTGTAACCACAACAACTTCATTAATTTTGTTTTAGAACGATTTGATGGAAATGATAAAATATATTGTCCATGTTGTCAATGTCTTAACTAAATTGTTAGGCCTCAAGTGCATGTGGAGGAACATATATATATTAATGGCATGTCAAGCACATACACTAAGTGAAAATAGCATGGCAAACCACTCAGTGGTGAAGTTCACGAAGATATTGAGCATGACAATCAAAGTGTTGATTATATGGAACACGATACTCATGATGGGTTTGGTGTGCACGAGGATGACGATGTTGATGGAATTCCACGGTCGTTAGGAGACTTGTACACATCTACAGAGCAAGGTGGAAGTCAGTCAATGTTTGTAACTATTTTAGAAGACACTAAGCGTGAGCTTTACCCAGGGTGTGGTAACTTTTCAATATTCTCATTTCTTGTTAAGTTGCTTTATATCAAGTCATACCAATCGGATCACAAATACAACTTTTAATGCACTTCTACAGCTATTGTCATTAGCATTCCTATGTTCCAATACACTTCTGAGGTCATATAATGAAACAAGGAATCTGCTTTGTGAATTGGGACTTTGGATATGAAGCAATCCATGTGTGCCCTAATAACTGTGTTCTGTTTCGGAAGAAGTACACTAATAGCGAGAATTGCCATGTATATGGTGAATTAAGATGGAAAAACAGAGATGGAGAAAAACGGGTTGCATAGAAGGTATTGCACCATTTTCCATTGATACCAAGACTAAAAAGGACATTTGTTTCGAAAAAATAACAGAGGACATGCAATAGCACAAGTTGAAGCGATAGTCTATTGAGAATGAACTAAGGCATTTTGCTGATGGTGAGGCATGGAAAGACTTTGATTGAAAATATCTATAGTTTGCACGAGATGCAAGAAACTTGAGACTTGGCCTTGCTACAGATGGTTTTAATCCATTTGGCAACATGAGCAGCTCGTATAGTATGTGGCCAGTATTTATTGTACCTTACAACTTGCCACCATGGGCATTGTCGTGGCTACTGACCAGACAGAAAGAGAGTATGGTAGTGGAGAGTTAGGTGAGTAATGGTTTAGCGCCCTCTTCCCATGGCCTGTGCTGTATATATATCCACATGGGGAGTGCTTTTATAATTGTACCCTTACATCCGAATGTACCCTACAAGGGCACTTATGTCATTGTACATGTCCCATTCTAGGCCTTACATTCTTCTAACAGGCCTGCTGGGCTTAGGTGGGGGCCACCCCTACAACAGGAGCCTCTCATGGTGAAGGGCTTCACGGGCCGGAGCCATGCTGCCGAGTCCTTTGGCCCCCTCCGTCCCTGCGGCTTGTGAGGTTTCCCAACACTTTGGCGAAGCCTTATGGGTCGATGTAGAACTCTTCCCAGCGCGAGGTACGACGCCGACCTGGCTGCCGAAGCCGAGGCCGAAGTCGCTGTGGAGGGGAGGGCCGATGTTGAAACCGAAAATGGAGCTCGAAGTCGGTAGCGGGGTCGAGGGCAAAGTCGGAGGCGATGCCCGCTCGGCCGTGACAATGAAGTCGAAGCTGGAGCGGAGGTGGACCTCGCGCCGGTAGGTTCTCCCGGGCACGAGGTGTGCGCGGCTCCGCATGCCGGCAGTGCGCTTTAATGACTCCTGGAAACGTGCCGACCTCTGGGCTGCCAGGAGCAGGCTGCTGCGACCGTGCGTTCTTTTTCATCCGAGTTGTACACGCGGCGGGCCTTGATTTGCGCGCCGTGGGCTGCTTGCGGGCGCACGGCCGTAGCCGTGTGCCCCTTCCTCAGAAGGGCGGGACGCGTGGCAGTGCGCTATAGGTGAGTCATGCGCTGTCAGCCCATCTACCAGCGTGCCCCCGGTTGCCAGCGGTTGCGCTTCTCGACGTTGGGTAGCCGAATCGTCAGGCCCCCGCCGGTTACGCTGCGCTGGTGGGGGCTGGAGTTGGCTTTATAAGGCGTCGCCATTGGCATGGGACACTCTTTCGCTCTACTTGTTTCAGCTTGTGTTCCCTCTTCTACCAGCCGCACAACCCACCCTTGCTCGCGTTGTTTTAGCATCCCGTCGCGGAGAGGGATGGCTTGCTGGGACGATCCCGCTTGCCGGCCCAGCGGTAGCGCCTCCTCCGATCGTCACAACCTGTCGCCTCCCCCGGGGGTATGCTCGCTGGTGGTGCGAGGAAGGGCGCATGCCAACAAGCGGTGGGACGCCATGGAACACTCGGGGGGCCGCTGCTCCCGTGTGCTGGGGCGAAGTCGCGCCACAGAAGAGATGCTCCAGAGACTCGTTCGGGAGGGGAAGATCGCGGAACGGGGCGGGGCTCGCCTGCCCGATCCCTCCGAGATGGAACCGCATCCAACAGAGGAAGAGGCTATTGTCTTCGTCGCATTCTTTGATGCCAGTCTTCGGATGCCCTCGACACTCTTCGTCGGCGAGGTCCTACGGGCTTACGGGCTGGAGCTGGCGCAGCTGACCCCCGGTGCCATAGTCCGCCTGGCCATGTTTGCTTGGGCCTTGCGAACGGAAGGTCGTCGTCCCAGTGTGAGCCTGTTCGCCATTCTACACGACGCGCGTTGCCAGTCGAAGAAACTCGAGGGGGGAGAAGAGTCGAACTTCGGCAGCGTCAGCTTTGTGCTGAGGAAGTCATGCACGAGGCTCTTCCCTGCATGGGCCGCGCGAGGGAAGTGGGAGTCTGGCTGGACGCGACGATGGTTCTACTACCTTGTGGCGAGCAGGAGCGGCCTGGCGTGCCGAGGACAGCCGATATCTTTCACCATCTCGCTAGACGTGGAGCCGATGGCCGACGACGTGCAAAAGGCACGGCGGCTTGCCGGCATCGCCCGCCGGTTCAACATGCGTGACCTTGCCGAAGAATTTACCATGTACGGGGTATCGCCGCTCTTCGGTCGGTGGCAGTACGAGGTACATGGCGACGTCCGGAAGGATGGTGTGAGTCCGACCGTGTCCTGCCTCTGGAGACCCCCCGCTCCTTGTAAGTTGTTCGACCGTTGGGTGTGTGTGCGTTTGCATGGTCACGCGCTTCCTTACGGATGATGCTGCATTTTTGTGCGTAGTGCCCCAGCTGGAGGATGCGGAGCGCGCAGTTGTTGCGCTTCTTGGACCGTACTCGGCCAAGGAGCATAAATTGCGCGAGGCCGTGACTGCCTCGGCAAAACAAGGGCGGTTGAACCGAGTGTGCGAGGTCCTGGGGATTAACGTGCCGGACCGCGCGGTGCTGGTGGAGGCCTCGGGTGGCGCCGATGACGACGGCGAAGTGGAGGCGCAGCCCCGCTGACGTAAAGCTCGAGCGGGGGCCACCGCACCCGGCCCTCAGGCCGGCGTCGGGTCCGAACCCGCCGCTTCGGGGGGAGCGCGACTCCTGATGAAGGCTTGGACGGCGACGAGGTGGCGGGCCTCGACGTTGTTGGCCCTGGGGACAAGGTGGTGCCGCCCGCGATAGCCACCAAGGGTCTGCCACCTACGACGGCTGGTGAGGGTCTGCCGTCTACAACCGGAGCGACTGGGGAGGCGTCGCCCGCGTCTCCGAGGGCGAAGCGCCCCTGGGTACAGTCATCTCCGCCTGCGAGGGGGCAGTTCGGGGTGGCCGGCGTGATCACTAGGATCCTGACGCCCCGCGAGGAGGTCGGTGAGGCCGGGGGAGGGGCACCGCTCCTCAAGCCGACGAAGTCCCTCTACCTTGCACGAAGGCGGCGCGGACACCCCCCATACCCTGATAGGGGGTACCGAAGGTAGGCGCGATTCCTTTTCCTCTCGCGACTTCGTGAAACTCTCTCCGCTTTGCTCGCTCATTCTGTCGTCGGCCTCAGGCGAGACGAGGACTCCCGAACGCGGTCAAGGATCGAGCAACGGAGGTGCGCGCGAAGTCACCGATCTTGTTGCACAGGACGAGGCGTGGGCGTCCCGTGCTGCGGAACCCACTGGGCCGAGGCCTGTCATCTCCGACTTCTTCCCGCGGACAGAGATGCTTCGTGTCCTCAATCAAGCTGCGGAGTGGGTCAGCGACAGCTTGGATGTGCAGGCGCTGGCGACCTACGAGGGGGACCTTCTGGCGCTTGCCTTGGGTGCCTCGGAGATAAGGGTAAGTGGTTTACGGCCTGCGCCGCTGTGTGAGGTTCTTCTAACGTACGCTCTCTTTCCAGACACTCGCCCTCAGCCAAGCTTTGGAGAGGAATCGCGTTCAGGAGCGGTGGGTGTTACAAACAAGCTTCGTGAAGCAGACGACGCTCACGCCGTCAAGGACGAGCAGATCCGCGCGCTGGAGGCGGAGAGGGCGCTGTTAGCTTCTGAGGCGAAGGACGCACGGCGCGCTACGGAGGATGTTCGGCGCGCTGCGACATAGGAGCGCACCGTCTTTTAGCAGCAGATTGCCGCACTGGAGGAGGAGAAGGACCGCCTCGCCGCGTCCCTTGCAGAGAAGACTGCGGCCTTGGATCATGCGTCCGTAGCAGCGTGGAAGGCGATGGAGTCGCTGGAAGGGGCCCTCCGGGAGCTCGTCGTTGACGTACTGGAGGTTACGCATGGTCGTGAGAACCTGGCGGAGACACTTGGGCGAATCGAGGAGGGCTCGAGTCTTGTTCGCTGTGGTGCGAAGGCCTTCAACGATCACTGCGGCTACATAGGTGCCTCCTTCACCCTTGCCTTGCTTTGCGCCCGGGGATGCGAACATGCCGGCGAGCTGGTGGACTCCCAGCTGGATCTACCAGCCGAGCTTGAGGTGATGTCTGACGCCATTCGCTTTACCGAACCGGCTGCACAGAACTTCTACGATCGAATCTGGAGCCACGTCGGGGAGGACGCAGCCAGGATCGCGGTGCGGCGAACTCTGCACAAAGAGGGGGACCTCCTCCAGTGGCTCGAGGAAATTCCTCGGCGCAGCGGAGACGATGCGGACGGAGCGTGACGCCGGGTCTGGGTGTGTTGCGTCGTGTATACCTTTTTGTATGGCTGCTCCGCGGCCTACACTTTTACATGAATGAGGAAGCGCTTGCCTGATGTCGTCGCTGTATGCCCCTATTCGATGCGGTTGATACGTAGTGTTGATTTTCGCGCTAGGTATCCGTCCGTGCCTGGTCGGAGTAGATTCGCGAGCGGTCCGCCCACCTCCTTCCGGAAGAGTGGCAGCGGAGCTGGCGCCCAACCAAAGTAGACGCGCGAGCGCTCCGTCCCCTACCTTTCGAAGGGGTGGCAGCGCAGCTGGTGCCTAGCCGAAGTAGACGCGCGAGCGCTCCGTCCCCTACCGTTCGAAGGGGGGGGGCAGCGGAGCTGACGCCTAGTCGAAGTAGACGCGCGAGCGCTCCGTCCCCTACCGTTCGAAGGGGTGGCAGCAGAGCTGGCGCATAGTTGAAGTAGACGCGCGAGCGCTCCGTCCCCTACCGTTCGAAGGGGTGGTAGCGGAGCTGGTACCTAGCTGAAGTAGACGCGCGAGTGCTCCGTCCCTACCGTTCGAAGGGGGGGCAGCGGAGCTGGCGCCTAGTAGAAGTAGACGCGCGATAGCCATGCGTGCGGAGGCGAACCTCGACACTACGTCTTATTTATACTCCGTAGAGTGCGTGCGGAGGCGGACCTCAACGCTACGTCTTATTTATACTACGTAGAGTGCGTGCGGAGGCGGACCTCGATGCTACGTCTTATTTAGAGTCTGTGGACTGCGCGCGGAGGCAAGCCTCCGCGCGTTGCGGGCGGCGTGGTGCGTGTGGAGGCGGACCTCAACGCTACGTCTTATTTATACTCCGTAGAGTGCGTGCGGAGGCGGACCTCGACGCTACGTCTTATTTAGAGTCCATGGACTGCGCGCGGAGGCAAGCCTCCGCGCGTTGCGGGCGGTGAGGTGCGTGCGGAGGCGGACCTCAACGCTACATCTTATTTATACTCCGTAGAGTGCGTGCGGAGGCGGACCTCGACACTACGTCTTATTTATACTCCGTAGAGTGCGTACGGATGCGGACCTCGATGCTACGTCTTATTTAGAGTCCATGGACTGCGCGCGGAGGCGAGCCTCCGTGCGTTGCGGGCGGCGAGGTGCGTGCGGAGGCGGACCTCAATGCTACGTCTTATTTATACTCCGTAGAGTGCGTGCGGAGGCGGACCTCGACGCTACGTATTATTTAGAGTCCGTGGACTGCGCGTGGAGGCGAGCCTCCGCGCGTTGCGGGCGGCGAGGTGCGTGCGGAGGCGGACCTCAACGCTACGTCTTATTTATACTCCGTAGAGTGCGTGCGGAGGCGGACCTCGACGCTACGTCTTATTTAGAGTCCGTGGACTGCGCGCGGAGGCGAGCCTCCGTGCGTTGCGGGCGGCGAGGTGCGTGCGGAGGCGGACCTCAACGCTACGTCTTATTTATACTCCGTAGAGTGCGTGCGGAGGTGGACCTCGACGCTACGTATTATTTAGAGTCCGTGGACTGCGCGTGGAGGCGAGCCTCCGCGCGTTGCGGGCGGCGAGGTGCGTGCGGAGGCGGACCTCAACGCTACGTCTTATTTATACTCCGTAGAGTGCGTGCAGAGGCGGACCTCGACGCTACGTCTTATTTAGAGTCCGTGGACTGCGCGCGGAGGCGAGCCTCCGCGCGTTGCGGGCGGCGAGGTGCGTGCGGAGGCGGACCTCAACGCTACGTCTTATTTATACTCCGTAGAGTGTGTGCGGAGGCGTCCCCCCGCTCGTCTTTGTTTATACTCATACCCGTGTCACTGACAAAGAGTGCGCGCGCGAACGCGTGTCTTTGTTTGTACTCATACCCGTGTCACTGACAAAGAGTGCGCGCGCGAACGCGTGTCTTTGTTTATACTCATACCCGTGTCACTGACGGAGAGTGCGGGCGCGAATGCGTGTCTTTGTTTATACTCATACCCGTGTCACTGACAGAGAGTGCGCGCGCGAACGCATGTCTTTGTTTATACTCATACCCGTGTCACTGATGGAGAGTGCGTGCACGAACGCGTGTCTTTGTTTATAGGGAACGAAAAAAGTCTTTTTTGTGCAAACGGTGAATTTTATTGAACTCCCGTTTGCGCGGGTAAGCAAGTACAAGGGGTGGGGTACTGACCACTAACCGCTTAAAGACGGGCGGCCGCCGCCGCCAGACTGGCGACGCGGTGGTTCACAGTGCGAGCCTCTGGTGCTGGAGCGGTCCATGCTGGAGCCTGGCGAGGCTTGTCCTGAAACCGTCGAGGAACGTGGCGCCTCTACGCCCAGCTTAAACGTAATACTGCCGCAGCTTGTCTGCATTCCATGTGTGGCGAAACGCTTGTCCTTCCAGTGTGGCGAGGCGGTATGCTCCCTTCTGAAGGGCCTCCTCGATAATGTACGGGCCCTCCCATTTGGATTCCAGCTTGCCTATGGTTTCCGCGTGGAGTGTCATCTTGAGGACGAGGTCGCCTGACCGCAACTCTCGCGGGTATACGGAACGCCGCAAGCGCGCACCATCTGCTTCGCATACTTCATGACGTGCTGGGTCGCACTTACGTGGTCTCTTTCGAGGAGGTCCAGGGACAATTGGTGCTCTTCTTCTGGTGCTTGGACGAGGGCCCTTCTCGAGCCTGCTTTTATTTCCTCGGGCGTTACCGCCTCATCTCCGAAGAGGAGCTTGAATGGTGTGAACCCCGTCGGACGCGTCACCGTTGTGCGGAGGGACCAGAGGACACTGTGGAGCTCGCTCGGCCACTTCCCCTTTGGTAGCCCGACAAGGCGCTTCTTGATCGTGGCAGAGATAGCACCGTTCGCCCGCTCCACTGCACCGTTGGACTGTGGGTGTCCAACTGAGGTGAACCGGAGTGTGATGCCCATGTTGTCGCAGAATTCTTTAAACGGGGCTGCATCGAATTGCAGACCGTTGTCGACGGTGATCTCCCTGGGCACGCCGAATCGGCATATGATGTTCTGCCAGAGGAAGCGTTGCATAGCTGCTGAGGTAATCTTGGCCAGGGCTACCGCCTCCGGCCACCTGGAGAAGTACTCCAGAGCGACCGCTATGAACCACAGGTCACCTGGGGCCCTGGGAAGCGGTCCCACGACGTCGGTGCCCCACCGCGCCAGCGGCCATACTGGGGGTATGGGATGGAGGCTTGTCGGGGGCCTGCGGATGGCCCTTCCCATCCATTGGCAACCTTGACAACGGCGCACGAGATCTTGGGCGTCCGCGACGGCTGTTGGCCAATAAAAACCCTGCCTGAATGCCTTGCCCACTAGAGATCTTGGTTGAAGATGCGAGCCGCAGAGCCCGCATGAATTTCTGCGAGGAGGCGCTTTCCTTCTTCGCGCGAGAGGCATCGCAGGAGCGGTGCGCAAACTCCCTTTTTGTAGAGCACCCCGTCGAGCACCTGGAAGGACCTAGCGCGGTGCTGTAAACGCCAGAGCTCGGTGGGGTCGTCCAGTTCCGCAATGCCTTGTAGATAAGCAAAAAGGGGTTCCCGCCAGTCACCCTGCTGGGTGATCTGGTGGACGAGGGCCGCATCACAGTTATCCTGCGCGATGGCTGCCGCTGGCAGGACCTCGTAAAATGCCCCCTAGGAGCTGGGAGCTGCTGACTGGCAGCCTTGGCGAGGACATCGGCTTGCTCGTTGTCTTCACCGTGACACCCAAAAAGTGTCGTTCCTTCGCTCGTACGACTGCTAGGTACTTAGCTAGCTCCGGGTTCTTGGCCTGATATGACTTGTCCACATGGCCCGCCACTAGCCGTGAATCAGTGCGGACAAGGACGCGCCTCGCTCCCATCGCTTTGAGCTTCCCGAGGCCAAAAAGTAACACCTCGTACTCTGCCGTGTTGTTCGTAGCAGGAAATGCTAGGCGTGCCGAGTACAACAGGCGCTGCCCCTTGGGTGTGGTAATAACTGCGCCAACCCCTGCGCCCGCAACGCCGTAAGCCCCGTCGGTGTTGAGCATCCACACTGGGTCTTCGGATTGGAGGACAGGCTGAGCTGGAGGGGTCCATTCCGCGAGGAAGTTCGCCAGAACTTGAGACTTGATCGCCGTTCGGGAGGCGTATGTTAGGGAGAATGGAGCAAGCTCGGCCGCCCATTTGCCGATTCGCCCCGTGGACTCCTTATTGTGCAGCATCTCCGCCAGAGGGAACAAGGATGGCACCGTTATTGGGTGTGCCAGGAAGTAATGCTGGAGCTTTCTTGAGGCCATGACCAGCGCGTAAGCAAGCTTTTCAAGCTCCGTATAACGCGTCTTGGCGCCCTGAAGGGCTTCGAAGACAAAGTACACTGGTCGCTGGAGAGTGCCCTCTTCGAGGACGGCGCTGACCGCTGTTGCCGAGGCGGCGGGGTTAAATAGGAGGGGAGCCTCTGGTGCTGGGGCCACCAGAGTGGGAAGGGTTGCGAGGTGTTTCTTGATGTCGTCGAAGGCCTTTGCGCAGTCGTCGTCCCGATGAAACCCGTCGCAACCGCGGAGGGTCTTGCAAAATGGCAAGCCCCGCTCCGCTGCCCTGGAGAGGAAACGACTCAGGGCCACCATGCGACCAGCCAGCCTCTGGACCTCCCTCATCGTCTTGGGTGGTTCCATGCCCAGGATGGCGTCGACCTTGTCTGGGTTCGCTTGAATGCCTCGCCCGGACACGAGGAAGCCCAATAGCTTGCCCGCCTGCACGCCGAAAACACACTTGTCCGGATTGAGCTTGATGCCCGCCTTCCTGAGGTTGTAGAAGGTCTCCTGAAGATCCCGACCGTGGAAGGTGAGCTGCTTGGTTTTTACTACCACGTCATCCACGTAGGCCTCCACGTTCCTTCCTAGCTGGGTGGCTAGGGCCAGCGTGACGAGGCGGGTGAAGGTTGCGCCCGCGTTCTTCAAGCCGAAGAGCATCCTGACGAAGCAGAAGGTCCCAACCGACGTAATGAAGCTGGTTTTATCTTCATCGTCCTTGGCCATGTAGACCTGATGGTAGCCGGAGTAGGCGTCCAAGAAGCTCATGAGCTCGCACCCTGCGGTGGTGTCGACCAGTTGATCTATGCGCGACAGAGGGTAGTCGTTCTTTGGGCATGCCTTGTTGAGGGCGGTAAAGTCGATGCACATACGCCAGGCGCCACTGGCCTTTTTGACCAACACCGGATTGGCGAGCCAGTCCGGATGTTGGACCTCGCGGATAACCCCCGCCCGAAGGAGCTTCGCCACCTCCACCTTGGCCGCTTGCTGCCGGTCCATGGACATACGGCAAAGTTTTTGCTTGACTGGCTTGGCGTCAGGGCGGATCTCCAGGTTATGTTCGATGAGGGCGCGGTCCACACCTTTGATATCCTCTGGGGACCATGCGAAGACATCTATGTTGGCCCGAAGAACTCGGAGCAAGTCTTGCTCTACGTCCGGAAGGAGGCCTTCGCCTATGGATACGAACTGCCCCTCCGCCTGGAGAGGCACTCTCTAAACTTTGCCCTCCGGATGGGGCTTAGGTGTCCACCCTGGGGCGGATGGCGTGTCCGCCTGGTACTTGTCGGCGAGGACGTGCACCTTACGGTGCAGGCTTCCAGCTCTGGTTTCGATGCTCCTAGCCATATCCTGATAGCCGAAGATGGTGTTGACGCCCCGCCGGCCCGGGAGCTTCATACATAGGAAGGCATAGTGTGGGACCGCCTCGAAGGAGTTGATGGCAGGCCGGCCCAGTATGGCATTATATGAATACGGGACGTCCACGATGTCGAAGACGATGTCTTCAGTCCTGGCATTGTCGGCCTGGCACAAGGAGACTTGGAGGCGTACTTGACCCAAAGCCTTCAGTGACTGGCCTCCGAGGCCCTGGAGGGGGCTTCCGATGCTTTTAATAGACTCCGAGGTATCCCCATGCGATCAATGGCCTCCGCGAACAAGATGTTTGCGGAGCTCCCTCCGTCAATGAGGACACGCCTGACATCGCAGCCTGCGATGTTGGCCTGGATGACCAAGGGATATTGGTGGGGGAACTCCACGCCCTGGGCATCGGCTGACGTGAAGGTGATGCTGCGATGCGACGTCCCTACAGGTAGTTGTGCTGGGGAAGTGCTCGACGAAGAGCCTCCAGTGATGATGTTAACACCACGGCACTGGGTCTCTCCCGGAGGCCCAGCACGCGAGGGACTGCCTTGCGTACGCTGTACGTGGGCTACTGCGGGGTCAGCGCCTCCGAGGCCTGTATGTGGGCCATCGCTTGCCGCAACGCCGCGAGTTTGGTGCATGTCCGCGTGAAATGGCCCCCGTAGCCATGCACCTCGCACCATCTGCCGTATTCTACGATTTCCTGCTCCGCGCGCGGCTTTTCATCGCAGCTTCCTTCACGTCCCTCTCCGGCGCGCGGGGTTAAAGCGGTTTCCCAGGGAACGCCTTGCGCGGCGAGGACGCGGCGAGCCTTTTGGGGTCTTCGCCGGTTACGCCGGGGCTTGCGCCTGTCGTTTGGCGGGTTTTGGTGCACCCCGGCGTCGACGTGCTCGTGAGTGTCACCCGCGGACGCTTGCTTGTGTCTTGTCTTCGGGTTGTCTCTTATGCTTCTCCTTTGCGGCGACAACTCTGCCTGACCGGCATCGGAGCTGTCGCTGTTGCGTCTCCGCGCATCCTCCTCGGCCCGGGCGTATGCTTCCATTTTGTTGAAGAGCTTTGCCACCGACTTGAGTGGCTTCCGCACGTTATACTCAGCGAGTGGTCCCAGATGGAGACCTTGTACCGCTGCATTGATGACGGTTGTCTCGTTAACGTTCCTGACTTGGCAGCGTACCTTGGCGAAGCGATTGAAGTAACTCCGGAGCCCCTCCTCGGGTTTTTGCTTGACTGCGAAGAGCTGGTCCGCATCGACATGCTCAACGCGGTTTCCCTGGAAGTTGTTATAGAGTCGATCGCGGATCTGCTCCCACGCGTAGATGGACTGCGGCTCGATGGTGAAGAACCATGAGAGCGCCACCCCTTGTAACGCGAGGGGGAGTCCCTTGGCCTTCGTGGTGTTGTCTCCGCCAGCGGCTTCGATGGCGGTTTCGTACATGCGTACGAATTCTCGCGGGTCTGTGTCACCTTTATACGCCTCGATGACACTCGGGAACCTGAAGTCCTCGGGCCATGCCGCCTGCTGCAGGCCCGCGGAGAGTGGGGACTCTGGGTCCACGCATCGTAGTAGGGCGCGACCGGGCGTAAGGGCGTCATGGCCATCTGCCCTCTCCGGAGTGGGCTCTACTGCGGCTGCTGGTGGGATCTGCTGACCCCAAATTTCCTGCATACCTTGCACGGCTTCGCGAAGATCCGCCAACTCCCGTCGGAGCATGCCAAAGGCCGTCAGCTGGGCGCTGTCTCCCATGGGCATGACCAAGGCCGCTGGCGCATCCGGGCTGCCTGTCGTGGCAGCGCGATGGAGTTGGAGGTCGATGAGGGGGTCAGGTGCCGAGGCGGTGGGGTCAAGTGTCCAGGTGGTAATGGCAGGATCGGATGTTGCGCTGGGAACACCAATGCTCGCGACCGCCGCGCTCGCGCTGCTGCCCGCGCCTGCCGCTGCCCCGGTATTGACGCGAAATCCCATTGCTCCCGCCTTCTTCTTCTTCGCCGCTGATGACGAAGCTTTCTTTGGTGCCATCCTCCTTCAGATCTGGAGGCGTATCCTTGTCCTCCCTACGGACGACGCCAACTGTCGTGGCTACTGACCAGACAGAAAGAGAGTATGGTAGTGGAGAGTTAGGTGAGTAATGGCTTAGCGCCCTCTCCCCATGGCCTGTGTTGTATATATATATATCCACATGTGGAGTGCTTTTACAATTGTACCCTTACATCCGAATGTACCCTACAAGGGCACTTATGTCATTGTACATGTCCCATTCTGGGCCTTACATTCTTCTAACAGGCCTGCTGGGCTTAGGTGGGGGCCACCCCTACAACAGGCATGTATGGATCAATGTAATTTATCATGTTCTTACTCATCCCAGGTCTTAAAGCTCCATAAAAGGATTTTGATATTTTCTTGCAACCTCTTATAGAAGAATTGGTTGAACTTTGGGAAGGTGTTAGTACTTATAATGCTTTTATCGTAGGAATGTTTGAACTGCATGACGAACATCATGTGGCATCTACGACCAAACAAAAAAAGTCATAACACGCACTACCCAGGCTTGCTGACGAGGCATCTCTACAATGCATGACGAAAATGCTTGCCCACCCGTGATAAAAAGATGTCATGCAAAACACCTACCCAATGGCTACCCGACCGGGCAGGCCTACTAATCTATGATAAAATGGCATATTTGCATGACGTTACCAAATCTTGCATGACAATTATAAATGTCACCAAATTACTGACTTTTCATGATAATTATGGCTTCATCGTTAAGTTTATGATGGAAAATGCTCCCCGTGTCACTAGATACAATCTATGACACACATTCTATGACGATGGTCGTGACGCCACCTTTTTCAACACAAAAAATTATTTACAACAAAAATAGACTGTTTGTGATGATTTCTGCTCGTCACTGAACCTCATATTTCTTGTAGTGAAGATTGATGTTATCAATATTGCTATAATCTAATTATTTTACATAAAAAGTAAAATAAATAGATAATAAAATTAACTTTTGTTATTCTAAACCTCCGAATCTTAATGTCTAAATTAATAACTACTTAGTATTTAACATACAACCTGAATTGAGGAATAGGATACAACCAAACACCCAAGTCTTTCATAATCTTGGATGATACATGATTCTACATGTTTCTACTATGATTCTACCATGATTCTAATGCGATTCCACATGATTCTATGATCAGGATCGTGATTCTATCATGTACGATTCAAGATGCAATTTGAGTTAGATTGATTTTGCGGGATCATAGAATCGTATGATTCTATGACTAGAATCTTGAATTTAATAGCCTTCATTGAGTGTGCATCAAACCAACATATAATTATTCCATAAAGGCCAAACTTATGACAGGATATAGCATATCAGCCTAGTTTACACATAGAGCTTCCAAGTCCAAAGTTTATATTTCATAACAAAAGAACTTCTACAGGCGTGCTTGAGCATAGATAAGATCTAAAACCAATAATCATATCCTACTAAGGAATCATCGATGTCTTCCTCAAAAGGCTATTCATTGTCTTTCAAAGTTTCTTCTGTTGATATTTTAGCAAGTATGAGTACAACCGTACCCAACAAATCACATGAAGAATATTAATTAACAACTTGCCAGTATTTCAAGAAAATGGGATGTGATGGTTTCAACATTATATTTGTGGATGGAAGTTTATTTATAAACATCTTTTTACATGAAATGATAAAACATTGTCTTCTTAAGAAAAAGGGATTTAAACAACTTAATTACCAAATTGAAACCTTACCAAAGCTACTTTTGGTTTGTTATTAGATTCACCCATTAAACACAACTTTATTTATCGAAAGTATAGTGTGTTCGAATACTATAAGTTTTAGTCTATAGAATTGCCCATATTTATCTACAAGGTGTCTCAAACTCTTAATAGCATGCAATAGACACGTAACATGATAGCGTGCGACTGAGTTGAGATAACAAGATCATTCATTGCTTTCTTCTTTCTAGGTTCTACCCGGTAGGCTCAAGGCCAAACAATATTGTTGGGAATCCACAGGCCAAAGCAGAAATCGTGGTCCGACGTTGAGTGGACCTACCACTGCGAAGAATGACAAGTGACTTTCTAGTCTCACTTCTATTTCACCCCTTGTTCGTGGGCCATCCTGAAACCCTATGATAACTGACCTTCTTGTAGACATTTGATCGAATCGGGTAGTATACTAGACTAGGTTTGATAAGTCAAAACTTGTAGTTGAGCAATTTCTATGTCCTTTACTCAGCATAAGGTTCTAGTCCTTACTTTCTCAAATGAAGCTACTAACCACATACCTGTTGCAAGCACGTCCACTCTACATTTTGTCGACCGGCTGTGTGCTGTGCCAGGTGATGAGGACATCCTTTCCATAGATACAACTGTGCCAACTCCACAACAAACTCAACAAACTAAAACTAGGATACAAGGACCAATGACTCGAGCGCGAGCACGTCAACTTCACCATCAGGTGAATGCGTTCCTAAGTTTACATACAAATGTTTCAAAGAATGGCATACTATTTAATTCTTGTGATAATTTAATTGTCCTTAGGAACCATGGTGAAGAACCACGCGAGCTCAAGTGTAGAAGTAGATTCGTCAAGCGCAATCCAAGTCCTGTTCGCGAGTTCGATTCAGATTCGGCCTTTGTAACAGCGCCTACTTCAAACAGCCATAACTTTTGATCCAGAAGGCTTCTCGGGGCCCGTGAATACTCATTGGAAAGCTCTTGGAGTCTACTTACAGATGGATATAGTCTCACCTCCAAACTCCATCCGAGCAGACCAAAAACTGCGAAAAAAAGACACATCACTTTTTCAGTCCGAGTCAAAGTGGGCCGAGGGCCTTGTAATTTTGGCTATTTGGGCCGGTACTGTTCATGTGAACAGTACCACGGCCACATGAACAGTATACAAGAATAGTACCACATCCCTTTTCATTAGATAAGTGCGGCTCTCCCCTCCCCTATTTAAGGAGGTCGCACCCCTTTAGTTTTCCTTGGGTTTTTCTTAAGAGATTATTTAGCTTAGCAGTTTCACTGCATGTTCGGTTGAGAAACCCCAACTTGTGAACTTAAACATTATTCGCAATACAATTTTAGATTGCATCTTAAACTCTCTTGCTTGTGTTCTCGATTCGCTTGCAGGAGATAGCGTTCTTGGCGAGGTCAATCGTGTTCGGCACGGTTGATAACCAACGGAGCAGTGGTGTAGTGATTGTGAGGGGTTCAATCTGTTTTGGTCGGAGCCTTTGGATCATCAACGTCGAGTTCTCCACAATCGACTTATCAGTACCTCTCGGAAGATCGGGCCAACGTCACATTACCAGGAGCACCCCCATACCCTGCTGCCCTCAAGTTGTGACACTGCACCATGCGTCATGCTGTCTCATCACCACCTCGTCCATGCCATGCCATGCTCTGGAATGCCCTGCCCTATGATGCCCATACCTTGTCTTGGCAGACTCATCGCCATGATCGAAGGTCGCATCATGATGACGTCGTGCTCTATCCCGTGCACTGCTCCTGGGTTGCTGGTAATAGACAGCCACAGTGCCTCCCTCCATGGCTATAAGTATCCCCAAACTGTGATTATTCCAGGACATCTCCCTCATTCTCCCTTCCTCCTCCCGAAGCTCGACCCGAGCTCAAAGTTGCCTGAGCCGTGCTCTGGCCCCCGCCCTCCCTCTGGCGTCCCGACCGCCTCGGTGCATCCCCTCCAAAAGCGACCATGTCACCCTGCGTTCCACACCCCAGGAGCCCATTCACTTGACCAATTGAAGTTCCTTGGCCGGAGTTCACCAGAACGGCCACCTTCCTTAATTCCGACCAAAATAGCCACCACCAACTCCATTCCTCCTCCAGAGCACTCCGATTCAATTCCTTGCCATCAGAGCATATTTTTGCCGTCCTCGACTTCCTCCAAGTGCTGGCCGACATTCTTCTTCGCCTGAGCAAGCCACCCACGGTGGCCCTCTCCGCACCACTGCCCGCGCACGCCGCCAAAACTCCTCATCGCCCCTCCACCTCCATAGCTAGCTTGGTAAGGTTCCCCACACCCCATGGGTGCCCATGCCCCTCTTCTTCTTTCCCATAACTCGCTAGTGCTTCCACTTCTTGTTTTGGCTTCACCATCGACTGCCTAGAGCCACCGTCAGCTTGCCACGCTGCCGCCCAGGGCAAGGCGCCGCCTCCCAAGGCATGTCCTGAGGGACCCACCTGTGTGAAGCTTCCGTTTCCACTACTACCCTTTATTGATTTCGGCCTGATTGGCCCATGAGTTAGTCTATATTATATTTACACTTCCACATGGTATGTACTTTTGATGTTTAGTATTGTATTTATGAGCACTATTTACTGATCTAGAGAATAGTGCGGTGGAATCATAGAGTATTATGGATTGCAAAATCCGAGTCCAACAGAGCTGGTATCAGAGCATATCGAGTATAGGTTGTGACCTTAGTTAGCTTGGATGTTAGGTTCATAACTAGAATTACTTCTTCAAAATCTAGTTGCAAAATATAAGTATCATTGCCTTATGAACCAATGTTTGGAAGTTGATGATGTTGTGGGCAGAGAGGGACCACTTCATTTCTTTATTAAGGCACTCCCGAAAGAGAGTGACCTTCCTCCTCTTGTTCAATATTTTGGAGGTAGCATACCAAATGAGGTAATTAAAGTGGTGAAGAAACTCCATCACGGACATGTTCCCTTACGTGATGTCATAGAACTCCTGCTTCTTGATCTCCATAAGACCTGTTGGAATATGGGCATTATGGAAGGCCTCCTTGAAGGTGGCCCAAGTAACGACATGGCCTTTTGGGAGTATGAATTGGTGATTTTCCCACCAAGCAGATGCATGCGCCTTGGAGTTGGTAAGATGCGTAAAGTACCTTCTCCTTGTTATTGAACTGGACAGTGGCTAGCTTGCTCTTGATGGAGTGAAGCGAGTCATTGGTGTCCAAAGGATGCGGTACGGTCGTGAAGGTTGATGGCCAAGTTCGCAAGAACTCGCCCAACCTTGACTGGGGCTGTATTGCAGCAATTCTGCCTCTTGTGGCTGTAGTGCCAAGGTTGGCAGTGTTCCGAACAAATTGGTACAACAAGAGTGTGTTTGTTTGTTGTCCTTTCTCATCATGGCGAGCACTTGTGCCATTATGAGCAGCTTCAGCAACTGTTGATTTTGTTTAGCTTGAGGTGCACCCTACGGAGAATCGGTTTGCCATGAAGTTGGCACAGTCGAGGATGGGTGCAGTGGGTTGCGTTATGGAGGATTGGTTGCCTCGCCTCTTGGTTGTCGAGAACTAAAGGCCTCACCACTTGCCATAATTTGATTCATAGAACGGGTTACAGGCATCCTGTCTATACAACACAAATTTCCAAAAATTCCCTCTGCCCCTACCGTACTCCAGCTTGGTAGTTTCCACCGCCTGTCCAAGGTTGAGCCTTGGGATTTGACAGCGGACTTGAAAAGCCACCTACAAATGCTTTAGCCTAATCATTCTAGATAACGCTTGCATCCTCTGTCTTACCATGGCTGCTAGCACAGAGTTAGCCGATGCTTATTCCTCAGGTACAGTCATTATTTGTTCCTCGAGAAAAGAAATTGACGACCTGTAGGCCTTCCACCTATACGTGGCATTGCTCTGTTAGGCTTTTGCCCATTGTAGAAAATTCCCCACCACTATCTCCCGTAGGAGTCTAGGCCGTGTCTCAGTCCCAGTGTGGCTAATCATCCTCTCGGACTAGCTATTGATCATCGCCTTAGTAAGCTATTGCCTCACCAACTAGCTAATCAGACACGAGCCCCTCCTTGGGTTGATTTCTCCTTTTGCTCCTCAGCCTATGGGGTATTAGCAACCGTTTCAGTTGTTGTTCCCCTCCCAAGGGCATCTTATGCGTTACTCACCCGTTCGCCATTGGAAACACCACTTCTCATTCAACTTGCATGTGTTAAGCATGCCACTAGCGTTCATCTTGAGCCAAGATCGAACTCTTCATGAGATTTATAGTTGCATTACTTCTAGCTTCCTTATTCATAGACAAAGCAGATTTAGAATTGTCTTTCCTTCCAAGGATAACTTGTATCCATGCGCTTCAAAATATTAGCTTGGAGTTCGCCACCACCTGTATAGCCAATCCTACCTTATCATGTCAATCACATAAACCTCTTATCCATTCCCGTTCGATTGTGGCGGGGGAGTAAGTCAAAATAGAAAAAACCCACATTGGGTTTAGGGATAATCAGGCTTGAACTGATGACTTCCACCACATCAAGGTGACACTCTACCGCTAAGTTATATCCCTTCCCTGTCCCATCGAGAAAGAGAATTAGTGAATCCTAAGGCAAAGGGGCATTACAAAAAATTCCACTTGAATCGATTGATTCCTCTTTACCGAAGAAGCCTGCGCTCAAAATAAGCGAGCACGAGCTTTTCTGGTTAAAACGTATTTTATCTTTATCACTTTATCATGAGTTATTTTCCTTGGTTAACAATACTTATTGTTTTGTCGATATTTGCAGGTTCATTAATTTTCTTTTTACCTCATAGGGAAAACAAAATCATTAGATGGTATACTATATCTATTTATTTATTAGAATTCCTTCTAATGACTTAGCATTCTATTATCATTTTCAATCGGAGGATCCCTTAATCCAATTAAAGGAGGATTCTAAATGCATAGATGCCTTTGATTTCCACTAGAGATTGGGAATCGATGGACTTTCATTAGGATATATTTTATTGACATGATTTATCTCTACTTTAGTTACTTAAACAGCTTGGCCAGTTACCCGGAATTCATGATTATTCTATTTCCTGATGCTAGCAATGTATAGTGGTCAAATAGGATTATTTTCTTTGTCAGACCTTTTACATTTTTTAATCATGTGGCAGTTAGAATTAATTCCTATTTATTTACTTTAATCCATTTGGGGGGGGGGGGAGGTGTCTGCATTCAGCTACAAAGTTTATTTTGTATACTATAGGTAGTTCCATTTTTTTTCTTAATTGGAGTTCTAGCTATGGGCATATAAGCTGATAGGCGTAGTTGTAGCGAAGCGGCGTATATCGTAGTTGTTCGGATAGCAAGCTACCTGACGGGATAAGGCTACTAGTGCCCTCCACTCGTGCCTACTTTCACTAACCTATAGCTATTGCATGCAAGCTCAATCTTCTATCTCGCATTGCTACGCGCTCGAAACAGCCAATTCGCTCGTATAGCTAACGCAACCTATAGAGTTTGGGGGGTGCAGGGAGTATGATGGACGAAGGACGATTTGCATGAAAGATAAGAGGGAATGAGTACAAGTTAAGTATGTCAACAAGTAATGGTATCCCATGCTAAATTACTTCATCTACAACTAGGATATGTGATAATTTATGACATAAGGACAACATACATGAAACTTTAATATGAGGGTTAAGTTTTACATGGTTTCCACAATCCTTGCTTAAACATAGAGCAAACAACTATACCAAATATAGTGGCAAAATACAACCATCACACAACAACATCTTACATAATTTAGCACATGAAAATACCCAAAAGTAGCTCATATCAACTTCCTAAAGTGTGCTCTAGCCCGAAAGCATAGGCCTAAGCATTGTCATTGCACTCGGCGATTTAGGCGCATCAGGGACAATAGGGGCTATAAGCTCCACGAACTCAGCCTCCTCACATCCATTGTAGTGAAGATGGTGTCACTGCACTACTTGTGGTGGCTCGTCCGTAGCTATACAGATGGCCATTACGCGAAGATGGTGCTCGATAACCGACATGCGGGGACATTGGGTAGTCGGTCGAATGACGTAGATAGGCTTGGGAAACTCCTCAGCGGGTATAAGTACGACATCCTCCCTGTACAATAGCTCCTGTGTGAATAAGCCTTGGCCAACCAACAGAGTGATGTTGTCCTCAAGCATCGCTATCCTCCGACGTGCCTCCAAAAGCTCGCGAGACAAACGATGGAGATACCCATCGAGTGACCTTACCAAACCCGCGAGATGGGGAGTGATGAAACCCATGTTAGGCACATGGTAGACATTGTTCTCACTATTTCCCAGTCGTGAGGGAAACTAGTAGAACTTGTCCATCTCAGGAAAGTCGTGATGAAGGTGAACAATGGCGATGTAGGCCACATCATAGAGTGACTTGAGAGCGCTTGAGCCTCATCCTAAGTAGTGTAGGGGTTGATCTCCAGGGTGCTGTCCCCGAATAAGCACCTCCAAAAGGTACTTGGTGGATGCCTTACTGGAGGGTGTGTTGAAAATGGTGTATTTTGGCGCACAGGTGAAGCAAGCATGCTGCAACATCACCCATAGGGTGTGCTGCAACGTGCCCTCGTCGAAGGCACTAGTCCGGCATTGTGGCTCCCAACGGGTAGGTATCTATAAATTTTTGAACAAGGCGGGGTTAGTGATCATGTTTACAAAGTAAAATGAGAGATGGAGATAAGAAATGATGCTAGGAAAAGAAAACGGTGCAACAGTGCGTTGCCTTATATTTTTCACAAGATTTTGTTACTTCCTAAGGTTATTCAGATCGTACTACCCCTTTGTGCTCACTTAACTAAAATTTTCGAAACAAGGAGAGTGCCTAGAAATAGCAGCAAAATTCTTGATTAAAAATGATAGCAAGGGATGAGGTCGGAGAGCCTTAAATAGTTGCAAAACACTCATTCTTAGTTCGTGGCGTATTTTTGAAAATCATTACAAAAAGCCATTTATAAATAGCGTTTGCAATAGTTTAAAAAGGAATTTTGAAAAGCCTTTTAGCGAGTGTTTTAGGAACATTTTCAAACATTTTGGTTCTATTTTAAAGATTAAAATGTTGCGTAAAACCTTTATTTTTAGAAGGTATACCTTTCTTTAAAACACGGGTTATTTTGAGACAAGATAAGTAGGAAAACAAAAGAATGATTTAGATAAGATGAGTGAGCTAAGAGCCTAAGAGGGGTAAGATTAGCAAGAATTTCTATATTTTTCACAACTATTTTATGATTTAAATTAGTTGTATTTGGAAATTAAATTATTAATCTAACAACCATTCTATCTAGGGCTTAACCTACATTCAGCGTGGTTTTGATACCAACACTGTCAGACCTCAGGTGTCAAATACCTGTAATCCTCATGTGTGTACTGTACTAGTTCCATAATCAGTGGTTAGTATACATAACCACAATATTGAAATCACATCCATACATATTGCATTCATACAACTTACAACGATAGGTCATACATACGTGATATATATCAAGTTTACAACAAAAAGGCCGACCAGCCAAATAAATACAAGTACCAATAGAGTGCAGTGGATGGCAAGGTAAATACATCAAAATACATCCAGTGGTATGCCATTCATACCCCACATGCAACCAATAAGGATTAGGCCCTAGAATGACCCGTCGTAGTACCCTCCAGTACTGGGTGCAAAGTATGCGTCATCGGGTATTGTTTCTTCTTCATTCTTTGAGCAACAATTTAAGCAAGGTTGAGTATATTGTGTACTCAGCAAGACTTATAGTATATCACAACATGTTATATAAATGCAAAGCTAAATATAGGATGAGGCTATACGCTACAAGTTATTTTCAGCATAAAGCAAGTTTTCATTTGCAATATCGATAGGTAACAATTTGCAATGGAATTTTAAAGAACAATTGCTGTGTAAAGAAATAAAAAGTATATAACTTTGAACAAGAGTAAATCACAGACCTCCTCGGCTGCGAGCGATGAATAAATTTCAGCCATAGACATGGCACATACGTCACAACATATCATCCCATCATTTTCAACAAAACTATTTTGTCAAAAAATAAAAACTAGACCCAATGCAGTTGTACCAAGCATGCTCATGACCATGAGCATGGCTATTTATGTAGTTTTACACTCTCGAGAGGTTGAACTGCTTTACCTATATGAGATAATCAACTATTCCGTTAGCCGCTACACGCTTTTTTAGGCAAGCAACAAAGTGATTATCTTATAGCCATTACATCATCTAGACCTAACCTTGTACCAGCTTGATGAGTGACAAACCCTCACTTACACGTGTCTAACCCCCAAGTGAGGCATTCACCGTTGTATCGGCAAGATTTGGCCCAACGCCTCGGTGAAGGGACCCTGTACAAGCATCCTACCCGGTATGCTTTTACAACTACGACCTACCAAAATACAAGGCTAGTCCTAGATAACTTAGATAAAAACAGAGCCTATAATAGCACATGTGGTTGTACGGTTAGACTTAGATGTGCGACAATAGAGTTCGGTCCTTAATCAACCCAGGTGAGAATCTCCCTCTATCTATATATGAGATCACACTCACATTTTTCAATTTATGATATAACTCGCCCATGTCAAAAACTAGGTTTTTTATTTTTATTTTTATACCAAACTAACAAAGGATACCCATATAGTCCAACATTTCAAATAACCCAATTCCATATGCAAGTTTAAATCAAATTCTCAATTTTAACAAAAACTAGAGCATGATTAAGCATCTAACCATTATGAACAACAATTACTCCCCAAGGGGACATTAGCTACTATCCACATCATATTCTAAGGGCTACAACAGTAAGTATATTGAATTCACAAGGAGTAGCAATGCATACAAGCGAAAATAACAACCGTTACCGGTAAGTATAGCCATTTTAGACAAACATACATGCATGCATAATATTCTGTGCAAACAACATACAATAATAGGATCAACATAGTCAAAGGGGGTGCTTGTCTTACTCTGGTTGCTCAGAGAGTTGTTTGGGATAGTTCTTGTAGTTTTCGGTGTGATGGTATCTAATCGATAAAACCAAATTAACACAAATAAGAGTTAAATAAAATCAAATAGATACTAAGCTTAAATGTTTTTGTGTATTCAGATAGAGCATGGCTTTATAAAAATTTAGAGATAAAAATTACTAAATTTAGAGTTCATATGCAAAAGTCACATGCATTTGAATTTAGCCCAGTTTTAAAAATACTGAAAAATAAAAGATGATGTTGAAGGCGTATTTCGGCTAAAGTGTGTTTTCCTAATGAGAAAGTGAACTCTCACAGAACTAAAAGTGGCTTTTCCTATCTTAACTATTTTCAAATTTCTTTTTATTACAAGTGGGGCCTAACATGTTAGCTCACATATTTTAAATTGCATTTTAATTATACAAACAGTAATAGGGACCTACATGTGATAGACTCATAAACTTTCCTAATTGCTTAATTAACTTCTTAATTAATTTTTATATCTGATTTAACCCAATTGATGAGTGTGCCTTACTGGTTAGAGAGAGAGAGAGAGAGTGAGGGGCAGTGAGCAATGGTGGGTTTGCTAAGCTTGCCAGCAGCGAGGGAGGCTACAGTGTGGCTTGGGGATTGGCAAAATGGAACGGCGATTGCATGACAAAGCTATGGGAGGTGGAAGCGGTGCTAGGGGAGCTTTGGTGTGGCAGCGTGATGACGAGGAGCAGTGGTGGCACTCGGAGCTGCGATGGCTTTGTAGAGGGAGGCTCGCTATTGCTCTAAAACTAGTTGCTCTAGGTTTAGTGGGTGATCGCGGGGTGATTAGGGTTGGCTCGGGGACCTAAGGTCACTAAAATAGATGATGGCAAGGTTCTCTGTGGCGGCACCATAGTCGGCCAGAGCAACGACCAAGAAAACTACGGCCATTGGCCAAATTGACCAGTGCATGAGCACATGGTGGTCTGTAGGAGGCTCATAGAGGGTTCAGCTGAGGCTGGGGTGGTTGAAGATGACTTGTCGACGATGAGCAGCGGCAGCACAGAGGTGATCCACAATGGTAGAAAACCTCAATGAAGGAGCTACGGGGAGTCGTGTGTTAGCTTCCTAGTATAGGAGGTATGGTGTGAGAGCAAGGGATTGAGCTCGGGCTCATCGAAGAAGCTGAAAAACGGAGAAAGCTCGGCGTCAGTGATTCTCTGTGCTTCGCTGCAATTAAATGAGCATGGAGTTCAGAGGGGAACTGTGGAAAGATACTCACTAGAGAAGTTAGAACACGGTTGTGGGCTCACTGGCATCGAGAACGACGCACTCATTCTCATCGATTCAGGGAGCTAGAAGTTTAGGAAATGTGTGAAAATGAACAAGTGGGCGGGCTGAGGAGACAGAACAAAGATGAGTGTAAGTACCTAAGAGATTTTGTGGGGGGAGAGAGAGAGATTGTCTCGCATGGCCGCAGCGAGAAATCACGAGCTCGTGCACGTCTCTATTGCGCTGACAAGTAGAGGAGACAAAATGGCATTCATGGGCATTACAACAATGGGGCTGGGCGAGGCGGTCAGAACGCAAGCAGCACAGCGCGGAGCTGCGCGTGGTGAACAACATGCACACGCTCGGGCGAGCCGGAAGCGGCGAGGTGGTGAGCGAAGCCTGCGGCATGGGGTCAGGGAGTTAGTGCACAGCGAGCGAGAGGGTGGAGCGGAGGAGAGAGGGTCATGGGCACAAGTATGCAGGCACGAAGCGGGCGCGACCACGATGGCGCTTGGCGTGGGCGTGATGTAGGAGACGAAGTCTGACGGGTGGGGTCTGGAACCACTTGTCGGTGACCAAGATTTGAAGATTTAGAGAGAAAGTGCATTTGCAAAAATATGCTTTGTGAAGTGGAAAGCGAAAAAGAGGAGAGTTAGGGGATTAAATTCTATTTTTGATTTGAATTTTTAAATTTCTATTTACGCTGAGAATTTGGGGAATTTGTAACTATGGGAAATGAGCTTCCAAAATTATAATTTTTTTTATGAAGGCTCCTGATATAGTGTAGATTCTTGTGAATTTTTTTACAAGATTTTATCTTCTTTAAAGTTCAGTCAAAATTCTTTTAAGTCCTTGTTTTATTCAAAATGCACTATTTGAATTTTGGAAAATTTAGAAACATGCTAAAAAATATACCAGCATTTATTTCTAGCACAAACTTATATTTGCATTATTGGGATGTTACATTATTGAATTTTCAAGCAATAGTTTTCACTGTAAATTTTCCCACGTCACTTTCTGGATCATCTTTTCAAATTCAAATTTTAATTCAATTTGGGTTTTATCGATTGTATATTCTTTTTCCAAATTAGTGTTCGCAAATTATCTTCCAGAGAAACTTCAATCAAAATAGAAAACTAAATGTCAACAAAATACAAGCAAATTTTTAAAATTTTACACATTTTCAAACATCATTAACTTTAGGTTGTTACATTAGAATGATTAAATGTGCTATGTATGAGATAAAGTATCATAAATATCTTGACATTACATAAGTTACAAGGATATTTGAATCCAATTGAATTGAGTTAATATTCGATTGGAAATTATGTTCATATTCATATTTAAGTATATCAGAATCCGTATCTTATCTGTTTGAAAAAACAAATATAAATATCATTCGATCACTATTCAACAATACCTGTTTTTTTTTATTTTTAAATTTTTTAAATTTAGTTACACCAAATAAGCTATCATCAGTTACAGTGTAATTTCAACTAGCTACAGTGCAATTTTAACCATAAGCCAGCGTATTTTAGCCCAACCGAACGGCACCTAGATCCGTTGACGCCCTTGCTACCAACCACCACCATCAACCTTGCGATCCTCCCACATCCTCTTTCCCCACCTATGGTAGCTGCCCATAACCCATGCATTTCCCACTAAATGTGTCAATGCCTGGCCACTTGATGTTGCTCCTAAACGCTAACTCAACTGTGTGACCTGTCACCCAAAACCTAACTCAACATCTGGGAGCACTACAAGAAAAACCCTATGTAGTGGCACTTTTTGAGAAGTGTTTTCCAATTTGTCTTTAAAATTGGAGTTACATAACCTAGAGGTACTTTTTAGAGACACTTTAAAAATCACCGTAAAATTTTGTATTGTAGAAGCGGTTTTGATACGTTTTAGAACTACATGCAAAACTTTATCTTTTAGAGACATTTTTGAGATACTCTCTAATCTGTCTCAAGTTTTTTATTGCGTAAAGACATTTTTTGAGACACTTTTAATTATCTAGAGGCGTTTTTTGGTGGTTTACATATGTTAAATGACTTACATATAAATATTGTAAGACACAACTAAACACATAAAGCGGTGAAGTTGAGGTGGTTAGTGCAACATGTCCAAGATAAGTACTACTTCCATGAGGTCTAGAGTTCGAGTGCCAACCTTTGCAAGAGTTCATACATGTTTTTAGAATTTGCTTGCTGTGGTACACTACAGTAGTGACACAATTTAATGCCACTATAAAATATCTTTATTCCCTTAGAGACACAAAAAACACATCATTTTTTAAAAAGTGTCTCTACATGGGGTTTATATTGTAGTGGAGGAACATTGAAGACCCCTGGGGCCCCAACTATCGTTGATTGGTTGTTGGCACTGTTTCTCGCTTGCGTGGATACACATGCAGGTAGAAGGCAGTGGTCGCGGGTAGAAAATGACACAATGGCATCCAAGGGTGGATTCCACATGGAGGGCAAATCAGATGGTGGGAGACTGGGAAGGGTGTTCGCGGGATTGGTTTGATCCAGGCAGATAGGGCTTTCAATAGTGAAATGCTACCATTGAAGCATAACCACTTGCTTAAGAGTAGCCAAAGAGCCTAAACCCCGAGCTATAAAGAAACCAGCTTTCAAACAGCAAATTAATAGGTGAGTTCTCTTCGGCTGTGGTTTATAGCTTATAGCTACGGTTGATGTTTTTGATCCTAGTATGAGCGCTTGTACGAATGAACTAAATGCCGATAAGTCGATAAGCCGTTTTGAAAAAGTTGTCCTGATAAATCTTTTTAAAAAAACTATAAAAAATCGTTCCATCTATTTATTTAGAAAAAATCGTAGATTATAAATCATAACCCAAAAAGACCTATCCAACTTTTGTTGCATTAGGCATACTGCCCACGTAGCAGTAGCCAGTAGCAAGCTAGCTGCTGACCTGCAGCGTCAATTGTTCACTGGTCAAATAATAGTGGTGTCTTTTTTATACTACCAAAAGGTCCCCAGTGGTGAAAAAACTTTAATTTTCTAATGACGTTGAAAGTTCAAAGCATGCCAACGCGCTAACTTCAATAATCTACTTCAGGCAGCAGTGTCTTGAAGAAATTGCTTGCCCCCCTGCCCGGAAAATTCCGAAGAAGACCGGTACACTTTCCGTTCAAAAGTCTACGACGTTTCGGAATGCGAGAGGCCAAACTTTTCTAATTCTGATTACTTATCTCTACTATTATATAAAAAAAGTTGATAGTTATCGGTACACTCTTCTCCCCTCTCTCTATACCATCCGATTTGATCTAGACTATTCGTCTCTTTTCTCCCCTCTCTCTCTCTCTTAGGAATCAGGATACAACCGTCCACCCCATCCACTTTTCTCATCTCCTCACGCATTCTGACCACCCTTCTCTCTCTGTCACTTACCCTCCAATGTTTGATGTGTGAAATTGGCACTTGCTCTTCAATGTTTGATGTGTGAAATTCACCAGGCAGTAAATTCCGTCTTATCATTTTTATAACTCTGTTGTAACGCACGAGTCTCTAACTAATTTATGTAAAAATGATACTATTAGATTCGTCATGACAAAAATACTTTCGTAATATAGAAATTGATCGCTATGGCCAGAGTTGAATATTGAAGTCCATACATAAAACGATGTATATGAGTATATTTCTGAACAGATGGAGTACCAGCTAACCAAACAGGTGGCTAAAAGCTCTGAACTAACTAATGGCCAATTGCATCTGTGCCCAACCTTTTGTCCTTGTACTTTTAACACCTCTGGTTAACAAATTGTTAAGGACTGCCCACTTTGTTTAAAGGAGTAATTAAACATATAAGAAGATGGGAATGTCTTGGGAGAAGTGAAGGCTCTGTCCTGACATCGCCAATAATGCCCCACTAAGAATTCATCACATTAGCAGTTTCCAGTAAGAGACGTATCCGGACACATCCGCATAAGATACCTCACGTGATTACAGGAAAGAAAATATGCTAATGACTGGCCTAATGTTGCTTGTTTCCATCTCATTGAGGCTGGGCCCGTTTGGTCGTGAAAGGTTCAGTGATCTCGTGAAAGAGCTAGCTTATCGTGCCTGTATCAATAGCAGCGGAGCCATGTGGAAAGCGATCCTACAATTAGAGCTATGCCGTGCCATTCGGTGATTTTAGCCAGTCCTACAATTCTACAATTCTGATCTATTCGTGAGAAACAGTACGTAAAGGAAATTAGTCATGTACGATTTTAGTCAGCACATCTAATCGATCAGGCCGGTGAGGAGGCACGCAGGCAAGATTTCCCCGGCAAGATGTCGCGGTGGCTCTCGGCTCGGCGGACGGCCCCGTGCGGCGTGCGGGGCTCGCGAGGCAGCCGCGCGCGCGGCCCGGGCAAGTAGGGCAGCAAGGCGAGTGCGTGCTGCTCCAGGCAAGTGGGAGCTTTCTGCCGCTGCATGCATCTGCTGCATGTGGCCTCTGCTTTCGATCGCTGGATTCACATTTTTACTTAAAAAAAACAATGGAGGGAGAGGACACTGTCTTTGCAAAAGCAGGTTCGATGAACATGGGCATTGGACGTGGAGATACTAATGATATCATTTTTTATCACGGAAAGTTGACATTGCTGCCATCTATGGTATCATATTATTTGAAGCGAAGGGTCTATCTAGTTTATTGTCTTTGTGGTGAATGGATCAGATGCCTCCGATGTGTGTCCACACTTTGATACATCCTCAAGAGGGTTCTCATCTGATATTGGCATAAACTTGTCGCTATGTTACGAAGACCAATGTAGGACCATGTGATAACTCCATATTGATGATGTGTATTGATATTGCAAGTCTGATGATTGCATTGTTTGAGTTTGATTTTATCTGAATTTGCAGAGTTGTAGTTTGTTGTCAGGATTTGAGCGGTCTGACCGGCCTAGCAATGATCGTCAGACCAACGGCTATAGAGTGGTCAGACCGGCCATGTGGCCTTTTGGAAGATGGATACAAACACTTGTGTAGTGTGTTTAAGGATATCTTTGCACTAGGTGTTACTCATTTTGGAGTTTTGAGCTGAAACTAGATAGTGGTTAACCAAAATTCCAGAGATGATGTTTTCTGCTGCTCTTAAGTGTTCAGACCGACCTGTGGTCGATGGTCAGTCCGCTAGCGGTCTGACCAGCATTGAGGCAGCAGTTAGGCCAGTTCCCTGTTACCATGGTTTGACCAGACGTTGGTTGGTGGTTAGTTGACTCTTGCAGAAATGAGTGAGCTGATTTTGTTTTCAAGTGAGTTTGCTCTCAAGGAGCTTTGGGTTTTTATTAGGATATGTTGTGGTATGTTTGTGTGTCACATATAACAGGGAATCATGTGTTGAGATAGAAATCTTGACGAGAATGTCAAGTGGCGCATGTTTGGATCGATTTTGTTGATGATAGTCAAGTACATATCACTAATGCTTGGGACAATGCTCGTTCTTTGATGTGTAGGGCATTTGGTGATTGTTGGTGGTCAGCGGCAAGACCAAGGCTAGAAGAGGAACCCGAGGCCATAGAGGGTCACGTAAGTCCGAGTGAAGCTACATCTCAAGCGGAAAAGCACAAAAGAAAGACAAGAAACGTGATGAGGCAAATGCATGCATGTGATGTGCTATTGGATTTGGGCCGTTTTAAGTGGAGACAATGTGGGAGGAGGCCAAAGGCATTTAGGCTTGATGGCAAGTCATTGGGCATTAGAAATTTCATACTGGAGTTTGTTTGAGGAGAAGCATCGTGAAGGCCAGTGGGTGTTGTTATTCATTTGATGGTAGTCTTGCCATCGTCTTCGACATCATAGCCAAAGGTATGGAAATGTCCATACACCAGGTCTTCACTTCTGTCATCTAAATCCACATATTAAGCAACCATGAGTACAAAAGTACACAGTAAATCTCTATATCAAATGCAAATATAAATATGCAGGACTTGACAAGGGAGTGTTTTAGGGTTCTTTTAGCGAAAGGAAAATTTTAATGTAAATACCATAATTAATTTTCAAACAAATGACTTAGCCATTTGTAACTAAAACTAAATTGTCTAGTTTAAGTTAAGTTTATCATGAGAGCGAAATCCCTTCGCTTGCGTTATCCATTTCCATTCCATAAATACCCAACCAATTCTACTTTTATTCTAAGATACCATAACCATTTTCTCATACTTTCACACATAACCATCATTAACCAATAACTATTATTTTATCAAAACTATGCAAATGTGGCATTTCTACACAATGCCTATGACCGAGGCAGGGCTATTCGAATAGATTTTTGACACTCTGCAGAGGTTATACAGTTTTACCCACAAGATATGATTAACTTATAATGTCAGCCATTACACACTTTCATAGACATGCGACCGAAAAAAAATCATAAAAAGGCTTTTACAGTATTTAGTCCCGACGCTTCCTCTCACTAAGAGTGAAATCACTCAACACTGATGATAGTGATCACTTCCTTTCTGGGTTATGCCTCACCACAGAACGTTACCTTCTAGGACTACGTTTTCAATGATGGACTCCATTGTTAAGGAGCCTACGACACTTCACGTTAAAAGAAATCCACATAGCAGTGACTAGCATAGGTCACTCTCAAAATAATCACAATAGAAATCCAGAAATCCACCTACAAATCAAATCCGCAGGAGTCACACTGAAACTAAACAAATTAGTTGGTCAGGTAAATCCCATACTTGACTTGTGGTTACATGATTGGGGTGAAGAAAAGAGTAGCACAAGATTCGGTCCTTAATCAACTCAGGCGATACAAACCAATAAACCCAAATTTCATGCAATCCTTGTATCGGTCTCATACCAACCACTCGCCTAAGTCTCCATTTTATAACACATGTCTTATCTCTAGCAGGAACCCACATTACCACTCTAATTATTATATAATGTTTCCAGTTTTTTTTGGCAATGTTTGCATCGATTCAAATTTACCACTATTGCAATTCTAAGCACAACCATCATTCATTAAGGATTAAACAAGGGTGGAGTATTATAGCAATTATCCTAGGGTGACATGGTAAAGATAATGTTAACAATCAAGGAAGGGGATAATACACATCGATGGCAATGTATAACTAAGCATCAACATTTAACATAACCTTTAATTGAATTATAATAATAAGCATGTAGTAAAGTAACTGTATTTGAAAATTAAGTTCAACATAATCAAAGATAAGGAATTATCTTGGTCAACTGTGGATAGCGTAAGATCTTGTTTGTCAGTGATGTGAGCATCTGAATTGTCAAATTCTATAAACACGTAATTACCCAAATTAAACATGAATTGAAATAAAATTCAAATGAACATAAAAAATAATGATTTTGGTTCTATTGAAAAGATTTTCAATTTAGAAATAAAACTATGTCATTTGAATTTAAAACGAGAGAGATCAGACTCTTTAAAATTTGACTCGAAAGGAATTTCCAGAAATTTAAAACATCTATATTGATGAGGTCTGCTTTGTTCTCATGGAGCTGTGTAATAGTCCAGGTTTTTATTTAAAAAATATATAATAAATAAAATTAAAAAATATTATTATTAAATTAAATTAATTAGGTTTAAAATTAAAATAAGTGTTTTGGTTCCCTTAGTTTTAATTTTATCTCGCCCAAATTTTCTATTTTTAAAAAGGCTTTATTTTGAAAATTAATTTAAGTAAAAAACCTAAAATATTATTAAATAAAAGGATATTTTTATTTTCTATAAAAATCATATTTTAAATTAATTATTTGGATTTATTTGGATTTTATCTGGTTTTCTGTGTTTTTTCTGGAGTTTAAAATCTATTTTGAAATTAAAAAAGTATTTTAAGTATATAAATGTAATACCAAATTAAGTTAGAAAAATTTTACCTAAGTCCAAAACATCTCTAGAAAGTTCTGTGAATTTTTTGGAATTTTTAGAATTTATTTTGATATTTTCTAGGCCCTTATTTATTTTCTTAGGCTTTTCTGAAAATCCAAAATCCAAAATAAAATTTAAATCTTCCTGCCCCTCCCTCTGGCCGACGCGTGGATAGCTAGGATGTGCCTTCGTCACCACCCGACATCCCTTATTCTCCCTCTCTCTGCTCGACACGTGGGCGGCTCGGATTAGCCCACACCACCGCCCAGCACATCTCCCCCGCTTTTTTCTCTCGACCGTTCGATCTGCTACATTGCCACACGGCATCATCTCCGCCACCCGCTCCCTCTCCTCTCTCCTTCTCTCGCTGCGTGCGGGCCCCGCCTGTTATGCCCGTCTTCCCTACGCCGCTCCTTCCTTTCTTCTTCCCCCTTTCCTTTTTGCACCGGCCGTCTGAATCCTTGCCGCCGCTGCTTTCCTTCGTCGCCTCTGCTCAGTTTTGGAAACCGCACGCCATCAAGGACAAATTCCCTCTATTTTGTGCCCCTTCTTTCCTTCTCTTCCCTCACTTTTTTTTCATCGACCACCACCGGTGAGCAATTCCTGCGCAGTGCTCCCCCACCGCCCCTATAAATACCACCTCGGCCTCTCCTCCCTCCGCACCAACCTCCCCCTTGCTTCCTCTCCTCCTCTTGGGTCTTGAGGCTTCCTCGCGGCTAACTACTCCACCACGGGCGACGAAGCAACTTTGGTGAGTGATCTCCGCTGTCTCGACCACCCCTGAAGAGCACCGCCACTGCCATCAGCTTCTCCGAGGCTCGGCGAAGCTCATCGACCCCTTTTACTGGCTGAGTTCACCACCGGAGCACCACGCCCGCTGGAGCCGAGCCACCTCCACCACCAGGTGTCGTCGCCGGCCCTCGTCGTTGACGCCCGTGCCTCATGCAAGGTATAGCCGAGACCACTGTGATCTCCTCTCCCTTCTTCACCCCTTGCTGGCTGGCACCGTGCGCCGGAACACTGGCGAGTTGTGGCCCCCGTACACCCCGCCGGCCGCCATGCCACGTCATGCCGATGTGGCAGCCACCTTGCGCCACCTGGCGTCCCAGCTCAGCACCCCGCGAATGCGTCAGCGCCACGCCCCACCCGTGCCACCTCAGCCTTGCCTGTGGTCCATGGACTCGGTCCACATAAACAGGGCCCACATGTCAGCCTCTGTCCGAAGAATATACCCCAGGGCTGACGTCAGCATTACATCAAAAACCTGATTTTCCTTTAGAAAATAATTTCATTAATTCCGGTTGACGTCATAAATCCATTTTCCTTTTAACAAATACTTCCAGAAATCCCAGTTTATTCATTTTCTCTGATTTCAAACTTCCGAGAGCCCGTTCTCCTTCATACTACTCCGATTAAGCCCGTTCAAATTCCTAAATTCATTAAAAATTCCAATCTATCCATTTATGCCCTCCTTTTTATTATTTGGAATTTATTTGGATTTATTTGAGTTTGCTTGGATATTTTCACGTGTAGACTGCGATGATTTGAAAGAATTCTACGACGACGATTCACATCAATTCGTGTAGCAAGACAAGTCACACTCCTTGATCATGTTGATCCCAGTTTTTAAATAAAATTATGTTGATTTAAATTATATTGCATGCATATGTTTATTCAAGTATTTCAATTCCAGTTTTAAACTTAGTTAATTCCCTATTGTTATTGACACCTTTGATCTTGTGCAACATTATACCTTATCACCCTAGAATAAAACTCTAGTTAGTACACTAGTATAGACTAGAGAATTTTATATCAAATGCTTAGACCTGCTTAGACATAATCTTTATTTTGGGATAACCTTTTCACATAAAATGATAAGATTTTCAAATGTATTCTTAACTTCGGAGAGTCAAGAAGGATTATAAAATATTTTAAAATAAAATATAAAATTTGGTTTAGACTTAGGCTAATATTTAGGTGGTGGGTGTAGGCATGCACTGTTGTTCGGTGACACAATGTTGATTGTCGGGCACAAGGGTTATGTGGTTGAGTCTAAGTCAATTAAGGACCGGTCTGTGAGCTACTGTTGCAAAGCCCTATCATACTACCACAAGGCTGGTTTGGGACAGTCTTGACTGATTAATTTGCGGTTCCCAACCTGAGTCATGTCGTAGGTTGAAAGTGAGCGTGGCGTAGGCCATGAGAAGTCTCACTCGGCTCGAGAGGGGTTCTGGTCTGGTGGATTCCTTACTGGGATGAAACCTTAGTATTAGCTTGGCCAGGTTGAAAGCTTTGCATTGTAAAGGCCTTATTATGATTTTCTTAGTCACACGCCTACGGAAGTGTGTAATGGCCGACATTATGAGATAATCATATCTTGTGGGTAAAGTTGTACAACTTTTGCAGAGTATATAATCTATCCTGGATGGTCGTGCCCACGGTCATGGAAAGATTGAGTAAAAGTTTTTCACGGATTATACTTTATTTTTCAAAATGGTTTATGAAAACATTATGGATGGATGGAATCTATGAGTGGTTGGAAGTGTGTGGATAGATGGAATCCATACGAGATCTTTCGAAAAAGATGGTCCGGGTGGGATGCCCGTGGTTAGGTTTGTGTTTAGTCGGAGTTTGCACTAATGGTATTAATTTCATTTACAATTACTATTTTTACTTACTGTATTAAATTCAGCATTTTCAATCTATTTACTGTATTATTTAAATGTTGTTTTATGCACAAATAACCATATATGCCTTCCTTTGTTGCCTTTATCATTATGTTGCATATCTCCGTGTGACTTGCGGAGCACAAGTTTGTACTCACCTTGCTATCTCCACACAGAGGAAGATGACTTCGACTACGATGAAGACTTGGACGAATAGGCCGCGTCTTACTGTCGTTTGCCTGTGGGCATGTTCAATTGGCTTCTTCCGCTTCGGTTTTTCCTTCCTCTGCTTATGTTTAAATTTGGCTTATGTGTCATGGATGTAAAATTTGGCAATCATACTCATATTTAGTTAATAAATGTCATTATGGTTGATATTTATTTTTATTGTCCATTGTGTGCACTAACAAATCCTGATCTAGTGCGATTTACACAGAGCATCTAGGAGTTATTGCTTCAGAGTCCAACAAGCTGCTGGTGTTGTCTCGGGTTTTTACCTTGTGATGCCTATGTCCTATCATGCCCTGGTTGTTTCAAATTGCTTAAAGTGCTCGGCCGACATCAAACGGTGCAGCTGGTACAACGGTGACGCCGATTTCAGTCACACGGGATGCCTAAGGAGTAGGGACAATGCTGTTGGTAGCTGTAATCTAAGCAAACTATATTTGTTAGCTTCAGTTCAATTCAGTTGTTCACTGGTCAAGTAATATGGCTATTATATATCACCAACTTAGAAAAAACATTGAAAGGTGTTCCTGGTGTTGCTGCTTTGTACTCCGTCTACTACGCGACACCTGGTTAGTCCCTTCAATTCATCCTAAAAATCTGCTTCAAAAAGCAAATAGCAAAATGCGTAGCTTTTGCCTAGTTGGGTGGGTATGAATTTCAGACATAAAAGGTGATATCTTGTTCAGAAAATTCTAAAGAAATTTAACTAGCCCAACTCTTTTTCCAAATCACATGAAACTTTCAACCATATGTAGCCATCAACTACTTGCTACAACAGTACCCAGTCTAATATAGCCTCTAAAAGCTAAGACCTATGATTAACATATTGTCAAAAAGCTCTCCTCCTTTGCTTAAAGAAAGGTGAGGACATGGAATGTTTTTTTATGTAAAAGGTAGAGAACTCTCTACCTTGTGACCATTATGTTGAAATGGTTGTCAAAGGTTGTTAAAACGCTAAGGGCTTTAAATGTTTTTAAACAAATGAAAGCAAGAAAGATGAGAAGATGTGTGAGACCATACGAAGATCACTCTATATTGTGTGATGAGTATTTGACTTTACTTGTGCTTCGTTGTCAAAGTTTAAGTTTCATTTTGTGTCATTTGCTCTCTGTTTTTGCTGTCAGGTGGGCAGTGGTCTGAACGGCCTGTAGAGGTGGTTTGACTGGTCGTGCGTGGTGATCTAACTAGTGTTTGGTGTGATCGTTCAGCATAATCATCCATGAGAGTGGTCCAACCGAAAATGTTGTGTGACCGATTTCTAGTTGGTGGTATGTTTATTCTAGAGAGGTGCTCGTTGTGTTGCGTGGAGTTTTTGAGAGTGATATGACTGGCCATATAATGGTGGTTCGACTAGAATTCATTGGAGCGATGACGGGAGGATCGGGACTAGGCTCAGGGAGGAGTTGGAGGTCCAGACGGTTTGGAGGTCGGTTGCGATCGTACATGACGGAACAGACCAGGACTAGACTCAGGTGGAGTCGGAGGTTTCGGTCGGTGTCGGGTGGACACGACGGGCAGCGGCGAGAGGATCGGGACTAGACTCAGGGAGGAGTTGAGGTCCAGACGATCAGGATGTCGGGTGCGGTCGTGTGCAGCGAAGCGGACCGGATTAGACTCAGGGAGGAGTCGAGGTCCAGTCGGTCAAAGGTATCGGTTGCGGGAAGCTTCCGGGAAGGTGCTTGAGGGGCAAATTGGTAATTTGACTCAAGTAATGGAGGTGGAGGCAGATTTCCCTCCAAAAATCTGGTTTGACCTCTTTCCTCATTTGTGTGTGTGAGGTTTGAGTGGGTAGAGTATGACACTTCTTGTATTTCTCCTTGAGGGTGTGCTCTTGGTGTTAAAAGGAGAGGGTTGTGCAGCAAGAAGGTCATCCATTCAGTTGGGAGCAGCTCATTCCCGTGGAGAGAGTAGAGAGTGAGTTCTGGAGTGAGTTGGTTGTGTATGCTTGAACAGTGAGTGCTCTGTGAGTGAGCTTGCATGTGTTCAAGCATGTAGTGTGATTCCCTTGTAATCAACTACGTATGGGGACGTAGAACTCTTATTTGTAATCATTCATCTTCATTCCAATTAATACATTTGAGTTCTTGAGTGTTTCAGTTCGTTTCTCATTTTCTGCTGCTCTCTGCCAATTTTCTTCATTTTGATGTTTGAGCTGTTTCTTTGAGCAAGGAGTAGCAAAATGGATTGCTCGGTGATGGGATGATGTTTATAGACCATTTGGTCAGCTAGTTCCCTAGAGCAAAATCTCTGAATCAAAAGATTCCTTTTACCCAATTGCTCTATTCTCCATTTCTAGGGTTTCCTTGACAGGGGATGTTGAAATCGTTTATTTTCCCTTCATGAGATGACTCAAGATTTGTGTTCTCAAGTCCCCTTGTCATTGCTAAGCTAATTGCAAAAGCTCTTGAGCAGATATTGAAAGATTTTTGAGTAATTTGAGATTTAGCTCATTCTCTGTAGAAGTTACAGACTTATGTCAAAATCCTGAATTCCTAGCTCTCTTAGTGAAATCTTTGAGTTTCAGAGGCCTAATGATATTTAGAATAAGTTCTTGGTGTCTTGGCCTGAAAAGAACAGATGCTTTTCTCTCATTCCCCTGAAATCTGCAAGATAATGAAAATTCAGTAAATTCAGACTTTCTGTCGCAGCTCTGCACTCTGTCAAATTTCAGGACCGGTCAGACCGGTTCTTGACCGGCGGTCAGACCGCTCGGGTAATGCCGGTCTGACCGGTGGGATGAAGGCGGTCCGACCGGTGGGTAAACGGCGGTCTGACCGCCCGGCCTACTGCGGTCAGACCGCCCATGCTGTTTGTTCCTGGTCATTTTTATTTCCTTGGCTCTTTTATTTGTCTTGCTTCTTTCTCTGGTGTTTTGAGTCTCTAGTGTGCATGAGCATATCCTCTTCATAGTTTTTGTAACTATCGGAGGGGATTCTTTTAGTGGAATACTTTGAGGGGCGATTTTCTAAAAGGGCACCATTCACCCCCCCTCTGTTGCCATTTCCGATCCTTCAGACTGGTTTTTGGGAAATTGAGTGAGTTGAATTGGGGTCGAGTGTGTTAGTCGTAGTGTTAGTCCATGCAAGTGTTGTTATGGTGGGAGTCCATATATTGTGAAAATATTGACGTGGGTGTCAAGTGGTGCATGTTTATATTAATTTTGTTGATGAGAGTCAAGTGTATGTTACTTGTGTTTGGAATGGTTGCTTGTTTTTTGATGTGTAGAGCGCTCGGCGATTGTTATGGTCAGTGGTAAGATCAAGGCTAAGGGACGTGCCCTAAGGCCATAAAGGGTTGCGTAAGTCTGGGTGAAGCATCATCTGAAGTGGAGAAGTATGTGAGAAAGACAAGGGTCATGATGAGGCAAGTGCATTCATATTGTGTGTCATTAGACTTGGGCGTTTCAAGTGATGACGGTCCTCAGAGTAGGCGTACGATCTTGGCAGCAAGTCATTGGGTATCATAGACTTCATTGTGGTGGTTGCTTCAAGGAAAAGCACTGTGAAGGCCGAGGGGTGGCAATTGAGAAAATTGTCTGATACCAGGTGGAGAGGTGGTTTGCAAAACTGTGGCAGTGGCCTAAGGTGGTTAGGTTACATTTTGAAGGATGGAATGTCTTATTGGGCTATTAGAACCATGTGAAAGTCGCACTTTGAAAGAGTGCAAATGTATGTGAATGTAAAACCCGTTTGTGTGTGGGTTACCGGGTTTCCCCATTCGTAAGTGGTTGTATCCACTAAGTGTTGGGCTAGTTGTTAGGGTTTGGTGGGAGGTGAGAAGCCTATACTATATAAGCCTTTGTGTGTGTTGAGAGAGGAGAGCTCTCTTGGGGTGTTGGAGAGAGAGGCTAGGTTTCCTTGTGTTGGAAGCTTTGTGAGTGCGCTCAAGGCTTTGAGCTCTGTCCTCTATAAGAGATTGGCTGTTAAACATTCCTCTTAAAGTGAAATGAACATCCAAATTTCATACAAGTGAGTTGTGCTATGAATTTCTCCTTGTGCTTTTGATTTACTTAACTTTCTTGTTTGGATTTCTCTTCAAGATTATATCCCATCCATCTAGGCAATTTTTATGGAAAGTTCTTGTGATTTCCCAGTTTTGCTCAAGACAGGGGTGATTTTATAGGTTTGATTTTGAGGGCATTTTGGTTTGAGTTCATGCTAGATATAGATTCTATGACATGTGAAAACCTATTTAGGATCATCTAGGACTCATGAGCAAGTGTAGATCAAAATTTCTCTCTTTTACCTGGTTTTGGTGCAATCTTCCTCGTTTTGGATAAAGGTTGGAACCTTGGCTATGATCTTCACAATCAATGATTGAATATGCTCCTGACATCCTACAGAGAATTTGTATGAAGGTTCATCTTATTTTGATTTGTTGTTGTAGAGTTATCCTTTTTTAGTCGTGGATAGTGCTGTTTTTACCTCTGTTTGTGGATTGATAAGATCACCCCTATATCCTGTCTGACTGGCCTAGCGGTCCAGCCACCCTCTAGTGGGTGGTTAGACTAGTGAGATTGATTGTCTCAGATGACTCGTGTTCTTTGGCTCTTGGCTTTGGTAAAGCTTGTGGGTTTGTGTTTTCCACTACATTGTGTTGCTAATGCAAGGGGAAAGATTTTAAGAAGACATTATGTTGGACCGATGCCGGTAATCAGAGAAGGGTGAATGATTGTGAAATTTTTTTCGATTCCCCCAAGTATTCTAAATCTTCATTCGAATGACTATGAAAGTCACCAAGATTAGATTACACCTCCAACACAAAGCCTACTGAGATCTATGATCGAAGCGGTGCAAAACCTGAGAGTTGCACCTTGGCCAATCTGACCACTGGTGGCATGTCGGTATTACCGAAGGCCGATCTGATTGCTAGTGACATGCTGGTATGACTGAAGGCTGGTGGTGACGCGCCAGTCTAATCACAGGCCGGTCTGATAGCCAGGCAGAGGGCGGTCTGACCGCTCTCCTCGGGACAAAAACTAAATTTGAGAATCTTGACCAAGACAAGTCTAATTGCTACCAAATTTGATATGAACCTTAGTAAGGATGTCGGGAAGCAAATCAAATCAAGAAACACAAGGTTCTTGGATTTGATCCTATCCAACTTGGAAGAATTGCTTCTAGGTCACAAGAAACACACCAAACCCTAAAAACCCAAATTATTACTTGGTCATAATGATCTAAATCATGAGACTTTCTAGATCATATTTCACATGTCCTTGCAAGGTAATCTATTCACAAGTTTAGGCTAGAAAGACCATGATCACAACATCACAAATCTAGGTCAAGTCACATTAAGAATCGGGCAAGATCTTTATTCCTGCTATAGAGTGATCTAGATGGACATAGATTGAACTCAAGGATCTACTAGTACCTCTTACTCATCATGGATCACAACAAGATCAAGAGAAGGATGAAAAGAACCGAATCACCAAAGGCAAGAACAAGAACTCATCAAAGAGAGACAAGTGCATAGGGTTTGTAAAAACTTGATCTATTGCATGAAGAGAAATGATTTTTACAGCTTACTATTTTACAAAAGACCCTCCACAAATCCCACTCTTACTCACACCACCTTGCTTCATTTAATTTGTTACCTACCCTAGCTAGCCCCCTCCTCTAAATAGGCTAACTAGCCCCCTTAAGGGGTCTAGATTCGCTAAGGTTTGGGAAACCCGTCAACCCCACTAATATCAGGTTTTACACACACTTGCTTGCTTTTTAAAGTGCTTACAAGATCAACCCACTAACACACTAGGGATTGATCCTCATAATACACATGACCCTAGCCTAACCCTAAACCACTTTGCTTGCATCTCATAGTGCCATGGTTTTGGAGTAGGCCTCAACTTTGGTTTTGGACATTTTTCCAAAATGCCCCCGATGAAACTTCTAGGCACCTTCCCTTGATTCCGTCTTCATCTTGTCATGCAAGCCACCATGCATGTCATTTGTAGGTTGATCGATGGCTTCCTTTTCATCAGCAAGTCTCTCCTTTTTCTGCTCCTACCAGACCATGCCTCACTTGAACCGATGAAGCCAACTTGATCCAACTCATTGCTTGAACCTTCCTTCAAATGCATCCCTTGGCTTTGCCATGCACCATGCTTGAGCCCAACCATTCCACATGACCACATTGACATCTTGGACCTAGATCCACCCTAATTTAGTCCCAGTCACCCATCGTTGACTGTAGTTGCCTCTGAGCACCCCTGCACATCTAAAGACTAAGAAATCATTTTCAGACACAAAGTTCTTCACAACTTGACTCATGTTAGAATAAATATGAACATGCAACTCAATGCAACCATGATAGGAGTTTCAAGATCAACGCATGATCAAATATCCCAATTTACACAAATTTAGAATCAATCAAACTCCAACCAGTCTGACCACCATGGTGTAGCCAGTTTGACCACCACCCCAGTGGCTAGCCACCGCTTTGCTTACCCCATTCATACCATGACCTTGCCGGCCATACTGCTCTAGCTTGACTAGAAAAACACCCTTACTAGAAAATATGTATCGCCAACCAAGCCCCGATATACCACAGACTAGTACTACCACCCCCTTGGGCAGTCATACCAGCCTCTAGTCAGACTGTGCCCAAGGCCAGTCTGACTAGCCATGCAACGTTCAGACTGCTAGAGACCAAAAAAATCCAGAATTTACACAATCTTTGCAAACCTCTGTAATCAACTTACCCCTTGTGCCAATTGTTCATCATTGCTTGACCATAACCTTCCCACACGGTCTCACACATTCACCCCCTTTAACTTACCATACACGATCCAACAAGTGGTATTAGAGCCCGGTTAGCTATTCTTCATAGATCCTAACTAGTCTTTTGAGCAATAGTACCGAAGAGGTATTATAACAAACTTCTTATCTTTGATGGGGTTGACTATCCTTATTGGAAGACAAGAATACCAATGTACATCTAGGCTCAAGGCCAAGCCGCTTGGAAAAAAAGTGAGGAGTCCCTTTGTTGTGCCATTTGATGATGTGTTTCTTGATGCTACCATGGCAGCTGAGGTTGAGGCAAATGTTAGGGTATGCAACTTCTTGATCCAAGGTCTATGGAGAAATAAGTTCAATATGGTGGCTTATCTTGTATCTACACATGAGAACTGAATGACTCTCTCATATTACCACGAGCGAATGTCGGAAATCAAGAAAGTGCGTAAGACCCAGTTCAAGAAAGACTACAGTAATTAGAGATAGAACCTGGAGAACTCATTGATTTCTTCTTTTGTAGATTCCATAAGATCCTGAGTGATCTGAGATATATAGGAGTCACTTATTCAGATGTCATGAGTATCTCTTAGTGCTCTTAGTTCTCTTGACATGAGTATTTGCTTATGTTCATGGAGCAGTCAAACTGCCCCTGCCATCTGGTCTGATCAGCCTAGTGGTCCGATCATCCTCTGGCTAACGGTCAGACCGGTGAGACTGATTGTCTCGGGTGACTTTGTGTTCTTGGCTTTGATAATGCATGTGGGCTTGTGTTTTTTGTTGCATTGTGTTGCTAATACTAGGATGAAAATTTAAGAAGTCATTCACCTCTCTCTGACTTACTATACCCGATCCTATGAGAAGAAAAGGTGGAATGTTTTAGGAAGATACTCCCTCATCGCCAATAATGCACCATCAAAAATTTGCACCATCAATTGAGTTGCCTCGTATTAAGACAGCCTTAGACATTTGCATCAAGAACCTGATGTGGTTGTAGAAAATTATATTAGCCTGATGTTGTTGCCACCTCAATTGCTTTAGGGTACAAATTACCAGCTGGTTATTGGCAATTTTTGATAAAAACCAGTTTTATTGGCTAGCACTGGTTACATCACAAACCGGGCCCAAAAAGTTTGGCCCAATTTCAAAAGAAACACGGCTCAAACGGGCCCACTACACCTCCTCTAATCATTGTCCTAGGTGACGGACCGTCCATTTCATTCCCCTTCACTTGGTGGCTGCAAATCGTGAGTGACGGAGCGAGCTTCCTCTTCCTCCTCTGCTCCTCTCCATTCTATCACTCACCCAAATCGGGAGTGGATGGAGGTGCAGGGCGATGACACTGGCAAGTGGCGACCCATCCCGAGCCCTTCTCTAGCTCCTCCTCAAGCTGTCAAGCTCCTGTGGGGGGAGACATGAGGGGCGGAGATGGCGGCTGGGGTGGAGTAGAGGTGGTGGGCTTGTCAGAGGCTAATCCTGGTGGTCCCCATGCCGATTTATGGGCGCATGATCACGTGTGGATGTGGGGAATCTCATGGTGGTGGTGGCTTGGCCCAATGTGGTCCCAGATGGGCTGACGGTGGCGATGCTCGTGGTGGCACCAAAGAGCTCGATGGTGGGGAGTTATATATGGCGATGAGGTTGCCTGGGAGAGGGCATGAGAAGGTTTAGGAGGTGGAGGCGGCTATGGTGACATGGATGGTGAGGCGCGGAGTAGCTGCGAGCAGCGGATCGATGTGGATGGTGGCGTGGCTAGAGCATAGCCATGGTGCGGCTTCGGCAATGGCATATCAGGTATATCAAGTTGACACTTGACACTAACCCTGTGAATTCCAATTACTAGATTGTCGAAGAATCACGCAATAACTCATAACTTGCTTGCTGTTGATGGAACATGTTTACAACCAATTTTTTTTCTGATTTTACATGGATGTGTTTATGAATGCACGTGCATGTGTTTGAGAATATTGTTCGAAATTTCTCTGATATTTTCAACCAATTTTTGGTCATTTTTATTTGAATTTTATTTGCAATTTTTGGTCCGAAAACTACTGAAAATTTCTGAAAATCAATGCTACCGGTCAGTGGCGGAACTGGGGGGGGGGGGGGGGGCCAGCAGGGGCTGCGGCCCCCCCCAAGCGGCCAAATTTTTTTGGACCCCCCTCAGCAGCCCAGCCCAGCACGGAAACAGAAATGTCGTAGAGAGGAAACATCGTAGACTCAGCGCCTCGCGTGACTCGCCAGTCGCCACTCGCGTCGCTTCCAGTTCTCTGCGCGATCAGCGGACAGCGGCGGAGAGCAAAGGCGTCGAGGCGTCGCCGCGTCAAGCCGCCAATCGCCATCCCATCGGTCGTATTTGTCTGGCCCCCCCCCCCCTATCATTTTGCTGGTTCCGCCCCTGCTACCGGTCCCACAGAACCCCCTTAAAAACTGCAGACCGGTTATCAGAACCCTGGTTTGCTGCACTAATCATCGGCGATTTGTATACCTACCTCTATACCAACGAGGGAAGTGTTCAAAGTTAACGTAAAGCATTTCTCAGAGCACTTGCATTCGACCATACATTGAACTAAGCTACCAAGTGGAAGAATCAAAATTATATTTGGTTCTACTTTCTGGAGCTGACAGATTGAAAACCCATAGGAAACGCTGCAAGTTTGCCTTGTTTGTGCGTCCAGTGATTCCAAGTTTGTGACAATTCATATAATCCAATCAAGTTGCTGTCAGGTAAATACTAATAACATGTCTTGATCTTAGGCAACTTGTTGGGAGATACGATCTGATTATGTGAACACAAAGCAAATGTAGCGCACTCGTATGTCGGATTCAATGCCTGCATTTTGAATAATTCAGCTCCGGAGCTACTCGAGTGTGACAATTATGCACTGAGACACCAGTAGACTAGTGCAATTCATCCCTCATTTTCCTTTGTGAAACTATAATAAAGGAAGATCGAGATTAAAGCATTGTTTTCTTTCAAAAATTGATCAGAGATTTGTGGGCACCTGTGATCTGCTTTTGTGATCATACAGTTCATGTTGAAGACATCCCGATTATGGAAAAGAAATATTTAGATGACTGGTGGAAGGGACATCACAACAAGCATTTAATTGGATTTTGAAGCTGATAGTGGACCTTTGGAGATCATGCAACACTGGAACTGAGGTAAAGAAAAAGTATAGTGTGTATTGATGTATAATGAGGATAAGTCATCTTTCTCTGCTAGCTCATATGCAACTAGGTATTTTCATGCCAACCGCCGGTAATTTAAGTAGCAAGTCATCCGACTTCCGCTAGTGAACATCAGAGTATAAATTCTACAACTGTTGTTTTAAAGATCGCTTACTTGCTACCCCTCCGGTTCAAAAAACGAGTCGTTTTGGATATCGACACAATCTCTAAAATAAAATTTTGATCACTAATTAATATTACAATATATTTGTAAAATCTAGTAAAATTATAATATTATAAAAAGTACTTTTCAAAGCAAATCTTTACATATAATTTTTATGTATCTAATATAAATATTTTAAAAAATATTGATAGCTAAAGTTTTCAAAGTTTACTTGCAGTATTAAAAAAACAACTTATTTGAATTTGTAGGTTTATTACGATTTGATCTTACAACCTCTGGCATCTATTCTCTCAGCAACGTACGTGCTTTTAGAATTTTTTTACGAATAATCCATTGTTTATTCAAAATTACAGAAATATATCCGCAACAAAATTTTTTACAAAAATAGGCTCCAGTCACTCAACAGGTGGACGACTGGAGCCTATCGCCCAACCAGGAGCCGACACAATGCCTCTCGCTTTACCGTGGAGCGGCTGGCTCTAGTCGCTTACCCGTTGGGCGACTTTAATGCAGTCGCCCAATGGGGAAGCGACTGCATGTGCTCCCCCTGTGAATATTTTCAATTTTGTAATTTGAAACTGGTAAAAAATCTGCTAAAGTTGTAATAAAAGTTTATGTTCATTGTATGTTGTAGGTGCCTAAATAATTTTCGAATTTTTTTTACGAACGATTAACTGTAAAACGATTGATACATACGATGGTAAGTGATATTTTGATGTTAATGAGTAGGTAACGAGGAGTATAAGCACGGCACAGTACTAAAAAGTTTACATCGTTAAAAAAATGTAAGCAGTACATGAAACAATGGTGTACAATTAGGCGCCACCCTGAGGTGCCCCGTCACCGCGCCCGTGTCCTCCCGTACGGCCCCGCTTGGCCGTCCTTTTGTGCAACGGGTGATGAGGCTCCGAGAAAGTAAAACGTGCAGGAGGGTGTCGCACCCGCCCCTGCGCTGGTGGAGTCAGCTGCACCTCAGGTTGTGTGCCCTCCGGTGCACCGGGGACGGCACTGCCGGAGAGAACCTCTGGTGCTGTGTCAGGAGGTGCAGACCCAGCCTGCTGCCTGGCCCACTCAGAGAAGTACTAATCGACATCGTCCGGGCTCGCGGTGGGGCCGTGCCGGGTCTCGGACTGGAAATGACCTGCAAAAGTAATATCGTTAGTTTCAGATGTCAAACATTACGATAAAATAGGGATCGTACGATACGTACCCGAGGACGTGAGAACAGCTGGCCTGGCGGTGTACGAACCCATCCCCAGGCAGATCCTCCAGCCTCATCCAGGTGAGGTGCCGGAGGACATGCCCATGTAGAGCCTCCAGAGTACTGCCACGCCGGTCAGGGAGGCACCGGTGGCCGAGCCGTCTGTGTGCTAGGCGTGGATGCCGCTGGTAGCCTCGTGCAGGATAGTAGGTGAACGACACGTGTACCCCACTCCTTGAAACGACGGTACGCGCTGATGTGCTCCTCGTGGCCCACCTCGGCACCTACGGCGAGCCTGTTTAGCATACTCTCGGCCTCCGTGACGATGGAAAGACCCACGTCAGACTGAAGGAAAAGACATAAAATGGTTAATTATTCAAGATAGCATTGCCAGTAGTGAATGTTCGAAAATAAGTGTAACGTACCGCGATGTGCGTATCCCGCGCCAGGTGCGCGGGATACATGTCTGTCGGAGCGGGGAGGTGTGCGGGGGCGGGTCCACCACATGTACGAGCCTCGTACGTGTCCGCGTCTGGTACCACCGCAGGTACTCCGTGTACTCTGTGCTGTCGTAGGGGCGGTCCTCGTCAACCACGTCGTCAAGGGCACCGTCCCACTGAGCAACCCACCCTTGCATCTTCACCGTCCACTCCGTGCCGCGTTTCACTCCCTTTCTATTGTGCCTGCTTGTAGGACCACTTTGTTAGTAATTTATAAGAAGTAGTAAGTATGTACAAATTTATAAGACATGGGCACTCACGCGTGCACAGGAGGCGGCACTGCAGGTCCGACAGGTACCGGCACAGCCTGGAAGAGATCAAACTGCCGCATCACTCGCTGCGACGAGTAGTCCTCCACGAAGATGTCGTAGACGAGCTTCCGGCGCGTCAGCCAGAAAGCCCGGTCGCGCCAGCACAGACTCAACAATCCATCGGGAGCATGGTCCTCCACTGCCGCTTGTGAGTACGGCTCCCAGCGCACGTTGTCGGCCGTGAGGCGGTCGATCTGCTCAACAAAGGGCAGATACGCCCGCGTGACCTGGACATGTGCGAACTGCACGTGCAAGGACGAATAGATGTTACGTACGACCGTCGTTAGTATGAAGGAAATAACTAATTGACATATGACTTACCCGTCGACGACACCAAATAGAACCCATCGTCCGGTCGACGTCTCCCCCCTGATATATGTCGGGCCCGTATGGACTCATGTCATCTAGCAATGGTCGTCTGAGGCTGAAGCGCTCGAACGACCACAGCTGCAGTAGTAGGGGACAACCCGCTAGGATCGAGTTCGCCTTGGTCCTCGAGCACGCACTGCACAGGCCGCGGTAGGTCGCGTCAAGTACGGTCGATCCCCAGCTGACCTGGGGGGCTCGCCGTCTGCGATCGCCCTAGCATAAGCGATGAGGCGCACGTCGACGCTGTCGCCGTGGCTGCTGGTGAAGAGCACCTAGCCAAACAGCCACAGTAAGTATGCCTCCAAGTGGCGCGAGACCTGGTGATCGTTCGCCTCTGGGTCCATCCGCTCCACCTAAATGCAAACAAGATGTTATTAGTCCATAATAACACAAATAAGAGATTCGATGACACGATCGATTGTAAAGACCACGTACTGGAACTGTGCCAGCCACCTCAGCGACAGCCCGTGGGTCTGTTTCGTCGGGAAGATGTAGTACTGACCCACGGCACCCGGTGGAAGGACCCCCTCGAATCTGGCGAGCAGGTCATCGCGCCAGTTGACCGGGGCCTCTGGTACGAAGGCAGCGCTTCCTGCGATCGGAGGGCCAAGAAGCAGGGACACATCCTGCAGGGTCGGCGTCATCTCCCCGAATGGGAGGTGGAAAGTGTGCGTCTCGGACCGCCAACGGTCCACCAAAGCCGTCAGCAGGGAGCGGTCGAACGGGAAGCGTCGTGATCGATCCTCGACCTCGTCCCCGCCCGCGGCCAAGGCGGGTGCATCCTCCTCTGTGGCCTGCACTATCCGGGCAACAGGGAGTAGCCCGGCATCCCATATCCTACAAACAAAGTGAAGGTCAGCATGGAACGTTCTTACGGCAACACTAAAACGGTGGCGTAGTGCAAACCTGGCTGTCCAACGGGCGTCGAGTCTCCAGGCCACGTGAGGTGTGCGCGTCCGGACCACTCCCACCTCAACCGGCTCGTCCGCGCTCCCCGGTGGCGGCACACGACGGGAAGCGCGATGCATGCGGTCCACGTGCTCGTCCAACAGGGGATACTGCCAGTCACGCGCCATACCTACATGCAGATTTCATACGCATGTTGTTACTTTTGTAAAATTACATGTTTAATAAATTTAGTATAACAAATATTTAACTTTTTCTAGCTAGATCTACAGTACAATTGCTTTCTATACTAAAAATGTTCCATACTAACAAATGTACATTACAAATTTTCTATACTAAATTTTCTATACTAAAATTGTCTATACTACAAATTGTACCAAAATTTCTATACTAAAATTGCTATACTAGAAAATTGCTATACTAAATTTTCTATACTAAAATTTCTGTACTAAAATTTCTGTACTAAAATTTTCTGTACTAAAATTTTCTATACTCAATTTTCTATACTAAATTCTCTATACTAAAATTGTACTAAAATTTCTATACTAAAATTGCTATACTACAAAATTCTATACTAAATTTTCTATACTAAAAATTGTACTAAAATTTCTATACTAAAATTATCTATACTAAAATGTTCTATACTAAATTTTATATATTAAAATTGTACTAAAATTTCTACACTAAAATTGCTATACTACAAAATTCTATACTAAATTTTCTATACTAAAAATTGTACTAAATTTTCTATATTAAAATTGTACTAAAATTTCTACACAAAAAAATCCTATACTAAAAATTTCTATACTAAATTTTACTACCTCTAACATTTTATACAAATATACTACAAAAACTTTCGAAAAATGCCTAAATTTGAAGATCACGCGCTCTCCTCTTTTTGCCCTCCTCTTCTTCTCCTCCTTTCTCCTCCTCTTCTCTCCTTTCCCTTCTTTCTCCGCTCCTTTGTCGCGTCGCCGAACGAATGCACGGGCAATGAACAGCGGCGGCCGCGGCCGGGCTTGCCGCTCGGGTTTTAACCCGTTGCTGTCGCCCAGCCATTGGGCGACAGGAGTCTCTGTCGCCGAACAGTACAGCGACTGCATATCAGTCACTCAACGGTTGGGCGACAGAAATAACTCGCCCAACCGTTACCAAATTGCCTAGGTGTCGCGCTGTGGTTGAGCGATTACCTCTAGTCGCCCAATGGAGGGCAACTAGAGCCTATTTTTGTAAAAAATTTTGTTACAGGTATATTTCTGTAATTTCGAATAAAAAATGAATTATTCGTAAAAAAAAATTCCGTGCTTTTAACTACTCTAATCAAGCCGATCAAGCCGATCGAGATCCAGACGGTTCGTGATGAAAAGCAAAGCATGGGGTGGTGCGCCAAGTTTAAGGCCAGTCTCAGTGGAGGTTTCATATCCCAGTTTCCAACACATCCATATTTTGGAAATAGTGCAGAAGAGTTTCATCCCCATGAAACTCTCTCTACTCCCATGAAACTTTTATCATCTCTCTCTTCATCAATATAGTGCCATGTCAGCATATTTAATGCCCATGAAACTCCATAAAACACCCACTGAGACTGACCTAAGGGCAGCTCGACAGGCAGAATCCAAGAGGCAAAAAGATTCGCGGCCAGCCCAATCAGCAAGTAAACAAATGCAGGGCCAAGTACAAACAATAGATACGTCTTAATTTTATATGTAATTGCTATTACCTATCAACCATGTATGAAATTGTTATTAACGATTATACTTGTATGTAATTGTTACTGCAAATTAACCATGACTGGCGCCTAATGGCTGCCTCCACATACGCCTATCCTGTCAGAAATATGTCTAGATTAGCCAGCCCCAATAGGCCACAGCCCCCAATAGGCTTTTTTTTTGTTGCTACGGCTTATAATTTATGACTGCGGTTATGGTTTTTAGGTTGTTCGTGAGAGAAAATACGGAGTAACAGAAACTCACGTGCGGTTTTGATCGATATAAATGAAATCGTTATAGTGTGTTCTACAATTAAAACGTGTAAATCCTATCTAAAAATTACTTTATTTAAAAATTAGTTGCTATAGAAAAACCGAAAAATAACTTTTAAAAAAGTTGAAAAAAAGGACCCATTTTGCTATTACTCTATTTCACAATGTTAGGTCTATTCGATCAGGCACTCAATACAAGTCCGTCGACAAAACCAAGAGGGTTTGTAGCGCATTTTTTTTTATATAAGTATATGCATACACAAGAACAGATCTTGGGATATGTACAAAGTAGAATTAAAAAGAGCCGTCCATCTTGTCTGTAAGTACCTGCCTGTGATGGTTATTAATTCTTACTGAAATTTTGTACCCAGGACAGTTTGAATTTAAAAGAATATACTCTTCCATCCTCTAATATAAGTTTAAATCCACTATACATACATATCAAATAGATATTAAATTTAAAAAGTTAATACCATTATATCATGAATACACTTATTAAATAGTATGCTATAACTACTCATTTATTTTTAGCATTAAAGTAGAGATATACGATAGACATTTTGTCATAATTATATTTTTAATATCTATAATAAACTTATATTGTGAGACGACGAGGACGGTACTTGTTTTAAAGGGGCGGTGTCCAGCAAAGTGAACTGACTCCACGCAAGTGGGAGTTTTTCTTGTCATGCCAACAGACATTGCCTGTCACTAATCCAATTAATAATTACCCCTTAATTATGTTTCTGGCGTGGTTGGCCCCAACGGCCTCTTCTCATATATTTTCTTCCCTTTAGGCTATAAAAGTAGACCCGGCCTCGTCCCCCCTCTTCGCACCAACACAGCTCTGTGTTTCTGTTCCCCCGTCTTCCAGGGTTAGATGTGACGAAAGGTCAAAGAGTGCTGTTCAATCACTATGCTGTGGGTATGAAGATCTGATCTACTTATCCAGGTAATTAATTAAACTAATTGAGTAAGATAAGTTCTGCTCATGAACCATTTGTGATCTTGTCAAGCATGAAGCATATATATACAGTTAATGCTATACGATCTGGTTGCCTTTCTTGTGAATCATTCAGTTTTGCTTTTAAAGCTTGTGTTGATATCCTAGATCATGTGGCACAGCAAGAGATTGCATATGCATAAAACACCTTTTAACTTTGTTCACCTAGATCTTGTTTTTTCTGTTCGCTTTCAATGTTTCGATCCTCGAAGCACATACCAAGAAAATTATTTTGAATCTTGTGGAGCATACAATATAAGGGTCAGCGCAGATCGTTATGTTTGATCATATCGCGCTCAATCTGTCATGTATATCATATATATGTGTGTGTGTTTTGATACATGGGATTATATCTCATGATAGCTACCTTCTGATCTTACTTTTCTTTTCCAAAATCTTGTATCTATTTGGAGATTATTTGGTCATTGCTTGATACATGAACAATGGATCTATTGAAGATCCCTACAGAGAGATCATTACAAGTTATCACAAAACGGTGACATTATAACATACATGAGACCTTAATTGAAGAAACCACAAATAGGATTTTAAAGTTGAAGGTTTCCATCATTATGTGTGCTGTTTAATTTATGTTGCATATTTTCCGTCGTGGTGGGCTATGTTGGTGAACACTGCACAGTAACAATAACATAGCAAATAGTTCATGTTTGATTGAACTAACCATGTTTTTCTGTTGTAGGTTTTGCATTTGGCGATAGTAAACTAGAGGCGGCAACAGCATAACTTGCGAGAAACCTGTAAGATTTATGGACTATGTAAAAATAGGACATTGTTAGTTTTCATGGAAACTTGTCGGATCGTAATTAGATCCATAGGTTTTCATCTGTTCTTTAGCCTATTCACCTTATTTGGTTTGTACTATCAACTAGGAAAAGATCTTGTGGGAAAACTAAAATTTTAGTAACAGGAAGGGGGTCTAGGTAAAAACAAAATATTATTGGGACTATACTTATCCATATTTCAATTTTTCTAGGGTAGAGTATTAATCTCATTTCTAGGTAATTTTAATTTGTCACTTCACATTTTTCGAAGTCTGAAGCGTCAGCATATATAGCTAGCCCTCCAACCATTGCAATTTAAATTACAATAGATATCCCATTGGAATTTGGGATGGTGCTACTTTGTGTTCACAAGCCATGCGTACTAAAACATGCACTAGTTAATAACAGTGTTAGCTTTGGTGCTTGTAACAGTGATTTTAACTTGACGATCGTTGAAAGACTTCCACATGTATAGGAACTCTCGCCAGCAGAATACATGAACCTCATGCAATGCATATAAGGTGTGACAGGCTGAACTCACCTATCATATGATATGCATTAGAGGGAATCAGAAAGACATGACGCCTCACTGCGATTTTTTGTATATAGACTGAACGCACTTTGATATAGAACTCCTCTAATATGTGATGGATGATAAATCACTCATAAATATAAATAGTATTAGAGTAATCATAGCATGGATGCTAGCTGTAAAGCGAATGTTACTTGCACCAGGAGTTGTTAGTATCCAATGTTGAAACAACTAAAGCTTAGCAAATTAATGTGCTTCTTCAGCCGAGTATAGCATAAGCTCATTGACTTCCATGTGGTACTTGATCTAAACCTTCCAAATCATCTACATCTATGCTTGAAAATTATTATTATTGATTTCATGCGGTTCTAGTGGTATACTCAAGAGTATGCATGTCTGGATCATTCTTCCAATTTATATAATCTATTTATTGTAGGTTGGATGATGATCATGCCAATGATTTTATCGCAAGTTATGCAGTTGCTGCCTCAAGCTTACTACCTCTATTTGCCAAACCAGTGAGAATAAGATGAATAAAGTTGGATTATAAGAGACCTTCGTAGCCATGTTTCGTAGTTTAGACTATAGATGCAATGATCAAAGAGAGGCATCACCCGGACGTTTTCTTCATAACAATCATCCAAATTTGAGACTGTTGGATTAGAGATCCAACGGCCCCTTTTTTTTTAGGAGGGGGAGATTTATTTTGGAGGGGGTGGGGGAGAATTCATAGCCGTTGGATCTCTAATCCAATGGTCATAAATTTGGATGATAGTTAGGAAGAAAATATCCGGGTAATGTTTATCAATACCCAAAACAATAATGCGAGAAGCCTCTGTACAATCTATCATGTTATTGCAAGCTAGCTAGCTGCTCATGTACAGTTTAACTGTGTTTCCATCGTCGGAGAAAAAAAATGAAAAATGCTTGCTTGTTTTTACAATCAATGGACATAGTTCTTTCGATTTTGTGTTATTTATGAGCAAAAGGCGCCGGCAATGCAATTGCAATCCTGAAAATGATAGTGATTACATGTGCATATTTAGTCTTTCAATTTATGTGAGTGTACTCATGTGCCATGGCCATGGCATAGAACCACAATGAAAATGAATAGTCAGTTCATTCTACTAAACCTCATTTTTCAACATGTAAGTTATATTTTTAAAATTTTTAACTATATATCAATACTCTTTTGATCACTTTGACAAGTCCCAATACTGAACAACCATAAACTCGTTCATGGATCATGATGAACATGAAAGAGTTATGGATCTCAAACATGCTCTATTATAATTACATTTACTTTAGTTAAATATGTACACAATCTGACCCTTGGCCATTTATAAAGATTCGTAAACCCACAGGTAAAAATTTAAAAACAATGAATTTATAGAAATATTTTCTCCAGATGGACTAAATAGATCTAGTATATCAGAGGCATGCAAGTTGCATGTGCCGAAGGATGCATGGAAGGTGCAGATCAAGAGGGCATAGGAAAAAATGGTGCAAAATTCCAATGTTTTTGTGAAAGTTGGATGTCATAATTCATACCAGATACTATGAAAGAGGAGTGCTATCTGGATAGGAGTCCGCCACTAACGAAAGTATTGGACATCATGAACCCCCTAGCAATTAGGGGTGTAAAATGGATGCGAATAATCTATTTTATTCGACTACCATATTCGATGGTATACGGGTATGGTTTAGATTTTTTTTTCTCATCGACTGATATCTTCTTCCCTGTTAGTATTCATATTTATAGGATCGGTTACGACAATCAGAGGAGGGTGAATGACTCCGAAAATGTTTCCGCTAGGTATTCGGCAATCTTTTCACTCTAGTAGCTACAGAGAGCTTTGAAGATCAAGACTGAACTTGTACCAGCAGAAACCAACACTCACAACCAAATTGAAGACACCACAACACAACAATTGTTAGGTCGGTCTGACTGCCAACATTCAAGTGATCTGACTGGTGGCCGATGGTCTGACCACCACCACAACAACGGTCTGACCGGTAGTGTAATGGCAGTCTAACCGCTTCCTATTGACAGACTAAAAATAACACGATTTCAAGATGTCCAATCCTCCTAACTTTTGATATACTAGGTCAAATCACACCAAATTTGAAACATAACTACCCTAGGATTTCAGGAATCTATTCCATGCAACAATTTCAAGAATTGTTTCAAAGTTTCCACCTTTATCCATTTTAGGGAAGAGTGGTCAAGAACCAGATAAAAGAAGGAAAACGAGATCTACTCAAACTCGTTGGATCTAGACCTCAAAGATCATCCTAGATAGGTTCTTATATGATCTAGCAAGCTTAAGCTAAGCTAGGTAGGTTCTTATATGATCTAGCAAGCTTAACGTAAGCACGAATCACACCAGAGTATGGAGAAACCAAAGATCACCAAGAGGGCAAGAAAATAAACAAGAACACAAATAAGATATGGAGGAAAAAGATTGATCTTCTATTACCACTTGGAGATGAAGGATTACAACCACTCCACTTGGAGGACAAAACCCAAAAGGGCAGCACTTGGCTCTCTCCTCAAAACCCTAGTTTCTCTCTTGGCGGCTCAAGTGCACAACCCACCACTCTTAAACCCTAGCTCCTTCTTATATAGTGTAGCTCAAAAGAAACCCTAACTTGGTCACACGGTAGATTTTATCTACTACACACATATGGAACTCGTTAACCCATTACACAGCCAGTTTTTTTTACTTAACACACTCATGCATGCTTTTAAAGCATCGTCTTCAACCTTGGCTCCGAAAGCCGGAATTCACCATGTTTTGTCCTTCCTAAAATCTACTTGACCTAATCGGCCACTTAGACCACTGTCATGGTTTTATAAACTACTCACTTTTTCGGTTTTGGGCAAATGACATATTGCCCCTCAACCAACTTCTACTAATTCCTTCACCTTGAAGCATTGCCTATGCTTGACACCTTCTATGTGGTCCCATTGACTTGCCGCCAAGTCTCTTCACGTATTAAGATGTCACTTTGTGCACCACAAGTCCCACTTGACTTTGATCACTTATGCCTTCCATGATTCTTGTCTATCTTACATCTTGCTTGAGTCCAACTATCTCACCTGGCACTATGACCATTTTTGACCTTGATTCTCCTAATCAAGTTATGGTTCTTCTTATCATCGACCATAGTTGACTCCAACCCACCTACAAATAGTAGACCAAGCAAGTCATTTCTAGACACAAGTTCATTCCAAAGTGACCCACATTAGTCCAAAATTGTGCAACACATATGTCAAGAATCCATAGCCCTAGAACCATTTCCAAATTCAAGTGACAATTTCCATTTTGAAGCCTCTGAATTTCCTTGGCCGGTCTTACCACCCTTATCATGCCAGTTTGACTGCTATGGTCTAGTTGATCAGATCGACTAACTTCTCTAAAGAACACCCTCTTTGGACTTTTCAAATTAATCTTTATCTAGTTTCAAGTGCAGTTTTCATTTCAATGACACTTAGTGCAAACATATCCCTAAACATGCCTACACAAGAGTTTGGTATCTATTTTTGCAAAAACTCATAGTGCTGGTCTGGCTACCATTACCATGTTGATCAGACAAGCTAGTATGACCGTCATCGTATGGTTTGACCATGGCTGGTCAGACCGCCATTAGCATTTTGACTGACCATCCATTCAGTTTGACCGCCCATGCACAGCGGTTAGACCGGTTTTGAAAACTGATCACACCAGCCTCTACCTGACAAACTCCCTAAAAAGTCTTCCTCATATTCGACCACTTAAATGCAATTCCATCACCTTCAAGATTGCCGTATATTCATCACAAACATGGAGTTGCCCCCATATGGTATCACAATATTCGTATTCGCATAAAAAAATAGAACAAATATGGTATGGACTTTTTCCATTCTAAATGTTATTTTATTCGAACTATTCATATTCGTATTCGAATTTGGTAAAGCAATACACATATAAAAATTATAGTATGCCTACCTAGGTGGACAAGTTTTTTTTATTTTGAGGTGAAATCATGTTCCTTTAAGTGAAACAGATAAATTAGAATGATTCGTGCTATGTATGAGATAAAGTATAACAAATATATTGGCATTACATAAGTTATGAGAATATTCGAATATGATCAAATTGAGTTAATATTTGATAAAAACATATTATATTTGTATTCAACATATTATATTTGTATTCAACTAGATTTAGTATCGTTGGATTATAGATCCAATGGCCATGAATTCGAGATCCAATGGCCATGAATTCTCCCCTCCCCTTGAATTCTACCCCCTTCCCCTTGAAAAAAATCTCCCCCCTTTAAAAACAAGGGCCCCTTGATCTCTAATCCAAAGGTCATAAATTTGGATGATAATTAGGAAGAAAACATCCGGGTAATACCTATACACTCCCTATAGAGATTGATCGCCAGAGTTAAGTATTGAAGACTGTATCAACGGTCAGAGTTGAATATTGAAGTCCATACACAAAACAACGTATATGAGTGTATTTTTGAACAGATGAGTAACAGCTAGCCAAGCAGGTGGCTAAAAGCTCTGAACTAACTAATGGCAAATTGCATCTGTGCCCAACCTTTTGTCCTTGTAGTTTTAACACCTTATTAGCGTTAATCACATCGCTGTTGCTGCTGGTGTTTTGTAATGTTTTTTAGGTTTATTAGAGATAGAAAGCAACACATCTTGATATAATCGTGTTGCATGAAAAATAACATTTGTTTCTATCTTTAGTTCATAGTTACCATCTAGTTCATTCTTACCATATAATTGGTTATAAATAAGAAAAGAACGTCCAAGGAAGCAATTGGCTTCCATGGGTACCAAAAAAAAACTTTTTTGTGTCCATGTGTTTTCTCCTCGTGTTCGTGTGTGTTGATTTAGGGCTAGCGCCAACAAGTGGTATCAGAGCCTCGTTGCTCTCGTACCCGTGAGGATGTCGCAAGATGGCTCGAAGTCGCCCCAGAAATCCAAGTCACCATCATGTCCCCACATTCGCAATGACAACAGCGGCAGCAGTGACGTCAATGGCCATGACCTGGTTGTATCATGGGTGGTGACGGACTTGGGGGGCTTGGCGTAGTACCCAATGTTGACACGAATTAATTACGAAGATCGGGCCCTCATGATAAAGGTCATGATGCCACGCGAAGCCTGTGGGACACAGTCGAGAACGACGACGCTGTGAGGACCGCATAGTGCTGGAGGCGATTCTTCGAGTAGCACCTGTGGAGATGCTCTCCACGCTCACCATCAAGGAGAGCACTAAGGAGGCATGGGATGCCATTAAAACCATGTGCATGGGTTTTGTGCGTGTGTGCAAGGCAAAGGCTCAGAAGCTTCCGCAAGGAGTTTATGAGCATTGTGTTCCATGATGGCAAGTCGATAGAAGATTTTGCCCTGAGGCTTACTGAGTTCGTTAACAACCTCCACATCCTTGGAGACAAGCTCGATGAAGAGAAGGTTGTGCGAAAGTTACTGCATGTGGTACTGCCTAGGTATTCCCAGATAGCATTGTCCAGTGAGACACTTGTTGATCTAGACACGTTGTCTGTGGAGGAAGTAACCAAGTGACTCAAGGCCACTAAGGAGTGGTACGAGCTTGGCCACACGGGCGGCTCCGAGAGTCGTATGCTCCTCACCGAGGAGGAATGGCTTGTGTGCATTAAGAAACATGAGCAGGGTGAAAACTTTTCTGGTGATGGAAGGCCACCTGGCGATAGGACTGGGGATGACAGTGGTGACAAGCGTCGCAACAAGCCTTGTGACAAGGGCTGCGACAAAGACAATGTGTCTAGTAGTGGCAAGAATGGCGCATCTAACTATGGAAAAGGCAAGTGCCACAACTGTAGTATCTATGGGCACTTTGCTCGTAAGTGCCACAAGCTGCATCATGAGTGCAAGGAGGAGGCCAACCTATCGCGCACACAAGAGGAGCAACCGACACTCCTCATGATTGAGAACTACGAGCTCGTGCAAGCCACTAATGGCACGCAACAGGAGACTGTCTACCTCAATGAAGAGAAGGTGTTCCCAGTGGATGCTGGCAGTGATGTGTGGTACCTCGACACTGGCGCCAACAACCACATGAGAGGCAACCAGTCGATGCTCACATCACTTGACGAGATGGTGAGGGGCACCGTGAAGTTTGGAGACGGCTCGGTGGTGGAGATCTATGACAAAGGCACTGTGATGTTTCAGTGCAAGAACCAGGAGCACTGGGTGCTCACCGAGGTGTATTTCATACCATGGCTTTGAAACAACATCGTTAGCCTTGGACAGCTCGACGAGAGCAGCTGCAAGATTGTCATTGAGGGCAGGGAGCTATGCATCTTCGATCGTGAAAAGGCTATTGCTAGCACGGGTGTTGCAATCCATGAACATGCTATACACGTTGGCTTGAACCTGATCGCACCCATGTGTCTATTGGCAAAAGTAGACGATGTGGCGTGGTGCTAGCATGCACGCTATGGCCACTTGCATTTCCGTGTGCTTCACAATCTTACCACCAAGAGAATGATGGATGGCGTGTCCATGATCGATCGCGTGGAGAAACTCAGCGATGGCTACGTGCTTGGCAAGCAGCACCGGGCTCCATTCCCTTGGGCATTACCATGCCGAGCGCGGATTGGAGCTGGTGCACGACAGCCTCTATGGCCCCATCACACCTGCTACAGTGATTGGTAACCAGTATTTTCTGCTGATCATGGATGGTCACAGCAGGTACATGTGGGTGGAGATGTTGAGGACAAATGATGAAGCATTCAGATTCTTTCGCAAAGATCAAGGCGTTAACCAAGAACGAACATGATGTCAAGCTCAAGGCATTTCGCACTAATCATAGTGGGGAGTTCAATTCCAACGAGTTCAACGACTATTATGATGAGCATGGGATTATGCGGTACACCACTGCTAACTCCCTACTCACCACAACAGAATAGCATCGTGGAGCACTAGAACCAGACGGTCACCAAGATGGCGCGCAACCTGCTGAAAGGCATGTGTGTGCCAACTACGTTCTGGGGTGAGGTGGTGAATACTGTGGTGCACATACTGAATCAGGCGCCGATTGGAGTCTCAATGGCATGACGGCGCCATACGAGGTGTGGCACAAGCGGTGACCCGACGTGTGCTACTTCCGGACATTTGGATGGATTGCACATGTCAAGAAGGTTGGCCCCACGTCATGAAGTTGTCGGACAAGTCAACACCGATGGTATTCATTGGCTATAAAGAGGGTGCCAAGGCTTATCGTGTCTACAATCCCAAGATGCACAAACTACATGTCACCCGTGACATTGTGTTTGAAGAGGAGAAAAAGTGGGATTGGGAGACAATGTTTGTTGATCATGCTCCTGGCGGCAGTTGAGTACACCAAGCACATGGGCACTGACAGTTAGCTCGCCGACGTCCTAACAAAAGCCCTTGGTCGTGTCAAGTTCATGGAGCTGAGGTAGAAGCTTGGCGTGGTGGAAGTGAAGTCTGGGCACCATGATTAAGGGGGTGTTTTGTTAGCGTTAATCACGTCACTATTGTGGCTGGTGTTTTATAAAGTTTGTTTTTTTTGGTTTACTAGAGATAGAAAGCAACACATCTTAATATGATCGTGTTGTATGAAAAGATAATATTTGTTTCTATCTTTAGTTTATACTTACCATATAATTGGCTATAAATAAGAAGAAAACGTCTAGGGAAGCAATTGGCTTCTAGGGGCACTAAAAAAACTTATTTGTGTCCGTGTGTTTTCTCCTGTTCGCGGGTGTTGATCCAGGGCTAGCGCCAACACACCTCTGATTAACAAATTGTTAAAGACTGCCCACTTTGTTTAAAGGAGTAACTAAACATATAAGAAGATGGGAATGCCTTGGGAGAAGTGAATGCTCTGTCGTAACATCGCCAATATTGCCCCACTAAGAATTCATTGCAATAGCAGTTTCCAGTAAGAGACGTATCCGGACACATCTGCATCCGATACCTCACGTGATTGCAGGAAAGAAAATATGCTAATTATTGGCCTAATGTTGATTGTTTCCATTTCATTGAGGCTGGGCCCGTTTGGTAGTGAAAGGTGGCAGTGATCTCGTGAAAGAGCTAGCTTATCGTGCCTGTATCAATAGCGGCGGAGCCATGTGGAAAGCGATCCTACAATTTTTTTTTATTTTTTATTTTTTTGCAAAACACCATAGTAAATTTTTAAGAGCAACTTCAGCAGGACTCCTACTTGAGTCCTCATCCTACTTTTGAGGGCCGAGGGGCAAAAAAACTCACTCTAACAGGGCCCCCTACTTGAGCCCTCAAAAGTAGGGGGCCCTCAAATCTCCCCCTCGAGTCCTTATTCCTGGGGTCTGGAGGGAGCCCTTACTTTTGAGGGCTCAAGTAGGGGCCCTGTTGGAGTGAGTTTTTTGCTCCTCGGCCCTCAAAAGTAGGATGAGGATGAGGGTGGGTCCTATGTGTCATCCCCTCTAAGAATGAATTTGAGGGTCCTGTTTTGAGGGCTCCTGCTGGAGTGTAGCCCAAAAAACAGAGCCTTCAAAAGTAGGGAGAGCCCTCAAATAAAAAGTAGGGGCCCTGTTTTGAGGGCTAATGCTGGAGTTGCTCTAAGAAATTGATTCCACTCAACATATATATTTGCGAATTGATCCGACATGTATTTTAGTTTGGTTGTAAAGTTTGCAAATAGAATACTACTAGCCAGGAGTATATATAGATACAGCAAAACCATGACAGCAACTTAACAGGCCTAGTTTTTGTGTTAGGTCTGGTCATTGATCCAAACAGCCAACTTGTGGATAAAAAACAGAGCAAAATAACATTTTTGATTCAACTTTGCAGAGACGACAGGGCGAAAACCACGGGGGTTTAGATGCATCTCGAAGAATTGGAGTTGCTGTCGATCGAGTAATATTGTATCACAACTTGTAATCCAGGAACAAGGAAGTAAACAATGTGCATAAATGTGATACCAGATGCAGTGTTTTGCTTTGCATTGAGTTGAACACTGAACTTGTGAGCACGTTTAGTACTCTAGTAATTCTATACAGGCAAGTGGACTAGTGCAGTGTCTCTTAAAGTTGCAACCAAGGGTGGAGCCAGCATTTGTTACAATCCTACAATATAGCCGCTAGCTGGCGTACACTTACAGCCAGTATTTGTTACAATCCTATAATATAGACGCTAGCTGACGTACACTTACTGAGTCAATCGACTGTACGGCAAAAACTAGATACGTGAAATAAGTATTTAATTGAGCCCTAAATATACATAAAGAGATCAATCATTCTGCACTCATACGTAGTAAAAAGTAGACTTGATGCCAGTTTGAATTATAGATAAAAATAAACATATGGATGATAGATAACATGGGTTTACGGACCATAAATTAACTCTCGGCCTTTTCGGGCATTTTTAGCTTCATCGAACCACCACTCAACCACATAGGTTAATCGGTAGGGACTAATCACTACTACAGAAAAGGTCATCGCAGACGGTTCGAAAACGTCATCACAGACAGTTTTGTGAACCGTCTGTATTTATGGGTCAGTGATAATCGAAGGTTATCACAGACGGTTTTGAGTAAAAACCGTCTGTGATAGCTGATAATCACAGACGGTTTTGAGTTAAAAACCGTCTGTGATACTGATAATCACAGACGGTTTTGAGTTAAAAACCGTCTGTGATACTAATCATCACAGACGGTTTTTAAGTAAAAACCGTCTGTGATTATCAGCTATCACAGACGGTTTTTAATTCAAAACCGTCTGTGATATTCCCTTCAACCCCTAAATATATTTCTGTTTATTGCCTAGCCTCAGGAAATGCTAGCCATGCCCTCTGAAACAAGCAGATAATCACAGACATAAAACATATACAATTCACACATCTCATTTCATTTCAGATAATTTCACATCTCAATTCATTTCACAGACATAAAACATCCAATTGACAACGCACTTCATTTCACAAACATAAAGCATCCATTTCGCAAATCAATTCATTGAATTGAAATAAAATATCCATTAACAAATACACAATTGTAAAAGATCTACACTGCATTTACACTTAGAATTACAATAAAAAATCATTCTGGGCTGTGGAACTCTCCATCTGATCTTAGGACTTTACTCCACAAAAACCAAATGAACTCTCCTCGAATTTTTGCAAAATCTGGCTGTTTCAATGCAGATGTAGAGACGGGCGCAGCCTGTCGATAGGAATATCAACGCGTGCACATATAAAACTTGACATGTATGAAATAAATATGGGAAGATTGACAAACCTTAGAATTGATGAACTTGGTGGAATCGAGGAGTAGTCTCATATGGTGGCACACGTAGTATCCACACGGGTTGCCCGGCTTCTGCTGGTGGCACTGCAAAAAACAGAATGTGTTAAATCAAGTGGCATTACTACTAAGTGTTGTATATGATTAATTAATGTGTAGCTAGCGAATACCCAAAAATTGCGATCATGTTTCAAGGGCTTGGCCCCTGTCGTCGAGCCACGTGTTTGTTGAACGTATGTGGCGAACAACCTTCATTATTCGAAAAAGTTAGATTAGTCATTCGGAAGGAAAGAAAGAGTATAATGTACAATGTACGTACCTATCGAGTATTTGGGCGATAGCTGTGTACTTGGATTTGTTCTTACTTAGAGAATCAAGGTATATAGCCTTGTTCTATTTTGGTATAATTACAATTAAAATCTAATGGAAGTGCTCATTGTATGGCATAAGAACAAATTCCTTATCTTGGTGAGCCAGCAGTGCTTTTGTAATATAGTCCTCGACGAAGGATGCATTTTCATTGATGGTATCAATGGCGACCAAGCGTGGGTCCAGGAAACCAATTGGTGATTTCAATGATTTAGCTTCGGTCAGCATAAATCTATATATATACACAGAAAAGCAACAAATTGTGACATATATCGGTATTACGTGAACAGAGACTGTGATTGTACAGACTTACAGCGTCCAGCATCGAACGAGTGAGGCGTCGAGAGCGTTGAGCGTGAAAACACCAAATATATCGTCAAAGGTCACCGGAAAGACACATTCCTGAACTTTGTGCAAGAAATGTTCCGGCTTGAATTTGACAATGATACCTGAGCGCCGTTCTGCCTCTGGTCTATTGGACTGTTCCATATACCAAGTGTGGAATCTTTGGCAACCAAGTCCTAACTTTGTGAGGTGCTCTTGCGGGAATATCATCGGCTCGTCTAGCATGAATTTGCGGGCCAATGGCAGGTACGAGATATCGTCATCATCCTTCGTCTTTGATTTGCCATGGCCACTGCCTCGACTGTAGGTCGACTTCATGGTAGTCGACTGTAATGGTACAAACGGTGCAAGTTGCTTTGGCGAGAATAGCACCTATGGAGATAGCACCGGTGCAGGTAGCTCTGCTTCGCACTGCCCGTGTGGAGATGGCACCAGTGCATATTGCTGTGGTTCGCACTGCACTTCTGGTCCTGCCACCGGTGAAGAAGCCTCCAGGGAGATGTCGCTTTTGGGCCACTGGATGAATGTTCCAATGGCCTGTCCTAGAGTCACGATCTCGTCGTTGGGGGGCTTCGGTAGCGGGACCACCTCAAAATTAACATACACACCATCCACATTAACTTTTGCGAAGCCTGGCGCTAAAGCTTGACCGTGCACCATGACCCCGATACCAGACAAATATGCCTGGCCCCAAGCAGCGTACAAGGGAATGGAGCCATATCTCACTTGGAGCCTGCACTTCGTAGGCTCCTACATAACGATACAAAATTAGCTACTCGAATAGGCCTATCAATGGAGCAAGCATTCGAGAGATAATAATTATTACCAGGATGTCGTCCACAGGAAATTTGGCCTGGGTTTGCGTCAGATTGGACGCGCAGCTACTCGGATGGTTGTGCGGGCTAGCTAGCACAGGAGCGGCAGTAGCGGCCTGCTGACTTTCTGTCTGTTTCCGCACCTCATCTCTGATTACATCAGCCATCTGAGCTAATAGCTCCTCTCTAAGAGATTCCTTGATCTCTTCTCGTAGCTGTGCGTCACGCTCGGCTTTGTTTCTCTTCCTACGCCGATACATTCCGGAGTCATCTTGGAAACCATGTTTCCAAGGAACGTAAAGCCCAAGGCCTCTCGTACGATCCGAGTGCTCATTGTTTCCCAGGGCCACGGAGAGCATATCATTCTCCTTTGTTCCCTGGAATGATCCCAGGGTAGATTCAAAACTCAGCTCTTCCTGCACGAGCACAACATGTCATTTCAATTCGTACGAAGTTGTGGAGTAATTACATGCTACGTAGTTCGATCGATATCTTACCAGGCGCTGGGACACTTGCTGGTCTGCAGGGTTTCGAAAGGAGACGTCCCCCGATGTCGTTGTAGATGACCTTGCTCTAATCCAATTTCGAGCGCGCTCATCCGGGATATTGGAAAACGGCGGGGCGATGTCCTGTGCAGCTGCCAGGTCATCCTCTTTCCTCCACTGCGGGATTTTACCCGCATACCCAGATGTGCCAAGTCTGTGGGGGTGTGTGTTTTTTGCCTGGAGGGCCTTGTGCGCCACACTTGTACTTTTGAAATCTTCGGTCGTTTTCATCGCCTTGAACTCTTCCCATTGTAGTTCCAGGAATGGGTATTTATGAACAGGCGTTTCGTCCGTCTCCACGTATTTCCTGACAAGCGTACTCTTGAAGTTCTTTCATGCTTTGCACGCCGCTTGGTAGGTTTGTCGTTGCACAGCGTGTAGGTGTTCTTCTGGGAACTCGAACGATGCCAAAATTTCGGTCCACAGCTCACGTTTCCGAGTGTCAGGCACGTTCTTCCATGAATTGTATGTGATCTCAATTCGTTCTCGTGCAACTATTCCGACCATGGTTCGGAATGCGTTTACCGCTTTTTTAGGAAGGATAGGGACCCCAGATGCGTTTACCGCTGTGATGGTCTGTCGGCCCTCAAGTTTCTTTGATAGCCCTCTTACTTAGCGTCTTGATGTTGGAGCGGACGCCTCCGGCGATGATGTTAAAGAATGCGCGGGTGACATGTTGCTCATTTTGTGGGTCTATTAAGATAAGATGAGAAAGTGATCATATTGAATTGGAAGAGAGAAGAGGAGTAGAGGGGAGGGGGAGAAGGGAGGGGGTGATGTGCCTATCTTAGCACCTACTTTAGTTGTTAATACTATAAACCAAATAGCAAAGTCCTTAAACAAAGTTCTATGAAGCAAATGACACAAACCAATGTACCAATGTATCATCTAACTGAATCATCGCTACTGGCGTACGTGATCCAGAGACCAGAGATGAAGAAAAGAAGTGGGAAGAAGCAGATGGATAGTCACTCAGCGAAGAAGTCGGCTATGTCGGCTGCTCACCGAAGAATCTGGGAATGTCTTTTTTTTGAACTTTTGTAATAAAATTGCCTTGAATTTTTTGCCTGGAGTGCGTCACTTGCTTCATGCCCCTTGAAGGCCTATGTGGCATATGCTATTACTACAAGGTCTCTAAACAAAGGTCTATGAAGCAAATGACACAAACTAGTGTATCCGGTTCATTGAACGGGAACACTAGAGTATGTCACTTGCTTCATTTGCTGTTTTTTTGGCTAGATACATGGAGCATTTGGGTGGAAAGATGAACTGTTTCGTTAGGCGCATGACTGCCGATTCGAAGTATAGCATAGCATCCGAGGCACATCCGAGATTGGTTATGCCAAATAATGAATTCAGTATTTTGAGCTCTTGGCTGAGGAATGCCAAGAGCTGGTCTCCAGCTCTTGGCATTCCTCAAGACACAGCAGTAGGCCTCGGATGTGCCTCGGATGCTATGCTATGCTTTGAATCGGCAGTCATGTGCCTGACAAAACAGTTCATCTTTCCACCCAAATGGTCAATGTATCTTTTGCAACAATCGCAAGATTTCTTTATGCGCAGGTGACATGTTGCTCATTTTGTGGGTCTATTAAGATAAGATGAGAAAGTGATCATATTGAATTGGAAGAGAGGAGAGGAGTAGAGGGGAGGGGGAGAAGGGAGGGGGTGATATGGACATAGAGAGGGGGTGATGTGCCTATCTTAGCACCTACTAACTCACATTACAGACGGTCTTTATTACTAACCGTCTTTGATAGTCTCGTAGCACAGACGGTTTTTGTAAAAACAAAGACATTGAAGGTCTAAGTGGCATATACTATTACTACAAGGTCTCTAAACAAAGTTCTATGAAGCAAATCACACAAACTAGTGTTTTAAGGTCATTGAACCGGATACACTAGAATGCGTTACTTGCTTCATGCCCTTTGATCATATACTCTTCCTTGATTGGTTAATTTGTGCTTTCAAATTGTAGGGTTGCACAAGATTAATCTTGGCCGTCCCGCTACTAAATCATATACTCTTCCTTAATTGGTTATGCCAAATAATGAATTCAATATTTTGAGCTCTAGATACAAACTCTACAATCTCAAGATCAAGATATATTCAGCATGCATATATTCAGACAGCAGTATTCATACAGATCAAGACCATACAAGTTAACTGCAGCGACGACGGAGGAGGAGGAGGAGGAGGCCTGGGAGGCGGCCGACGAGGGCTCGGGGAGGCGGCGGCGACGACGGGTTCGGGATTTAGATCTAGATCGAATAACTGCAGCGCACACGGGAAACCCTAGCGAGAATGTATATATAGGGAGATTATCATAGACGGTTCTGAACTTAGAACCGTCTGTGATATCATTTCACAGACGGTTCTAAACTTAGAACCGTCTGTGATATCATATCACAGACGGTTTTGAACTTAGAACCGTCTGTGATATCATTTCACAGATGGTTCTAAGTTTAGAACCGTCTGTGATAAGCCTTTGCCGGCTGTTGTTATTAAGACCACCAATAACTACACAGCTGCATTCATATCAACCACCAAACAGCTGCATTCATATACAACACCAACCAGTTGCATTCACACAGTGTATTTCTTGATACATTTTGTCATTCTCAAATACATCACACATATACATAAATGCCAATACACATATACATTTTCACATATACATCTCAAAATTGACTACATCACACATTTTCACATATACATCTCAAAACTGACTACATCACACATTTTCACAAATACATCTCAAAATTGTCACACATTTTCACATATACATTCTTATTGTACTTGCTTAATTATTTCCTTTAAAAATTAGCCCTTCATCATGATCAATGCGTACGTAACTAGTTTCGTCACGTTGTTCATCGTCGACCCTTATGCCATTTCCAAAAGGAGGTAACTCGTCAAATTGATTGTATTCCTCCTCGTCCACTACATTCTCCACTCCGACAATTCTCCTTTTTTCCATGAAGAACTACATGACGTTTCTTATTTGCCGGGTCGGTTACATAGAAAACTTGAACAACTTGATTGGCGAGTACGAATGGTTCGTCTTTGTACCCGACACGTTAGAGGTCCACGGTTGTGACACCGTACTTGTCAACCTTCACCTGTGGGAGATGCACCCAACGGCAGCAAAATAAGGGGATCTTGAAAACCACACAGTCGAGCTCCCAAATCTCTTCTATGAAGCCATAGTACGAGTTTCTCGACCCATCGGTACTGAATGCATCTATGCGGACACCGCTGTTCTGGTTAGTGCTCTTGACATCCTGAGACTGCGTATAGAATGTGTACCCATTTATGTCATATCCTTGCCATGTCACAACTGTAAATGTCGGCCCTTTTGCCAACCATGTCAGCGTCTCACTCGGTGAGCTCCTAGCGATTTTCTCCTTCAACCATTGGTTGAACCAACGGTTGTGTTGCCTCATGATCCAAACATCCAGCCGCTCTGGATTCTGTTGCCGAAGCACATCCTTGTGTTGGTCCACATAAGGCGCCACTTCAGTCATATGTTGCAACACCGTGAAATGAGCTTGAGTATACGTGTCCATATCTAGAGTGATTGCTTTCCTTCCGATAGTTCCGAGACCCTTCAACCTCCTCTCATGACGAGATTGAGGGACACCTATCGGTTGAATCTGAGCCATATAATCGACACAAAACTCAATGACCTCTTGCTTGCATAACCTTCGACGATGCTGCCCTCCGGCCGAGAACGATTCCGTACGTAGGACTTGAGAATTCCCATGAACCTCTCAAATGGGTACATGCTACGTAGGAATACGGGCCCGCACATTTTTATCTCCCACACAACGTGAACAATGAGATGGACCATGATATCGAAAAACAAAGGAGGGAAATACATTTCAAGGTGACATAGAGTCATCACCACCTCGTCCTGCAGAGCATCTAGTACTTCAGGATCGATGACCTTCTGAGCAGTTGTGTTAAAGAAATAACATAGCCTCATGATTGTCTCTCGAACTTTGATCGGTAAAATATTTCTAATTGCAATAGGGAGCATCTGTGTCATCAGCACATGACAATCATGAGACTTCATGCCATTTAACTTCAAATCTTGCATCGAAACAAGTTTCTTCACGTTGCCGGAGTAACCAGACGGAACTTTGACACCATGCAACCACTGGCACAGTTCTGTTTTCTCAGCCTTGGACAGAGTGTAACACGCAGGGGGAGGTACGTTCGTCCATTATCAGTGCGTGTCGGTGCTAACTCAGGCCTGATGTCCATGTCAGCCAAGTCAAACCGTGCGTTGACGCCGTCCTTTGTTTTATCACGGATGTTCCGTAAGAGACCAATCAAGCTGTCGCATACATTCTTTTCTACGTGCATGACGTCGATGCAGTGTCGAACATCTAGGTACTCCCAATAAGGTAAGTCCCAAAATATTGATCTCTTCTTCCAGGTGTTCTTCTCATGAGCCCTCAATTTACGTCCCTTTCCGAGGACAACATCTAAATCCTTAACCATATCATAAACCTCGTGTCCCCTTAAATGCCTTGGAGCTGAACCGTCTTCCTTCTCTCCGTCAAATTGTTTTTCATCTTGCGGTATGGGTGAGCCCTCCGAAGGAACCGCCGGTGACGCATGTAGATGGTTTTGCGTGAGTGTCTCAGCCACACACTCTCGGTACCATCTAAACAGTGAGTACAAGCTTTGGCACCTTTTGTACTATGGCCCGATAGGTTACCAAGGGCAGGATAATCATTTATGGTGCAGAACAATAAGGAGCGTAGAGTGAAGTTCTCTCGTTTGTATGCATCCCATACCTGTACCCCTTCGTTCCACAGTACTTTTAGATCTTCCACCAACGGTGCTAGGAACACATCGATATCATTCCCAGGTTGTTTTGGCCCTTGGATAAGTATCGACAGCAAAATGTACTTTCGCTTCATACACAACCAAGGAGGAAGGTTATAGATGCAGAGATTCACGGGCCATGTGCTATGTCGGCTGCTCATGCTACCGAAAGGATTCATTCCATCTGTACTCAGTCCAAACCTTATATTCCTTGGTTTTGCACCGAACTCTGCAAAACTCCTATCGATGTTTCTCCACTGCGCGGAATCAGCAAGGTGTCTTATCATTCCATCCTTCTTGCGCTCCTTCGAGTGCCAACGCAGCAGTTTTGCCTCCTTTGGATTTGTAAAAAACCTTTTCAAACGGGGAATTATAGGAAAATACCATGCCACCTTAGCAGGAGGTCCTTTCTTCGCCTCTGTTCCCTCGCCATCATCTGATTGATTGTTACGTTTGTATCGGGATGCGTTGCACACTAGACATACATGCATGTTTGCATACTCTTTACAGTAGAGGATACAGTCGTTCGGGCATGCATGTATTCTTTCTACTTCCATTCCCAACGGACAAAGAACCTTCTTGACTTTATACGTGATTTTAGGCAACTCATTTCCCTCCGGAAGCATGTCCGATAAAAGACCTAGCAGCGCCGTGAAACTCTTGTCGGACCAACCGTTGCTTGCCTTCAATTTCAACAGTTCAAGCACGGCTGACAACCTCGTGTACTTGCAGCCCGTGTACAATGGTTTCTCTGAGTCCTCCATCAAGCCACGGAATTTAACATACTCTCTCTCATCATAGTTCTCTTCTACATCGCGAAGCATCTGATCCAGATTATCATCGTGCAACCTATCCGAATCCGAGCCACAATCGACATCAGCCGGCGGCATGTCATTCACTTCACCGGCGATGTCATCCGAGGGCATATCATTCACTTCACCAGCGATGTCATCCGGCGGCATATGATCATTTACTTCGCCATGACTGGTCCAACACGTATAATCCTTTTTGAAACCCCTCCGAATCAAGTGCGCTTCAATTTGCCCTCGGTTCTTAAACATCTTCAAATTCTCGCAGTCAGTGCATGGACAGCACATATATTCCACCCCCTTATTTAACATATCCTCCTCGGCGGCTCTTATAAAAGCAGAAACGACATTAATGTACTCTTCACTCACACGGCTCGCGGCATACATCCAGCTTCGGTCCTACGTTACGTACATATATAACAACTTAGTATTAAAATCTAGATTAACTAATTATAACTACATATATACCGGCCACATTTGTTATATTGAGACTTAATTTGCTAGCTCAATTCATATTATAAACACAACAGCTATTATATAACCAACAATTTTGCAAATTAACCATCTTCAATAACCACTCATTGATTACTTAGACCTAAATTGTAATGCAATTAAAGAAAAAATAAATTTCGTTACTAACCATATCTAGAGCAATCAGGAAAGTCTGAATCTTCAAAGCTCAATCTCTCCCTCTTCCCACCAAATTAACTGGCCTGAAATCGCCTAGCTTCCTCCCGAGTGAAAAAGTGTGCAGCAGTGGCTAGATCTGGATCGAAATGAAGACAGATGCGGTCTGAGCAGCGCAATAAATGCCTTAGCCATTATCACAGACGGTTTTTAATTAAAAACCATCTGTGATAATTCACAGACGGTTTAAAAACCGTCTGTGATAACCAGCTTATCACAGACGGGTTTTTATTAAAACCGTCTGTCATAAGCTTCATGTCAGAACGCTTCGTGTTTCGATCGTCTAATTAACGTCTCTCGATCGTTATACGAAGCGTCTATATCATTAATGTTTGGGTATACGAACCGTCTGTGCTAAAGGTTAAATATGCGCGCCTAATCCAGGTCTCTTCTACGTACGTACAATATGGCTTCTACTATTCTTGTGATCATCTTCTTCCTCTCATCTGTTCATCAAGAATTGTTCGGCCGGAACCTTACACAGGCGGCCAGCAATTTGCATCTGGAGCAGCTTCTCCGCACACGCCCTGCTCTCCTTCCCTGACTTTTTTGCATCCGTCAGCTCGACCTGATCATCCGCCGTCGACGGAGGCGTCTCTCTACCGCTCAAGAAAGGGAAATAACCCTTACCCTGGTTCTTCTCCACAATGTGCGCAAAGCGGAAGAAGCTCTACACGCATTGGAGATACTGATGGATAGCCTTGCCGATCAAGCAGAAACGTCAGATTCTGATGAATCTTTTCATGCTATCCTCTACGACATTATGGGCTATGCTACTGATTCTTTACCCAGGCTGGAGGAGGAAGTGCTGAGGACAAGGACAATCTTAACGGCGTTCGAGAAGTCAGTGGCTGATCCTCCAAGTCCCAAAGTCGAAGAAGAAGCGTACGAAGCCCAAAAGATTACAATCTGGGAAACTCTTTACCTGTGCGACTTTTGTAGTAAATTTGCCTCTAATTGAAACTAATAAATTTGCCTTTAATTTGTGATCTCTTGTCTCAGTAGTTCTGTAGTTAAGTTATTAGAAGCAATGTGTACTTATATATTAACCTCTGATCATGAACAGAATATGACAGACAAAGGGACATCACAGACAGTTCTTGTTAAAAACCGTCTGTGAACATTAACAGACGGTTTTTAACAACAACCGTCTGTGATAGTCTACACAACACAGACGGTTTTTAATAAAAAACCGTCTGTGATAATCCCAGATTATCTCAGACGGTTTTTAATAAAAATCGTCTATGATACTTTAGTATCACAGACGGTTCATCGGTAAGATCTGTGATACTCGTTTTATCCGACGCCACTAACACAGACGGTGTCCAAATTAAAACCATCTGTGTTAGTGTCAATCACAGACGGTTTGACAAAACCGTCTGTGATTGGCCGTCTAGTATTAGGCTTTCTGTAGTAGTGAATCCTAATCAAGTTGTAACAATCATGCATCCCAGTTAAAGGTTCACATGAACGATGAATCGAACCACTATTCAATGGCATGGAACGCAGATCACGTAGAGCTATAGTGCCGTGCCAACCAGTCAAATGATCGATGCATGATACTAACCGCGCGGTACAGTAAATCGCCATAGCGCTTGAGATGCATGGTACATACTTTGCTATAGTTATCTTATTATCACTATTATAAAAAAACACTATACTAGACGTTTTATCACAGACGGTTCTTTAGAATCATCTGTGTTGTAATTATCATAAACGGTTTTATAAACATGACCGTTTGTATTATTAGCGATGGTGAGAACCGTTTGTGATACATAATTATTACAGATGGTTCTTGTGTGAATTATCATAGACGGTTTGGATTAAAAATCGTCTCTGATGTATACAATTATCACAAACGGTTCTTATTCACAGATGTTCGTTCGGATTAAAAACCATATGTGCCGTGTAGAACTTTCCAAAAAGTATCTACTTTTCCAAAAATTGAAAAGCATGCCAAATTTATGCCAAATCCAGTGAAAATTGGTGGAGTCCTACATATAGTCACAAACTTTTACAAAAAAGTTTAGCAATATTGGCTCATGGGATTGAAAGATATAGCTGTTTCAATTTGAATCCGTTGTGTTTGAGTAGGATTCCGTTCCGAGACACCTTTATTAAAATAGGTATAACTTTTGTATATAATGTCTATTTTCAATGTTCTTGTACTCGTTGGAAAGCTAACGACAAGTCCGAACCAAAAAATGAGCAGCTTGCACCAGACGCCCTCTAAGACCCCCAAAACCGGCCATCTTTAACCTTGAATTTGCGTTGCAAGTTTTTAGTTTCTGTATTTTTTTGCCAAAATATTCAATCTTCCCTTCGGAATTTGGGCTTTACCTTAACTGCAAAGTTGTAGATCTCGTCGAAACCTTTTGAACGAGCATATATAAGCCATATAAAACTTTGCTATTTTATGTTTTGAGACTAACTGTTTATATTGCACCGATATATATATTGTCTTTGTGCTCTATATCATAATCCATAGATGGTTGGTTTATATCACCGTCTATGATATTCGCACATCATAGACGGTTCTAACTACCAACCGTCTGTGATACACTGATACTTGCACATTATAGACGGTTCTAACTAACTGCCTGTAATGTGCGAGTATCACAGATGATTGGTAGTTAGAACCATCTATGATAATTATATCTCTCACCGCTGGGCCCGTCGATCCTCCCCAATCCAATTTTATCCAATAGAAATCTACCAACCCCACCTCATGGATTGTACCTCCACTCTCCGTCCCCACGCCCATTCCACCAAAAAAAATTCTACTCCCGCCTCTCACTCCTCTATAAATACTCATCCAAACACATCCCCTATCTACCATCGCTCAATATCTCTCCAGCCTTCTCCTCAACCCCGACACCGATGGCCCTTATGAAGTAGACAGTACACAAGTCTATGGGCAGTAAGGCGCCGCAGAAGCAGTTGGCTACCAAGACGACGCTCAAGTAGGTGCCGGTGGGTGTCAAGGACATCCAGCTCATGTGCTGCATCAGGGGCGAGAGAGCCTAGGCATAGAGGCCTCGTCGACGCGGCTGAGCTTCTACTGTCTGTTAGGATCTCTACTTCTTCTATATTCTTGCCATGTTTTAGAGTTAGGTTCGTACGATTAGAAGATGTGTTCTTCCCATGTTCTTGCTGTGTTAGATGGGTACCTGCTTGTTATTTTGTGATGTTGTAATGGTAGATTCTAATCTTAATAGAAATGGAATGTGCTGCTATGTTTGTTGCTGTATTTGCCTATTTTCAAAAGGCATAGCTAATATTTCCTGAGGCTAGCCGAAAAACAGAAAAAGTTTAGGTATAGAATGAACTATCATATATGGTTTTGTGGTATAAACCGTGTATAAAGGACTATCACAGAAGGCTCGAACCAAAAACCATGTGTGATATTCGTACATCACAGACGGTTCTGTCTACCAACTGTCTATAATACGAAAGTATCATAGACAGTTCTATATATCAACCATCTATGATGCTTGCACATCACAAACGGTTTTTACCAAGAACCATCTGTGATAACATGCTATCATAGATGGTTCTAGTTCTGAATTGTCTGTGATACGGTTTTCACAGATGGTTCAAAAACCGTATGTGAATAACCCCTATTATCACTGACCCATAAATTCAGACAGTTCAAGGAATCATCTTTAATGATGGTTCCGAACCGCCTGTGATGACTATTTTTGTGGTAATGTATGGTACTTAGCATCTCAGCCCAATGAAATTGGTTTTCGATCGAATGGCTATGTGAAGTAATGGTAGAAGCCTTGTGTTCTACGGACCGACTAGGGAGACACGTATGTGCAGCTCGACACCACCGAGATCTAAACACTCTGGAGAACACCGTGAAGCAGCTGAGCAGTGGAATCGATCAGGCCAGTGAAGAGGCACGCAAGCAGGCAGACAAGATTTCCCCAGCAAGATCTCGCGGTGTAAACAACCTCAAAATTCAAAATTTTGATTTATTTTTGAGTCTTTGTTTGAACTCTCAAACCTTTTCCAATTTGGAAACCTCCTTTGAAAACCCGCTTTCCTCCTTTGGCCATCCACCTCCCCTCCCCGTTGGCACCTCTAGCCAAGCTGCCTCTCTACCGCTGTTTTGTTCCCCCTCTCCACGTGCCTGGCCGTCGCTGCTTGAAGTTGTGGCTATGCCACGCCTGGGCGTTCACACTCGTCCCTCCTGAGCTAACGCCAATGCCTCACCAGCCAGTCGCCCACCCTCTACCCTCTCCCTCACTTGGCGCGCCCATTTGACCTGCGCCCTCTCTCTTGCTGCAGCTCATTGCTGCTCTCGGCCGATGCATGCGCTTGAGTCGTACCTCCTGCGTCATGCCTCATCACCATCTGCAGAGACACCAGTGCTACCTTGCCTGCATTTTCACTCCCTTGGCAAAGCCCTGTCTTCTCTCCCATCCGTGCATTGCCACTACTTTGAACTGCCTATCCCCATCTTTAAAGCTCAATCGCCACCACAGAGAGCCTCGTGTCACACCTAGACACACACCAGAACCACTCAATGAAGCTCTCGCTGACCGCAGTGCCGCCGCCGACATCCCTTGAGTCCGATGAGCCCTAAATCTAATCTTCTTCATCTTTCAATTAAAACTCGATTGCATTCACTAACAGAGCCTTCTTTGTCTCCTAATCACGCTGGTGAACTCGCTCCAGCATGAATATTTCCCTACTGCTCCATCGATGGAAGCCACCGCTAGCCTCTGCATCCTCACCGTGGATAGCCCAGTCGAGCTTTTCCCAACCCAAACTAGTGCCACCATAGGTTTCCCACAGATGGCCAAACTGCCCCCAACCTCGCCAGAGAATCACCGAGAAATCCTAGCACCGCCATGGAAACCACAACCTTCTTTCCTGCCGCCAGCCACCACCATCCATGCCCCGTCTTCCAAAGCCCCAAGATGGAAGCGATGCATCAAACTGAACCCACCCGTGCTTTTCTCAGTCGCCAGAGAGCCTTGCCATTGCTGCTCCGCATGAGCCACCGCTTCTCTGTTTCACTCCAGGGAGAATTGGCTCAAGGAAGATGAAGCAAGCGTGGTCACAACGTAGCCGTCCGCGCATCGTCCATCAAGCGTGTGAGCGCGCGTTGGGCCGAATTGGCTAGCCCATTTGGCCGATCCGGTTAAAAAACCATTGCGGGCCGCACTGTTCACTCCGGGCCAGCCTGACACAATTTATTACTATATCAAACACTGTTCACCGAAACCCTAAAATACAAAATATCTCTTTTCGATTGTTTCGATGCCGTGAATCCATTTTTGACCTCCATTCCACCAAATTGAGTTCCAAATAAATCCAAACCACTCCATTTGAATTTTATTATATTTTATTTCTTTTTATTTTAATTTATTTTCCTAGCTTGATTAGACTCAAGCATGGGCTTATGTTGTTTTATATATTTGCGCTAGCTCCCGAGCTCTCTGAGGTGACCGTGCAAGGACCAGAATCAGGCAACGAAGTGTTCGAGATACTAAAGTTTGCAGAGCAGCAAAGCAAGTTATAAGTTTTTTGATCATATTGAATTCTAAGAAATTCAAATTATTTAATTACAGTATTTGCATTAAAGTTATTTGCGAAATGTTATTTAATTAAAATGAATATTTGGAATGACTTGCTAATTAATTATGTCCTACCACCAAAAATGCCCTGTTTAAATTGAGGCCATATTCATCTTGACAACCTTTGTAATATTTAATTATTGTATAAATAATTGTAGACTAGCTCACTCAAAATTTTGTACTACTAAGTGACTTGGCTTTTGGCCGGGTGAATTGTTAAAATGGTTCTAGGGTAACGGAGTCTTGTGGAAAACCATAAGATGATCCTCGTCCATGGCCTTACCTTAGGGTGGAGACTTGAGTGGATGGGTGGTAGTGCCGTCGAGCACAGATGTTTTGGATTGTGGTTGGTAGCCTCAAGTGAAAAGTAAGGACAAGAATCTTATGCTAAGTAAAGAACGCACTGATCGCCCAACCACAAGTGTTGATTTGTCAACCCTGGTCTAGTAGCTGTTCAACTCGATTGAATCTCTACATGAGACATGAGTGTGGATGATAGGGAGTTGGTATGCGGAACAGTAAAACCATACCTAACAACAGTAGGGGCCACTCAGGACGGACAGAAGTGATTAGGTTTAGCCAGTTTAAAACTGAATCTGAGTGGATCTACCGGGTAGAGCCTACATAAAGGATTGAGTAGTGAAAAATCTTGTTTTCTCAACTCAGTCGCACGCTAATTGAAGCATGCCTATTGTGTGACATTGAGAGTTTGAGAAATCTTATGGGTAAAGCCGAGCAATTCTGCAGAGTGAAATAAATAGTATTCGAATACACCGTGCTTCCGATAAATGAAGCTGTGTTTATTGGGTGATTCCAACAACGAGGCATAAGTTGTTTTCATTATGTTTTAATCTTGGTAAGCTGGGTAGTTAACTGTTAAAAGAAGCCCCCTTAAATCTTAAGAAGTTTTGTTCTTTGTTTTCCAATTTAAAAATGTTAGCAAATAAAATTGCATCTAATAAAAGTAATAGAACCAGTATATTCTCTTCCTTTGAATATCCTTACATGTAGATAAGTTAGGATTTTCCTTTGTGACTTGTTGGGTACAATTGTACTCATTATTTGCTAAACGACAAACAGAAGAGCAATGAAACTGCGATGACCAAGTTGTTGCTGAAGCTCTAGAAGAACCCTACTAAGCTGAAGACGACTGGTTTTAGGTTTTAACCGCGCTCAAGTTTTCCTGTGGATCTTGTATTGTAAGATAACTTTGGATTTGTATGTCCGCTACGTCAAAACTAAGTTGTTAAACTATATTTCTGTAGTTAAGTTTGGCTATTTTGTTATAAGTATGTATTATTATGATACACATTTATATATAATACTTTATAACTAAACAGTTTTGAACAATTATAACCTTCAGAGATACGGGCGTTGTGGCTCTCGGCTCGGCGGACGGCCCCGTGCGGCGTGCAGGGCACGCGAGGCAGCCGCGCGCACGGCCCGAGCAAGTTGGGCAGGGTGGCTGCGTGGGTGGGTGCGCCCGTGCGTGCTGCTCCAGGCAAGTGGGGGCTTTCTGCAGCTGCATGCATCTGCTCCATGTGGCCGGTGCTTTCGATCGCTGGATTCGTATTTTTACTTACAAAAATGGAGGGAGAGGACACTGTCTTTGCAAAAGCAGGTTCGATGAACGTGGACATTGTACGTGGAGATACTAATAATATCATTTTTTTATCACGGAAAGCTTTACGAGTCTAGATTTTAATGCGACAATCAGTGCGCCATAGGAGTTGAGGAGGAAATTATAGCCATTTGAATGAAGATTGTCTCAGCTGGCCAAAAGCGACACGAAAATAGAATGACTCGTTAGTCTTCTTCGTAATTTAGTTGCCTTCCCAAGAGTCTTATCTAGTTTAGAGTTTAAAAATATTAATTAGTTTGCTATTCTCTGAGAAGTATTTTGATTTTCTCAAAGTCCTAGTAATCGAGCGTAATATCTCCCTCTCGCTACATAAGGGGATGATATGTAATGTATTTTAGCAGCTTTTGTTTGATACATGAATACCATTGATAATTGAGCAATGCTCTTTGAGAAATCGGCAGAGTTGTTGAAATACATGTTATATGCGCAAGGTTATAAATAGAATCTTAAGCGTGTTAAATTAGTTGATAATCTGATCTCCTGATCTCATGTAATCTACTGTAATTAATATTGTTGTATTCAGTTACCGTGTTGCATACTATTTACCATCGGCACAATGGCTATAAAAGAAAGGCAGCAGTAGCATTTTAGCGTTGTACCATCTTTCATGAATTCTAGTTAGATTGATTTCTTCACATGGTATTAAGGCCATAAAAACTCCTCACCAAGATGTCTATGTCCTCCTCCGCTGGCAACTCATCTGTCGGTTCCCTCAACTCTACTTCTACCTCTGCCGGTCTTCTATCTACTCCATCTTTCGGCCACATTATCAACATCAAGTTGTTAAGGGACAACTATCTACTCTGGAAGGTGCAATTCTATCTTAGGGGTCAACAACTACTAGGTTACGATGATGGATCCATTCTTTGGCCATCAATGACAGTCTCACAAATAGTTGGCAACTAGACAACTCAAGTAACCAATCCGGCTTATCTACACTGGCTTCATCAGGACAAATTGGCCTTAGTGCTCTCCTCTCATCTCTCTCCGAGAAGGTACTAGTCCAGGTGTTGTTTCTTAGCTCCGCTGCATAAGTTTGGAAGGCCTTGGAGAATATGTTTTCACAGTCGTGGGCTAGGATCATGCAAACCCAACTTCAGCTCACCAACACCAAGAAGGGAGACTCTATCGTTGAATACTTTGCTAAGATGAAACAGCTCATCGATGTCCTGGCTACAATTGGACAACCACTCCATGATGAAGAAGTAGTCACCTACATCCTTGTTGGACTTGGGGAAGATTATAATCCTCTTGTGACCTCCCTCACCACAAGACTGGACCCCATCTCACCCAATGACTTGTATGCTCACCTCTTAAGTTATGAGATGCATCTTACTCTTCAAGATGCAGATCTTCAGGTGAACATAGGTGGCTCAGCTAACATTGCAACACGCGACAACAATAGTGGCAATGGACGTGGTAGAGGAAATGGTAGAGGACAACAACATCAACAATTTGCATCAAAAAGGCAATCAAGCTGGAAGAAATCTAACTCGTTGATATGATGGCCGACCCACATGTCAAGTATGTGGCAAACCTAGGCACTCAGTACTCAGGTGCTACCATAGGTTTGATCACATGTATCAAGATGAAGGGTGCTCAGCAGGCTCAATCACATTGGCATACATTGTTGACTCAAATTGGTATGTGGATAGTGGCATCACAGACCACATCACTGAAGAGCTTGACAAGTTGAGCATAAAAGAAAAGTTTCAAGCTGTACTGATCAAGTCCACACTACCAGTGGGTTAGGTATGGCTATTGAACATATTGACAGTTCACATATTCAAACCACAAAACATCCCTTGCATTTTAAGCATGCCCTTCATGATCCTAGTACAAACAATAATCTTATTTCTTTCCAAAAACTTGCCTTAGATAATCAGGTTTATTTTGAGTTTCACCCTACTTTCTTTCATGTAAAGGACATGGTCACGAAGGAAACTCTTCTTAGAGGCAACTGCAAGGGAGGTCTCTATCCAATTCCTACTGAACTTGATACCTCATACAAGCACATCCTTCACATAGAGAAACCATCGTCTGAAGAGTGGCACTCCAGGCTTGGTCACCCATCGTTCTCCACTGTCCAACATGTTATTCATAATAATGGTCTATTATGTTTAGCTAAGCATAATAATTTGGTGTGTGATGCCTGTCAATAGGAAAAAAAGTCATCAATTACCTTTTCCTTTGTCCTCCAGCACTTCCTCAACTCCTCTTGAACTCATTTGCTCTAATGTCTAGGGTTGTGCTCCTCCTTCATTAGGTCATTTCCAATATTATGTAAGCTTTATTGATGACTACAGTAAATTTACTTGGATTTATTTATTGAAAAATAAATCTGATGTGTTCAAAGTATTCATGCAATTCCAAGCTCATGTTGAGTATCTTTTGAATAAGAAATCTCTATGTTCAAACCGATTGGGGTGGCGAGTATAAAAAACTCCATACTTTCTTTTAGCAAGTAGGAACTGCTCATCGCGTATCTTGTCCTCACATACACCAACAAAATGGCATTGCCGAATGTAAACAAAGACACATTATTGAGATGGGTCTAGCTCTCCTTACTCATGCCTCAATGCATATTCGGTTTTGGGATGAAGCCTTTTGAATGACTTGTTATCTCACAAATTGTCTACCAAGCCATGCAATACATCAATCGACACCTCAAGATTGATTGTTATGAGCTAAATATGACTATAACACTCTTAGGGTTTTTGGATGTGCTTGTTGGCCCAATCTCTGACCATATAACACCCATAAACTTCAATTTCATTCTCAGCGTTGTGTCTTTATTGGATACAATAATCTTCATAAAAGGTATAAGTACCTCCATCCATCTGCTGGTTGAGTATATATCTCAAGAGATATTGTCTTTGATGAAAGAGTGTCCCCTTTTTCTCTTCAGCAAAATTTTCATGATTCCTCTCAGTGTCCTTCCACCCTTCTACCACCTTCTTGATCTATGGACTTACCATGTGCAGTTGTCAATATGTCGCCTGTTCCTACTCACTTGTCATCCTCAGAACCTTTACAGACAGGGGGACAATCATCGTTGGCATCAACACTGGACTATCATGACATTATTGCAGGTTTTGGAGGTGCATATGAGGTTGACATATTAACAGCTACCATGGATACAGTTGCTACACCGAGTGCTGAAAGAACCCATCAGATGCGTACTCATCTGAAGGATCACATTTTCCAACCAAAACAACACCCAGATGGTACCATCCTCTGGTCTTTTTGGAAACAACAAAACCCTCATCAAACCTTGGTCACCACCTTGGCCATAACAAAACCTAAAGATCATCATGAAGCTATTAAACATGAGCACTGGAGGAAGGCCATGGATATTGAGTTCAATACACTTCTCAAGAACAAAGACTTAGAGACATGTTCCTCTGATGAAAGGAATCAACAGCATTGATTGCAAATGGGTTTATAAAATCAAGAAGAAGGCTGATGGCACTATTGACAGGTATAAAGCATGACTAGTAGCAAAAGGCTTTAAACAATGGTATGGTCTTGATTATGAGGACACTTTTAGCCCAGTTTTTAAACATGCTACGATACATCTTTTGCTATCAATCGCTATTTCAAAAGGTTGGTTACTGTGGTAGCTAGATGTTCAAAATGCCTTCTTACATGGACAACTTGAGGAAGAAGTGTTCGTGCAACAAGTACCTAGATATGAAGATTAGAGGTATCTAGGTTTTGTGTGTTGGCTTGATGAAACATTATATGGGTTAAAACTAAAACCAAGGGCATGGTATTCAAAACTTATTACCGAGTTACAAGAAATGGCATTCACCCCATCAAAGACAGATGTTTCATTGATCATATATAGAAAAATTGATATTACTATCTATATGCTCATATATCTAGATGACATCATTGTTGCGAGCTCATCGAGAGGAGCTGTTGAGGTCTTACTAGATCATCTTCATGAAAGCTTTGCTATCAAGGATCTTAGTGATCTACACTATTTCTTGGGCATTGAGGTTATCAAACAAGCAGATGGTGTTATACTTTCACAATGAAAGTATATTCATGAGCTGCTTCAGAAGGCAGGAATGCAACATTACAAATTTTTCTCTACATCTATGTTAGCTTCATAAAAACTGTCAAGGACTGAAGGTAATGAATTTTCAGACACTAAGAAATCACGGTATAGAAGCATAGTTGGAGGACTACAATATCTTACATTGACTAGACCTGATATTTCTAATGCTATCAACAAGACATGTCAATTTCTTTTAGTACCAACCAGCTCTCACTGGATAGCAGTTAAGTTGATTTTGCGATCTCTTAGTCATACTTCAACATTGGACCTGAAAATTTAGAGGTTAGAATCTACTTTGATTAGTACATGCTCTGATGCTGACCGAACAGGATGTTTGGATGATCGAAGATCAAAAGGAGGATATGCTGTGTTCTGTGGCTCTAATCTAATTTCATGGAGTTCCCTAAAACAAGCTACTATGTCTCGATCAAGCACAGAGGTAGATTATAAATCCTTAGCAAATGCAATAGCTGAAGTTGTCTGGGCATAGTCCTTACCCCAGGAGCTTGGAATTTTTTAGAGTCACCCACCAAGTTTGTGGTGTGATAATTTGGGAGCTACCAATCTTTCTGTTAATCCTATTTTTCATGCTCAAACGAAGTATATAGTAGTGAATTTTCATTATGTCAAAGAGAGAGTGGTACATAAACTACTGGAGATCAGACTTATTACTTCTCAAGATCAGGTTGCTAATATCTTTACAAAACTGCTTGCAGCACAAAGATTTTCAAGCTTAAGACACAATCTCAATCTTCAGCACAATTGAGATTGAGGGAGGCTATTGAAATACATGTTATACACACAAGGTTATAGATAGAATTCTAAGCATGTTAAATTAGTTGATAATCTGATCTCCTGATCTCATGTAATTTGTTGTAACTAATCTTGTTGTATTCGGTTGCTGTGTTGGATACTATTTGCCATCTAACACAATGGCTATAAAAGATAAGGCAACAGTAGCGTTTCAGCACTGCACCATCTTCCATGAATTCTACCTAGATTGATTTCTTCACAAGAGTAACCTCCATCGCAGTTGATCTCTGGGTTAGACTAGTTTTATCCCTCCCTAAGCCGATTTTGCATCCCATTTAAGAGTGGCGACTATCCTACCAGAGGTGAAGGAGGTGTGCAACATCAATTGTGTGGGAGGTTGGGGTGGGACAAGGCCTTCAATGGTAGGGAAACACATGACTTGGTGGGGTTGTCATAGTGGATGTTGCGAAGAATGCAGCAATGTCATTGTCACTAGGTGCGGTGGATCATGTGAGAAGGTTCAGAATTATGTTGTGATGAACTATTATAATTGGAATGGATGAAAATTTGAATTGCAAATTTATCAAAATTTTGGAATTGCCTACAGACCCATAGGGCAAATTGACAAAGGGGCAGTCAGACCAACCCTCCCCAGCGATCAAACCAGTGGCCAAAACTGGTTTGACCGACCTCTATCAGTAGTTTGACCAATATGGGGTCCGATCAGACCAACTGGCATGTGTAGTCTTGGATAGTTTTTGTTTTTTAGGAGTTTGAGTCTCGTGATGATTTTTGTTGATCTAGGTCAGTGCATACATGTTGCATGAGACATGTTACAGCTAATGTGGGTCAAATTGTGGAGAACTTATGCCTAGAAACTATTTCTTTATCTTTGGATGTGCAGAGTCACTTGGAGTTAACCATGGTCAACAGTGAGGATCGAGGCTACATTCATAAATGTGTCAAGGTCTAGAACGATCAAGGATGCCGAGTGAGATGGCTGAGCTCAAGCATGGCACGGGAATGGTAGAAAATGTTGAAGGGATGTTTGAGCAGCGAGTTGCACCATGTGGCTTGGTTGGTTCAAGTGAGGCGTGGTCTAGTGGAGCTGGAACAGGAGATACTTATCAATGTGTGGTAAGCCAGTGGTGCACCTACCCATGGCAAGCATGGGATTGCTTGCAATAGAAGATGAAGATCGAGTTAGGAAAGCGCATTTTGGCAAGTTGACTAAAAATACCAAATACTATCTTGGATCAAAACTGCAGTACTTGAGAGAGTAGTTTAGGTCAAGGAGAAGCTGAGAAGATCAAAATGGATCAAGGCACTTAGTGGATTCTAGCTTATGCACTTTGAAAAGCATGTATAAGTGTAGCGTATGAGTAAAACCCATGTTGTGTGGGGTTATCGGGTTTCCCCTATTTGTGCTAGTGGACAGTGTCCACTAGAGTTAGATAGGTACTGGTTAGCTTACCTATTTAATAGGTTGGGATGGAAACATGCTAGTTAACCATCCAACTCTTCTCTCTTGCCATTGAGACCAAGTGTACTAGGGTTAGGGTTTGAGAGAAGTTAAATGTTGTGGTGTGCTCTCCTGTTCTTTCGGTGGAGTGGTTGTAAAACCTTCTTCCTTACGTAGCAGTACATCAATGTTTGTTTATCTCTCATGGATTCATCTTGTGTTGGTTGATTTGCTCTTAATTTGGTTAGTTTTTGCTCTTCTCTCTCCCCTTCTTGATCTTTCTGTACCAAGGATGTATAAGTAATAGTGATTGCTCTGGGAGATCAACCCCCATCCATCTAGGCATCTAAATTGCAAGTTCTTGATAAAACCCATTTTTGCTTAGATTTGATTCTCATGAGTGATTTCTTTGTTCGAGTGTTTTTGCCTTGATTTCTTTGGTGTTCTTGCTTGCTGTGATATGTAAAAATATATTTAGAGCCATCTTGGCCATCTTATACCCACGAGCAAGTCATATTCACTATTTTAGATTTTAGACTGGTTTTGCTACAATCTTGCTTAATCTTGAAAAAGGTCTAATCCTTGGTTGGAATTGGTTCCTGAGACCCTAAACAAGGTGTGTGCAAAATATCACATCATTTGAAATTGTATTTTAGAAGTTGCACCAAAAGTTAATTGAATCAGGTTGTTTTGGATAGAGAGTCCAGTAAAACCTCCCCTGTCTCTCGGTCCAACCTCTCCCACCAATTAGACTGGGTTGGAGCCAACGGTCTGACAGTCAGGAGGTCAGACCGGCCCTAGGCAGTCGGTCAAGCCACTAGGAGCTTGCAATTCTCCAGAGTTTGATTTTTGAGTGATTTAATTTGGGTTTTGGCTGTTGATTCTAATCTCAGTAACTCTGTATTTATTTGAGCAAGGGATCAAGAATACTTGGGGGAAATTAGTTAACACCATTCACTCATCTCTGTTGCCTTTCGGTCCTACAAGTGGTATTAGAGCCCAGTTAGATCTTCTTATAGATCTTAACTCGTGTTTGGTTGATCTTGGTTCTGTGGTTATGGTTGTATTGCATTGCATCATGCATTGGTTTGGCTAACGTGGTGTAACATCCTGATTTTCATAGCCTTTTTGAAGCTTTTAAAATGAAATTCACTATTTAGATTTTTCTACAACTAATAAAAGCTTAAGTTGAATTATTATTAATTAAAAGGATTTAATATGACTAAATTAAACAATAACTTTTGCTGAAAATATTTTATTTGGGTCCTTATGTTTCAATGAATTTTGTATGATTTTTCTGGATTTATTTGCTATTTTCTAGAGCTCAAAAGGATTTAGTTGAATTGCTGAAATTAAGAAAATTCCCTAAATTCTCTAAGGCCTTCGGGCCGAAACCCTAGCCGGCCCATCTTCTCCTAGTCCGTCACCCACCTGACATCGCTGGATGCTCGCCATGTGTCCACCATCCTCTGCGTTGCTCCGCAGCCATTCGATTGCCATGCGTCACCCATCCGATGGTGCTAGCACTATTCATCGTCTTCCCATTTCGAAAGCCACCACTGTCCGCATCAGACTCTCCTCGGTGTGCGTGCCCGAGCCAGACTCCGCCACCGTCTTCGAGTCATTTACCTCGGCATCTGCGCTTATAAAAGACCATGCCCTTCCTCATGTTCCGCACCCTGCCACCAAGTTGCCTGAGTGCCCTTGACGCCCTCGCTGAGCCATCGCATCCAAGCATCGTCGTTGTCGTAGTCTTCGTCTTTGCTCCAGCCGTAGTTCATCCTCATCGTGAAGCCGTTGTCCTTGTTCAACGTCCCGGTCGCCACCTCTGCCGTCTTCGACTTCCGATCCACTTCACCACTGTCGCCGGTGAGTAGCCATTGACGAATCGTGCTCGCCTTGCCCGGCCAGATCCCTTGTTTGCCCATCGCATCACCTGTGTTTCCCTCGATTTGTGCGCCTTCCTCGGTTCTTGCGTCATCGATGTCACCTCGCACCCGCGCATCTGTGTCGCTTCGGCTTCTCCGTGGACCCCATCCACCGTGTGCCGTGCCACCGACAGCCGGGTCCCACCTATTAGAAGCACTGTGCCGTAGACCCCCATGAGCTAGCCAGCCGAGTTAGCAACCACATCAGCCCTATCTCGCCACCTGTCAGCCACGTCAGTGCCATGTCAGCCCTAGTTGCCTAGTCAGCCACCACGTCAGCACGCCCAGTCACACGTGCACTGTTCCGTGAGCCGAGTTTGTAGCATATTAACCTTTTCCAATTTTCAGCCTTTTCTTTAGATTAGATTTTTCGATTCTTCGTCCTAGTCCCTTGTCATTGCCCATCATGTCCACCACTGGTAGCTCCTGCTTTGGTTCCTCGTCGCCCTAGCTTATAGCCACTCCACCAACGTCAGCCATTTTTCGACGGCACCTTGATCGTTCTGGATCTCAGCTCCCCTAACTTAGTCCCGATTCCTTAACCGCTCTAGACCTAAGCTCTCCTAACTTAGTCTCTGTCATATTAGCTTCACCATGACTTAGCTTCGGAATCCTATAACCAACAACAACAAGCAATCCGTCATGTAACACCGCACCATATATAAAATCATTAATTGGCACAATTTTTGAGCCAAGATCACTTACCTTCAAAACTTCACTCCCAGAAGCATCACCAACTCACATAGCCATCTCATGGCTCACAAATCATCATACACATCTTTTTATCTCAAGGGTTTTTGCTCAAACTCTGCCTTCAATAGTTCATGTCCATTTTGCACCTTGCTTGAGTCCAATCATCTCACCCGACATTCATAACATTCTAGACCTTAGTTCTCTAACCAACTCTCGGTCCTCCTCACTATTGACCATGGTTGATTCTAGTCACCTACACAACAATAGGCCAAGAAACTATTTTCAGACACAAGTTCTTCACAATCCAACCTACATTAGTCCAAAACAATGCATCATGCAACAGATACCCTGATCATAACCCATAGGATCAAACCTTGAAACAAAATGCATAATCTTAGCACAAATTCACCAAAAGCTGATCAGATCACCATTGTCGGTTTGATCGCTGGCACCATGCCAGTCATACAGTCACCAATGTTTGGCCAATTTAACTGCTTAAGGGCACTAGAAAGCACCCTTTCTGTAATTTTGGTTAAACATTATCTAGTTCAGCTCAGAACTCTGAATTAATGACACCAGCACAAAGTTATCCTTAAACACACCTATACAAGTGTTTGGTATCTATTTTTCAAAAGAAATATAGCCAGTCTGACCACTCCATAGCTGCCGGTCAGACCGTCGTTGCCAAGCTGGTCAGACCGGTTAAAATCTGACAACAACTCTAAAAATTGTAAACTCTCAAAGTCAAACTCAAATTTTGATAATATTTTGTATAATAAGATCAAATACTCATCATACACTATAGGTGACCTCCATATGGTTTCACAGAAGTACATGTGTATATTCAGCTTTTATTAGTGGGGTTTTTTAGATGCAATGGTGTAATTTTCATTGTCCAGGACATGCCCAAAAGCCTCCGAAAGGAAAATGATACGACAGAAAGAGTAGCTTAGCAACAACTAGGGGTGTCAACGGATCGAATACGAATCAAATAGTAGTCTTCCGATATTCGTATTTGTATTTTTTAAATGAATATGAATTCGAATTTGCTCGAATACAAATATGAATCGAATATTATAATGAATACATACACGAATAGAATACCTACTCAATTCGGTCAAATGAGAATATCCTATGGTATAATTAAGTTTAGCAAATTGACACCGGTTTTCTAGTAATATTTATGCCCTTTTTCTCTACTTTATCATGTAATCATTGATCATACTTTAAATGCATATTTGCTTACCACATTCGCTACTATTCAAATACAGATGCTAGATAAAACGGAAGGTCAGGATTCGTTTGACAACACTGGCGTTAACCTACTTTTCAAACCAACAAGATAGTCACGGACTCAACTGCACATCACCAGCGTTGCGGCGTCCAGTCGTGCACCCGCGCGGTTTCAGCCAACGCCAGAAAACCACCGGCCGGTCGTACTCCTCACCGCACCAGGCCGGGCTCGTGCACCCACCAAAAACCTCGTGAAAAGCTAGCCCACCTCCCCGCTCTCTGGGCCTCACCGCCGTGCAACAAGTCAGCGTCGTGCCCGCCCGCTCACTCCAGGAAGGAAGCAAAGCATCGATCGCCCGCCCGCGCGCGCGGCCACACCATCCCTCACTGGCCTCGGTTGTCACGCTTGCTAGGCTGTCTGATCCCCATCTGGGCTTCCTAGCAAGCTTCCCCGTCTCGAGGGGCCTACGGGCTCCGTCTGGGCCACGCGCACGCGCGTACCGCGAAGCCGAAGCGGAGCAAGCCGACGGCTCGGCCGCGCTGCTAATCCCATCATCCCGCGCATGCGAAGCGGGCTCGGCCGAGCGCGTGTGACGTGCCGTGGTGCCTTGCGAGCGGCGTGGGAATCCGGATAGCCTGGAAGGCCCATTTTGGCTTTCCTGCGTCGCGCGGCGGTTTGTTCCTTCTGCTGGGCTTAAAGACCTTTTCTTTTCTTCAACAGGTTTTAATGTATACATAGGTAGAGTATATTGAGGAGTACATCATCAACATTTTTTGAAATATTTTGTGATTATTTGATGCCCAAACCGAAGGCTGAGTGTACAGGATATATTTTCTTCTAAAAATGATCGATGTACCGCCAATTATGCATGTTCAGTTCTGCTAATTAATCCCCTCGGTCGCAAAAGAGTGACATCTTGGGATGTGTGCAATCAAACTTTGTAAATTTTAGCTATTGATATTTCTATGAATATTTATGTTGACATATGAAAATGATATAGGTAGATTAGTCTAAAAATACTTTTTATTATTATATTTTTTGGTTTTATAAATATATTATAATAAACATTAGTAGTCAAAGTTGTGTATTGAGAACCGTGTTGATGTCTAAAACGTCACTTTTCTATAACTGGAGGGAGTATCATATATCGAAGGCCACAGCTCAAATGTTAAAATGTACCTTTTGATAGAAACTTACATTATTTGGAATAACATTTGTTTGAGTTAATATATATTAACACTCGAAAGGATGAATATCAAGCTAAATTGAGATATGTAGAATGTATTGCTAGTGCTAGGCGCTAATGCCGCACCAAGGATTGGTAATTCTTTCCTTTATGGCTAGCTTCAGCTTGTCATGCATCCTGTATCCATAGTGGTGAAGGCAAGATGTTTGGTCGCCCAGAGCCAGGCACGCCTTGTCACCATCGATCTGTGCGTGATAGATGCTTGATGACATAACAAGCGGGAACCTGATCTAGTTTGTGCAAATTAAGCAACATCCCTACTATTTAAAAGAGTTGGTGACTGTGCGTTCTCTCTTGTAACATCCCATTTTTTGGGAAACCTATGTGCATGAATGAAAAATTCACATTTTGAATTCAAATCAAACTCAACTCAAACTAAAATACAACCTGAATTTCCAAAAGCCGAAGCCCAAGTCTTGGCCTGGGCCAAACACAACCCTTCTGCACCCTCTCTAGCCCCTTGGCCTTGGCCTAGTTTGGCCCATCTCCTCCCCTCCCTCTCTGTTGCCACCCCCTCCCCGCGTTGTGCGCGCTCTGCGCACACGCGCGCCGTGCCACGTGCACTGTGTGCCAACAATGCTCCGTCTCCCTCTTCTGTGCATGTCCCTAGGCTCGCCTAGCTCCACGCTGACCTGGCCTAGGTCTACGTACCTCTCCCTCTCGCTCTTCTCTCCCTTGCGCCACGCGCTATCCCACACCATTCGTCGCACCCACCGCGTCTGCGTCTTACTCCCGACTGTTGCCTTGGAGCTGTCCCCTCTGCATTGAAGTCATGTGCTGAGCGCTGGCTTCACCTGCTCTGTGCATGCTCGTGCCATGCGTTGGCTCCACCCTCCTCGCCCTATGCCACGCTGAACGTCGCCGCCTCCCTCGGCCTCTGTGTGGCATTGAAACCGCCCAATGGCTATCTTCCCCTTCCATTGACAATAAAGCCTTCAAGCAGTTTCCCCTTGCCCCAATTGCTTCCACCTCGCACCAATTCGCCACCAAACACCTCCCGCACCCCTTTCTTCTTTTGCTATGGCCAACCAAACCATTGCCGTCACCATCTTCTCTCAATGCACCTTCGCTCTAGTCTAACCGCCAGGAGCAGTGTGTGGACACCCCGAAGCCATCTTGGATGATGCCGACAACCGCCTTGCCCTCCAGCGAGCTACCATCACTGCCTTCTTCGCCACCGCCATGGTCCACATCGCCAACCAGCTTCGTGCCTCCCCTAGCCCAGTCATCACCTCCGGTGAGTCCCCATCGGTCCCAAGATGCTCTCATAGCGCGTAATTAGATTTTGGTGCCACTGGTAGCCGTGGTGCTGTGCACCTGAGCATTGTCGTCACTTAGCTCACCGATAGCCACCGCGTGCGCCAAATTGGGCTCAGCAAGGGCGTACCATTTTTGCCCTCCCCATCGGTAGCCATGGTTCCCTTTGCTAGCGATGAGCTGTGCATTGCTCGGTGGGAAGAAGATGCAATGTAGCACCGGATTAGATTAAGTTTAAATCTTAATTAGTGCTAATGGCTGTTGTTAAGACTCATTAAGAATCGCTGACACATGGGCCCCATCTTTACTTAAGTTAATGAGCCTTTGACATGTGGGCACAACCCATTTAAAAATTCTTTTAAAAATGGTTAATAGTAGTTAAGTCATTGACATGTGGACGCCATTTACTATGTCATGCATATTATTTGGCCCCACCTGTAGTTTCTGGGATTTTTTCTTTATAAAATTAATTCAAAAGAATTTAAAACCAGTGGATCCCACTTGTCAGCCTCTATAACCTTTTCTAGTAATGAAATAAATCAAAAATGAAATTAAATTATGTGGACCCAACCTATCAGTGAGAGAATCTCTCTCCTCTATTTATTTGAGATTTAATCCTGATTTAAACTTTAAAAAGCACATTCTCACATATTTTAACTCCAAATTTAATAAAACTTGATTCTAATTCATCTAAATTCAAGATCTATCTAATTGAAGTAAAATAATCCAATTGGAGTTCATTTGAATTTTTATTTGATTTTATTTTGTTTACTAGCGTATTTATGTGCTTTTCATGTGATCATTTAAGTAGAGTATGAGAACACAAAAGAGCCGTAGATCGAGCCAAGTCAAGACTTTTAAGACCAACCTACTTGTGAGCTAGACGAGTCAATGCTTTGATCATATTGAACCTATATTCGTATGCAAAGTATATTCATTTAAATAATCAAAATTGCATGCTTTATTTGTTATGCAATACCTGATAATCCTTGTATTATTATACACCACCTCTTGGACACTTGAATTATATAATCCTTATCACTTTAGAAAATTATTGGTAACCATGCTTGCTATAAGTTGTATTTAAGTGCCATGCTTAGTATTGGTTAAATACCGGGACATTAAATTGCCCTATGATCACTTTCAATAATGAAACCAGTTTTGGGTAGCCATTGGAGTGAAATGGCTGGTATGCTGAGACAACTTAGTTTTATGCTCCTCAAAACCTTAAAACTTTCTTTACATATTTGGGCGGATGTTAAGAGGGTTGGTGAACATGTAGCATGAGAATACGAGAATGTTTGGTATGTGGTAGCACCGCTAAGATAACTCTAAGGACTGAATCCTATGATGACCTCTCAATGTAAAATAGTATAACCACAAGTCTATGTTGGGTACAACCTGGCAAACTAATTTGCATCTACAATGTGGGTTGTACCATTAGAGTAGCCCACGAGTCATGCCATTGGTTTTAAATCACCGTAGACACGGGTCATGTCACTAGATTTAAGCCATCATGTGGCACAAGAGGGTGTCTTGGTGTGGTGGATGTAACCCCACTAAGCTGAAACCTTAGTGGGTGTAATCTACATTGGGTGATGCATTGTAAAGGCCTTGTGGTGATCTTCTTGATTCACATGGTTATAGGCGAGCATGGGAACTTACTTGAGTTAGTATCTGTTTTTAAAACTTTGTGGGTGGGGTAGACACTCATCAGGTGGATGTAACCCTAAAGTTGGTTGCCCTAAGTGGATATAACCTAGTGATGATAATGGGTGGATGTAACCCTAGTAACAAAAACTAGCATATAGTGTATGGAACCTGAACTGCTATTAATATTACATACTTTTACTTTCTTTAATAAAAACATAGTTTAGTTAAAATGCTAATTCATAGGAATTTTTATTTATTATAGTTTAAAATGTTGCTTTTAGCAAATAAAAGAACCCAAGCCTACCTTGTTGAACCTTGCATGTATAATATTGCATTCTGTGTGTTAGCTCATATAGCACGATTGGTTGTGCTCACCTTCGCTCATTAAATATCTCAGAGCCTATAAATCAAAGTCACTACACATACTACGATGCCCCAGGAGTTGATGGAGAAGAAGATGGAGGAGATTAGGATAGTCCCTAATAGTCTAGTCATTACCCTAGTCAGTTGCTTGCCTATGGAAAGATGTGCCCTCTCCCATTTGCTATCGCTTCTGCTTCTGCTTTATGTAATGTATCTATTTTGCCCGATTGGCCCTTATTGTAAACTTGACATGATGTGTTCTATTTAAACTCTGATCTGTAACATTAATGTATATTATGGTTTATGTTGTATATGAAATAATTCAGTGATGTATCTGTGAGCACTATCTATTGATAGAGGGAATAATGCAGTAGTTTCATAGATAATTCTAGATTGGCTAAATTCATGTTCGACGGAGCTGGTATCAAGGCATATGACCGTAGGGTAAAAGCCTTAGTTAGAATGGTTGTATCTGAGGACTTAGGTCTTATTTTCAAAAGCTAAGAAAAACTTTGACAAAATATAGCATATTACTGCTTTTACTCATCTCTCTTAGTTCTTGACTTACCTTTTATTTTTCTTATGATTTTACTTTATTACTGACTCTCTCTTGTTCAAAACTATCGAGTGCCATGAATGGCGTCGGTCAAAAGGGAGAGAGTTTGAGAGAGTGAGAGCATGAGCAGGCTAGCGATGTGACAATGTCACGACGATGAGACAAGGTCGCGGCACTCAAGGCTTGAGACCCAAGGAACATCATTGCATCGTTACATGCGATCACACATGAGAGGATGAGCTCGGGTGCATGCGAGAGAGAGGGAAGAAAGGAGGAAGAAGCACAGTAACATGCTGATAGGTGGGACTGGGGCCCACTTGTAAGTAGTGGCAAGAGAGTGAGCGGCACTGGGCTGCGGGCGCACGTGTAAGCAAGCGATGGTCTAGCTCGGCTGGACCATGGTGGGGAAAGAAAAGGGAAATGGGCTTGGCCTACAAGTGAGGGAAAAATTAAGGATTTACACTTAATTTTTTATTCCAATTTGAGTTTGAATTTCTAATTTGAATTTCAAGAGGTATTTGCACACAAGATTTTTAGGAAAAATTACTCACCCTCCAATTGACTTTTAGAAATTTTGAATTCACATTTTTGGGCTAAGGAATTTATTTTAAAAATATTAAACTCGAACAAGGATTTGTGAAATTTTAAAAATGCACCAAAAATTTTAGAAATTCATGGAAATTACGCATGTTTATTTGAAAGCTAAAATTATGCAATTAGACCATTCCTCCCTATTGTTGCTGCCCACCACCATCCCTTTCACGCCACCCGCACTTTTGTGGACGCCTCCCTGGTCACCCTACGATGGCCATCGTCACATCTCCAAGCCCTGCCTCCTTTCCCTGTCCTCGTGCTGATGTCATGCTCATATATTCCCTAGCCCCTCTTGTAGATCCCTTTTCTCTCCTCATGTGTGCATCCGTGCAACGGTGGGTCCGGCTACAAGCTCGGCAGTTGTGAGCTCGATAGTTTTAGGAATGAACATGGCAAAAATCTCAGCAGTTGCAAGCAGAGGCGTGTTTGAATGGCGGTTACACTGAAGTGCGCTTGTTTCCCTATTTATTCTTGTCCTTCTCCTTCTTTTCTTCTTCTCTGTCTTGCATCTCTTCTAACCTTCTCCTATTTCTTCCTCTGTTTGCACACTCACCGCTGTTCAAGTATCTGGTGTAACTAAGTACTAGAGAGGACCTTCTCCTATTTCCTTTATTTGCATCACGAAGTGACTCACTGTGAGGAGAAGAACGCTAGCAGCAAGGTGAGTCAAATCGGACTATGTAGCATTGGAGAACAATACTCCTTAGTTGTATTGCGGTGTTAATTAGATTGGAGAGCAGTATGTCCTATAGAGCAGTGTAAAGCATTTTGAGCTCCTATGATGTTCTTTTTTGGTTGAAATGCTAATTAGTGACATAGTCCATCCCAGTGAATAGAAATAATGAAATGTAGCTAAAATTCGAAAGCATTCTGATATGAAATGCTTTGTAGTTTTACTATCAGTTTATTTCTTCAAGAAAAAATTAGTCTCTGTTGGTAAATAGTGGTAAATAGCTGAAATTAGTCTCATTGTAGCTGTAGAATGAACATGATCTCAAATTATTCATCATGACATGAGATAAGGTGGAGCAAAGCTAATAATTAGCTTCTATGACCTAGCTATGATTAAGCAATCTAAGATCAACAACAGTAAGCATGTGCTGATCAAATGTAATAAAAGCACATGACTATACGTTCTAGACATTTTTTTGTTTTATCAGCCCTACGCCACATTGTTGCTCAAACTTTCTTTACTCAATTACAATATGCATATACTTATTGTTGAAGATTTTGGAAGTCAAGTGTACCCAACCGTAATTGTGATGTCATCTAAAAATATAGATATTTTTTGTTTGCCACATTGCTAATTTGTTTTTAAATTTTGTTGTACATCTTAGTGTGGCTGGTCAGGCAAAAAATTTATAAAACCTAATAAACACAAATGAAAGTGATTTATCCGAGCATTGCATGTGTTCCACATTTTGTTTTAGGTTTGTTTGTGACTAGGTAACCATACAGAAGTAAACTTAGTTGCACAACTAAATCATTCTTTACTTCTATTTTTGTTCTCTCTTAATTTTGATAGTATCTTATGTCAGAAGGTGCAAACTTACATTTACATCTTATAGTATTATTTGGAATTGGTCAGTATACCTCTTATTTCGCAGTGAGATATCTTTGCCTTCCAGAGGTTTGCCATGAAGACCTCTACGACTCTCGAGAATCTCTTCAAAAGGTAGCATCTACAGCCATGAAGACCAACAGATGATTAGTTTTTGGATGTGATTCTTGCTGGACATTTTTTCCTTCTCACTTTGATCAGATGGTACTATGCTTCGTTGAATAATTCTAATGCACGATGTCCCTATCATATTTTTGTTCATTTATGTTGTTTATTTGTTTGTGAGCAAATGCTATAACATATCTTGCATGAAGCAAAAAAATCTGAGCATAGTCTCCATGGTACATGATGGCATGCAACTGGAGGAGCATCCATTGGATGTGGTAGCCATAGCATGGATTCATGAAATTGGGTTATTGTTAATTTGATTTTATTGCAATATTGCAGTGCCAAAACCATCATGTATTATTAATCAATACCCTGGTCTTCTCTAATGTGCATAGATGTATGACTTGTCATGTAAACGACACCAGCTAATTGTTCATTAACATTGTTTGACAAGTACCTGATACTATTCATTTACCTTACTTGCCAATTTCTCTATTGTGCTAATCCTTCATGTGTCAACAAGAAAATGAAAGACCTAATTTTGAGCTAGTAATTGATGACAAAAAATGGGCGGCAACCCACCTCCGCATCATTGGAGACAAGTTGGTTAAATTTAATAAAAAATGAGATAAATAAATCAGGTATTGTAGGTCCATTACTTCCAGAATTAATACATTTATATAAAAATTCTATTAATTACATCTCTTTGCGAGAAACCCCTGATTAAGAATTCCAATATAAACATTACAAAAAATACAACATATGACGATTACAAAATATAAAAGAAATGGTCTTCAATCTTGGCATCACTGATGTACTTTAGCTGTATTTATATTATCTTTTTGCTAACACAGCATAGTATATATTTTTAGCAAACTTATGTGTATAGCATGATTGGAGTTACAGTGGTAGAACGACCACGGCTGAACGACTACGGTAGAACGACTATGGATGGTCAAAGTTACAGTGTATGGTGGATAGTCGTAGCTACAATGCATGATTTGTTAGTCACAGCTATAGTATTTGCTCGGTGGTCATAGCTATACGGTGCATGCTGATGGCTACATTATTTTTTAGAGATGGTCATAGCTATAGTACTTGGTCAAGCATGGCAAAACGACCACGGATGAACGATCGAGGCGAAGTGTATTTTTTAATATTTCTATGATGACTAGTGTGACACAGATTTTATGCATGTAGTGTAGAAGTATTTCCTTTCTTCCATCATTTATTATTTTACTCCACCTTGTATTACTAGTAGCACTGCATTGCGCTTGCAAATGTTGAGCGCTTGCATGTAGCGTAACCTAGGCGAAGGTTGTGTTTTATATCTTATTTTATTTTTGGCAACATATACCCACTCCTAATTCGTACCCATTTGAAAGGACCGAGTTGAGAAAATAGGATACTCTTCCAACTTCTCACTGCTGGTTCGTATCCATTCGTAGGGGACCAAACTCAAGAAATAAGGGATTGAGCACTCATATTTTGGGTTTGTATCCACTAATGGGACTGAACCGAGAAGATGAAGACTTCATGCTTCGCTTGATTTGTATTCATTTGTAGGGGACCAAACCAAGGGGGCAAAAATATAAAAAAAATGAAGCACCTTGATTCGTACCGTGATGGATGAACCCAAGGTGAAGGGGGGTACCGCAATAGCCGAACCAAGAGCAAAGGAAAAGAGGAAGAATAAGAGGAAGAACTTCACCTTCTTCCACGGATTGGCTGCCCTCTTTTTTTCAAGTGTGTTTTGTGTGTCTTTTTTTCTCCTAGAGTTTGCCCAGTGTTTGCTTCTTTTTTCCAATGTTCTTTGTCTGTCCTTCTTTTTCATCTGTTCCACTCTTCGCCCCTATTTATAGAGCCAAGATGAGAGGGTGGTTCATGGAGGGAAGTTACAACAATTTCTCGGTTTGATTTCTTCTCTCTGCTAATGGGCAGTTCAGGCGCAGCAACCGGCTCTGCTTGCGGTTGTGTAGGACATGGGCTAGTGGTGTTTACATTGCGTCTTTACTGTCTGTTGTGGCTAAACTGTGGCCCCAGTAGTGATTACTATTAATCACTATTAATTATTTAGTTAGAGTGTGCTTAACTTTTGCATGCATACAGTCATGGCGCCACTTTCCTATCGACCTGGGAAAGGTATCCACACATGCATTTGACTGACCAGCGCATCATTCAGTGCATGTCGAAGAAAACAACATGATCGATATAACTTGATCGACACCACGTGGTCATAACATCATGGTCGCCAATGTGGTGAAAAAATCGTGGTTGACCATCATGGTCGAAATATCGTGGTCGACCAACATGGTCAAAATATCATGTTCAACCAACGTGGTTGAAATATTTGGTCGAACCAAAATGGTCGAAATATCATAGATGAACCATCATGGTTAAAATATCATGGTCGAACCAACGTGATTGAAATATCATGGTTGAACCATTGTGGTTGAAATATCATGGTCAAACCAACATGGTCAAAATATTATGGTCAAACTAATGTGATGGAAATATTATTGTCAAACCATTGTGATCGAAATATCATAGTCGAATCAACGTGGTCAAAATATCATGGTCAAACTAATGTGGTCGATATAACATGGTCGACACCATGTTGTTGTAACATCATGGTCAATCAACGTGGTCAAAAAATCATAGTTGACCATCATGGTCGAAATATCGTGGTCGACCAACGTGGTCGAAATATCATGTTCGAACCAATGTGATTAAAATATCATAGTCGAACCAACGTGGTCAAAATATCATGGTCAAACCATTGTGGTCGGAATATCATGGTCAAACCAACCTGATCGAAATATCATGGTCGAACCATTGTGGTCAAAATATCATGGTCAAACTAATGTGGTCAAAATATCACGGTCGAACTAATATGATCGAAATATGAAGGTTGAACTAACATGGTAAAAATATCATGGTCAAACCAACGTGGTCAGAATATCATGTTTGAACTATTGTAGTCAAAATATCGTGGTTGAACCAACATGATTGAAATATCAAGGTTGAACCAATATGGTTGAAATATCATGGTCAAACCATCATGGTTGAAATATCATGATCAAACCAATTTGATCGGAATATCATGGTGGTCGATAGCTCATGGTTGACACCACGTGGTCGTAACATTATGGTCGACTAACATGGTCAAAATATTGTGGTCAACCATCACGTTCAAAATATTGTGGTCGACCAACATTGTCGGAATATCATGGTCAAAACCAGTGTGGCCGACCAATGTGGTCGAACCCAGCATGCTGCAAGACCCATGCATGTTGTGGCTGATTTAAACTTTTTGTTAGATGTCTTTATACAATCATCGACTGGTCATAGCTATAGTGAAATGGTCATAGATTCGTTAAATTGGTTGTAGCTACAATGAATCAGCTGTAGAGTCGACCTGCCGTGGTTGTGGTCGACCTGCTGTGGCCAACCTCCTATGGTTGTTATGTGCCACTGACCACACATATCTCTTCAGGTCTCTTCCTTCCTTATCTCCCTATATTGTTTCTTTAAACCGGTTGTTCTAGAACAGTTATATATATTGTATTGGATTTTAGCCGTAGCATAATTTATTAATTTGATGATGATGATGATTATTATTATTATTTAGATTTACTTATTCATGTTTTTAAGTTCAGGACAAAATCGATGTCAACAGATGCCCCCTCGAGGTTCGGGTGTGAAAATAATTATTTTCGAATCCGGAGCTCGACATGTTATATGCATCATGTGTATTTTTAGTATATTTTGGATACATCCAATGTATGTATTTGGATGTAGATATATGAACATGTTTTAGGGTCATGTATATACATGGGCCATATAGCCATGCATGTATTGGGTTTGTCTGTATACAAAATCTGAGGTACGGACCCTCATGGCAATAGTGCTTATCCTAATTAAACCACTCTGATCTTTTAGTAACAAAGAAGCTGATCTGCAGGAGATGTGCATTTCTGTCATGCTGTTTGACCGATTTGCACGTGATTTACGGACTAACCGAATGCTCACATTGTCAACCTGTCTTTGTGGTCATCTATTCTCCCCTTTTGATTTCCTCCCGAGTCAAATATCCAGAGTCTTTTTCTCCTCTGATTGAGTCATCGACACTTCTTCATCACTCGGGATGCATGGCTATTACTTAGTTGACCTCTGTGTTCTTTGCCGAGGTATCTTTTTAATGACAACTATGCATAATAATCCTTTATGATTTTCAACATGGAAGGATTGGATGCTGTGTGGGATCAACGAACTATCTTCTAACAGGGTTTAGTACATTGGCTTCTTTCTAGAAGGTGATATTTTCCAATCCTCTTCATTTTTTAGATTGTGTTGTAATTTTGTAGATTGCATATATACATATCATCTTGGATCGAATATTTGGAGATGACCAACCCCTCTCCTTTTTTATGTGACTGCTAACATTTTAAGGCCATTATCTTTTATTTTGTTAAAGCATTTCTTTTAACCGCACTACATGTATATATTTCGTTTTTAGATGGCGTGGGATCACAATCCCGTTTGTCCCACTCAATGTCACTTTCACAGGTAGCAAGAAAGGTCACCTTTTGAGCCTGATCTTGGTGAGGCTATCAACCCTATAATAAAAGAACATGAGATGCCCCAGGGGATTATCAATTTCAGTAATTGTGGGTGGAAATCGGGTTCTTCATTTTTAGGTCTTTGTTATTATCCTCTAGCACACTTGCCCAGATTTGACGAAGCTGTGACCCTAGGAACCAGGATGGTTGAAGAAGGCCTTGGTTGGGAAAATCATGACATTGAACATATTTTATCTCCAACTGGGTATGTTGGATAGGGAATAGAAGTCCTAAGAAACCATTCTCTAGTTCTAAAAGGGGGTGAGGCTGATGCCATCTATTGCTCTTTGGGTGAATATTCTGTCTCCCCTTCTTTGCTGAGGTCCTTATTAGAAAAATGGAACCAACACCTTTCTATTCCACTGCGGTGAGTGCACAATTACCCTTTTGACATACATCAAATAGCTGGATTGCCTTTGGATGGAGACACGTATGAGGAGTATATACCACCAACCCATGAGCTTGACCCATCTTTACTGCTATATCCCAACTTCTTATCCCATCTCTTAGATGTATGGAACAATCTCACAGTGGGTGGTAAAATTTCCTTCCAAGAATGGTGTGACTATTTTCATAACAGTAGGGATGGTTCTTTATCATACTCTTCCCTCCGAGATAGGCGCATCTATATGATGGCTTTTCTCGCTCTTTGGCTTTGTTGTTTCGTGGCTGTTGGCGGTGGACCCTACATCCACCAAGGTATATTGGTAATGGCGTCTTGGATATCCTTAGGGTGCCAAATTTCCCTAGCTCCACCTGCCTTATGTTCCTTGTATTATTCTTTGCGGTTGATCAGCACTCATCCAATCAGCCCCTCCTACACAGAGCGACCTTGGCCGGTCCATTTTGTTATTGGCTGGATGGGTGTGTATTTAAAGAGGGTCTATGGCAACAAGATGAGAACACCCTATTTCCCCACCTATAAGCACACGATGCTGAAGCCGGCCATGGCGGACACTATATTTAGGACCCCTAATCACTTTTTTCTTGAAGATGCACATGATTTTCTTTTAAAATTCGCAAATATTTCATGACATCCTTATGATTTGGCAAAACCCCAAGGTGCGAGTCACTGAAGAAAGGTCTTGATTTCTGCACGCCATGGTATGCTCCCATGGAGGCATGCCACTATGTCCACTGATTTGTGTATAATTAAGCCATACCATCCCGACTGTGTAGCTCGACAGTTCAGATTTGATCAAGTTGTGCCTTCCCACCCTTGCTGTATTTGTACATGAGGGATGACATCGGGATTGCATATGCTCATTGGGCACATTTATTGTGCTCGGGACAAGCATAATTATATTCCGTCCCAGATGACACTCGTGATGGCAGCTCTTCAGTGGCTTGGGCTAGGTGGTGGCATGATTTGTACAACCCTTTACTTCAATTTTGAGTGAACTTCATAATGGCAGCGCACTTGGTCGGATCCCATATGAGAGTACGAGGATGAACAATCCTGCACAATCCTGCCTTGGTAAGATAATATCCATATATCTTAATAAATCTCCTGGTCTGTATCATTTTTTTATTTCCCTCTCTCTCTCTTTTTGTTTGCAGAAGCAAAAGGGCAACTCCTCCGAAAACAAAGTAGAGGGTGCTCCATTTAATTCTTTTACCAATAGGGAGTTTGCCAGTGCATGCCATGCAAGAAAATTCAAAACTAAGTAACGTTGATGTGCTACCTGAGAGAAAAGGAAAGCGTGGACCACCTCCAATCATATCCATTGAGGATGAGAAAGGACCAAAAGCTAAACGCAAATTCGATTTTGGAAACAAGAAGAAATTTTCTGATCCTATATCCTCAAAGGACATCCCTAGTATTGATGATTGGGTAAGTAACGAGGAACTCGATCGCATGCTTACAGGTGAATGTGCTCATGATCTCGGTGAATTCTTCAATATATCAGTTGAAGATTTTTACGTAGCAAGACCAGGCATGGACCAACCAATTTCTATTTCGGCATTAGCTCACAATCTGCCCCCAAACCCTGAGTCGTTTGATACCTTAAATCCTTCCATTCATGGTAGCATCGTATGCATTGCATGTGTTGTGGTTACAGACCAAACAGAGAGAGAGAGAGTATGATAGTGGAGAGTTAGGTGAGCAATGCTTGGGGGTTTCCCCATGGCTTGGATGGCTTATATATTCACATGGGGAGTATTTTACAATTATGTCCTTACACCCCAAGTATCCCTCTCAAGGGCATTTATGTCATTATACATGTCCCATTTTGGCTTTACAACCTTCTAACAGGCCGGCTGGGCTTAGGTGGGGGCCACCCCTACAACAGGAGCCTCTCATGGTATGCTGTTTGTAAAATTTGTGGTAATGAATTGTTTGCAAAATTTTTAGGTGGGACAGATCACCTGCAACAGCATGCTGCAAGCTGCAAAAGATGGCAAGGAATACAAATGCGCCAGACGCAGCTGCAATATAACCCCGATGGCTCAGTACGTACTTGGGAGTACAACCCAGAGGTAGCCCGGGAATCTCTTTGTAGATTAATTGCTTCTCAAGATTTACCTTTAAATTTTGGTGAGTCTGATGCTTTTCAAAAATATATTAGGACTGCTCATAACCCTTGATTTAGTGTTGTATCTAGGCAAAACACAACTAGAGATTTAATTAAATATTATAACAATTATCGTGAAAAATTGAAAGAAATGTTTCATACCTGTATATTCTCTATTGCTTTGACATCACACATATGGAGTGGTAGGGCTAGAGAGGATTATATTAGTGTTGTTGCTCATTATGTTAATGATGTCTGGGTAATGGAAAAAAGAATTATAGGATTTAAATTAATTAATGTTTCGCATACTGCTGAAAATATTGCAAAAAGTATTATTAAAGTTGTAGACAATTTTAGCCTCATGAATAAGATTTTTTCTATAACTTTAGATAATGCAGCTGCAAACACTAGGGCTATGGAAATTCTTACTCCTTTGTTTAATACTTATGCACAATCTTTCTTACTGCATCAACAATATGCTTGTCATATTATTAATCTTATTATTAAATCTGGTTTAAAAAGATTAAATACTTGTATTGGTTCTTTTAGGGATGCAATTTCATATATTAATTGTTCTAACCAATGAATAGCCGCGCATAAGAGCTTTTGCATAGCAATGAACATCTGTCCTAGAAAATTTGGTTTAGACATGCCTGTTAGATCGAACTCTACTTACCTTATGTTTAAACATATATTGCCATATAAGAGCACCTTATTTGTTTTCCTTCACACCGAAGGTCATCATTCTCGTAGCTCCTCTAGTAGAACCCAAGTTAGAGATCCTGAACTTACTGAGGATGATTGGGTTGTTGGTGAAAAAATATTTTCTTTTTTAGAACTTTTTCATAAAGCTACACTTTATCTTTCTGGAGTATACTATCCAACCTCTCTACTAATTGTTCATAACATTCTTGAAATTGCCACTCACCTAAAGGCTTTTGAAAATGATCCTATACTAGGGATGCTGTAGTTGCCATGAAAACTAATTTTTTAAAATATTGAAGGGAAATTCCTATTTTATATGCATTCGCCTTTATTTTGGATTCTAGGACCGAACTCCAAGGATTTATAAATGTGTTACAACTTTTAAGTGATGCTACCGGTTTAGACTATTGTACATACTATAGAGTAGTTAAGGATAAATTATATGAGGTATATGAGAAATATGAAAATAAGTTTGGGTCTGTGCATTTGGAAAGACCCCCCGGTAGCCCCTAGCACCTCTAGGGGGACTATGCGATGGGGCAAGATCTTTGGTTCTTCATCTAGAGATTCTCATGCAGGTATAGGTACACATCAGTCAGGAGGAGGAAGGCAACAAAGCATTGGAGACCTATCAAGCTATCTCAACAGTGATAACGTCAGCTTCGAGCAAGAGTTGAACATCCTCCCATGGTGGCAAACCCAGAAAGTAACAAATCCAGTGCTATCCATATTAGTGCAAGATGTGTTGACTGTTCCTTTCTCTACAGTCTTCTCAGAGTCAGCCTTCAGTTTATCTTGAAAGATATTCGAGGAGCGACGAACAAGTCTCTCGAACGAGATGGTCGAAATCCTTCTGACTGTCAAAGACTGGGAACAAGCTGAATCAAGACTTTAACATACTACAGATAATAGAGATTTAAAAGAATCTTTTGAGAATTTATATCTAGATAGCAATGAATAGGATTTTCAATATTTTTCTTCACATGTAGTTACTAATGTGCTTTATAGGTTGTACTCTTTTTTCTTTACCAAGGTTTTCTCAAGTTGAGATTTTACTTGGTAAAGTTTTTAATGAGGCAGCTATCCCATGTAATTTAACAAGTTAATAAAGCTCATTATATCATTAAATATAATTATTTTGATGATTAACAATGTCTACAATTTTCTATAATTTTTCTAATTTTTTTCTTAAATTTCTACATTTTTTACAGTTTTCTTAATTTTCTACAATTTTTTGAATTTTTCTCTTTTCCCGACTTAACGGGCTGATCGAGCCGGCACGACCCGTTAAGCCATAACCGTGCCTGTACTGGCACGGCACGGTCGAGGGACGTGTCTGGGCTCAGATCGCAGCCCGCAGGCCAGCACAGCACGGCTCGTTTATTAAGCGGGCCTTAACGGGCCGTGCCTAAACGGGCCGTCTCGTCGTCGAGCCTGTGTCGTGCCGGCCTGGCACGGCCCATTGGACACCTCTAGGTCGAACCATCGTGGCAGAAATATTATGGTTGAACAAACATGGTCGAAATATCATGGCTGAACCATCGTGGTCGAAATATCATGGTCAAACCAACGTGATCAAAATATCATGATCAAACCATCATGATCGAAATATCATGATCAAACCAACGTGGTCAAAATATCATGGTTGAACCAACGTGATCAAAATATCATGGTCAAACCATTGTGGTCAAAATATCATGGTCGAACCAACGTGGTCAAAATATCAAGGTCAAACCAACATGGTCGAAATATCATGGTTGAACCAACGTGATTGAAATATCATAGTGGTCGACCGCTCATGGTTGACACCATGTGGTCATAACATCATGGTCGACCAATGTAGTCAAAATATCGTGGTCGACCTTCACGGTCAAAATATCGTGGTTGACCAATGTTGTCAAAATATCATGGTCGAAACTAGCATTGTCGACCAACATGATCGAACCCAACGTGCTCAAGACCCATGTATGTTGTGGTTGATTTAAACTTTTTGTTAGATATCTGCATACAATCATCAACCGATCATAGCTAAAGTGAAACGGTCGTAGATTCGTTGAACCAGTAGTAGCTACAGTAAACCGGTCGTTGTGTCGATCTGCCGTGGTTGGCTTGTCATGATTGACCTACCGTGGTGTACCTCCTGTGGTCGTTACATGCCACTGACCACCCGTATCTCTTTAGGTCTCTTCCTTATCTCCCGTCTATTGTTTCTTTAAACCGGTTGTTCTGGAAGAGGAATATATTGTAACAGATTTTGGCCATCAGCATAATTTATTAATTTTATGATGATTATCATTATTAGATTTACTTATTCATGTTATTAAGTTCAGGACAAAATCGGCATCAACAGTAATAATTAGTGCCTCTTTGCTGGTAAGTACAGATTCTTCATTTCTTGAATAATAATGGTGTCATGCTACTTCAGTTGTGGGATATGGCCAGTGACAAGTCGAAAGAACAATACTAATGCACAAATTTTATCTTTCACCTTTTCATATTTTTCAATGCATGAACATATTTAATCTTATCAATGGCTATCATTTGTTATTTTATGGTTTCATTGATCCAATGATGAATGTTAATCTATATTTAATCTCAATGCATCAATTAAACCCAGGGGATATTTAATCTATATTTAATATTTATTTTTGAAGTCAGAATTTTCATTTTGATGTCAAGTTTTAATCTCTGATTCCTAATCCGAGACTAATTTTCTAGGCCAAGTTGTTATATTATTATTTACTTAGTTGCCGATATTGTACAAGAGATATGTTGCAAAATGCCAAAATCCTGGTACTGTTCATATGCTAAGGCCAAAACTAAGAACAACGTCATACTGTCATTGTTTGCTATCACTGATATGTATTCTTGGCAAAATATTCATGTTATAATATAAGGACAAAGTTTCTTGTCCAAATCAACCATTTTAAGCTGGCCTATGATGACATGCTCTGAGGCCATAAATCTTCTGGAATTGATGCACATTATACTTTGCATGTGCAATGCTTCTTTATGCTCTTGGGTGAATGATTTGGAAAAAATACTCGGGTGCCTATTTTTCCTTATTTGGAATTGCTACATTAGCTGCTCTTCCTTGCCTGTACTTACCTTAACTTGTCAGTCCAAGGTGAGTGATGCTAGGGAACTAATTCCTGATAATATAGCTAATACAAAGTAATGCTTATTTTCTTTGTTGCTTGATTACTCATTACCTACTTTGGAGTGATTCTCTGTTGATTGATGTGTCACAATGACGGTTACTTTAGGCTTTTTTATTGAAACAACCCTAAAATTTTCAAAATTTTGATTTTATTCTTGAAATTGCTTTCGAATTTAGTTTTCCTTCCTAATTTGGCAAATCCTTTGAGAATGCACTTTCCTATTTTGGCTTTTCGCTTCTCCTCCTCGCTGGCGCCTTTGTGCGCTGTCGCTTCCCCATCGCCTCTTTGTTCAGCCGCCTCCATGCACCGCACTGTCACCACCTGGATTTGCGGCGGCTTCCACATGCGCATTCACACCGATCTCCGCCCGTGACCCCACCCGCCAGTCCCTAGCTCCGCTCCTCTCCTCGCTTCGCGTGCCACCTCACCTAGTCGTCGCATGCATCCACGTCGTACCGCAGTCTTCACTCCCCTACACCCCTGCGCAACTGCAGACTCTCCACTGCCTCACTCCATCCGCGCGCGAGAACGGCAAACCGTCCTACTGTTCCCACCGCCATCCTCCTACTTTTAGCCTAGCTGAGCACCCAAGCTGCCTTGCAAACACCTCTAGCACCTCACCAAATCACCCAATCATCCATTACCACTCTGCATCACCGCCATTTCTCTCCCCTGCGCCGGTAAGCCACCCCACCCAATCTCATGATTCAATTGATGCTTTTTCAATTCCTAGCAACCAGAGGACCTTTAGGCCACTAGGAACTCATGGCCTAACTCATCGAGCCATTCCTCGGTCTCTTCCTCACCAACACCGTGGACAGCTCAACCTAAGCTATCCCAACCTAAGCTGCTTCTACTACTGAGTTCGCCTTGTCCCGTAGATGGTTAAAAACTTTAGCACCCCGCCAGAACTCCACCAGAGCCGCCTTGTGCCACGCCCGGCCCATACCGCCTCCTCTCACCGTTGACCAAAATCGCCGCCCCTCAAGCCTGGTCAACCTCGAAAATGGAACCCCAAGACCCTGAGGAACCCACAGATGTCCTTGGTTGTTGTCGGCAATCTTCGCCGACACTCAATCAGCCGCCATCGTCACAACTCTGTTCCGCTGTCCTGTGGCGCCAGGAGGTGGAAGGAGGTAGAAGATGATGTCGTGGCTCAATCTCATCCGTCCACGCCGCCATCAGCGGTCCACGCGTGTGCGCTGGTTGGGCCGAGCCTAGTATTGTTCATCACGAACCCAACCAACTACTGTTTGAACACAATCTGCTTTGCACAGTAAACTAACCTGGTACTGTAGCTACCCAATCTACGATGAACAGTGTTGAACCCATTATTGTTCATCTGAACCCGAATTTGCAGAATACCTCCATTTTGACAGTTTCGACCTTGTGAATCCATTTCTGACCTCCGTTTTGTCAAATCAAACCTCGATAAAACCCAAAATCACACTATTCTAAAATCAAACCTCCACTTCGAAAATCCGTCCAACATGTTTATAACCTGTTTGACCGTCCTGAGCCTATGTGGTCCAACTTTAACCCTATTAGTCAACCCAAACATTGTTGAACTCCAACCATCCAACCCATTTCCTTTTGTCTTTTCCTGTTATTTAATTGCATTTTGTTCCCAACTTGCATTCTGCAAGGTAGGAACTTGTTTGACCTCGTTTTCTACACTAGTGAACGGACCAGGCGAGTTGGTCAACCGAAGGGCTACAAAAGCAAATGAAGTAAGCTTGAAGCCGGTAGAGAAGACCAAGAACGTCAGGAAGGAGGCAAGTCACATGTTTTTGATCATGTTGAACCTACATTTTGTTAATTATTTATTTATCAGTATTTCCATTATCTTTTATTTGTGTGCTGATATTTTATGTATAATAAATGTTTAGAATGACATGGTACCTAGTTACATCCTACCACTTAAAAAGCCCTGCTTACTTTTGATTGCCATATTCACCATGACAAGACTTAGTAATGCTAAATTTAGTACTTAAATAACCATGGTAGTGTAGAAAGCTCAACTATTTCATGCTACTGTTTAACATATCATTTTGCCAGTAATTGTACAAAAGTGTTTCTTGGGAATTGATTATCATGAGAACCATGTGTTGGCTTTTGACTGGTAGAATTGTTAAAATGGCTCTAGGGTAAGGGGGTCTAGTGGAAAGCCACCAGGTGACCTTCGTCTACGACCTTATCCTAGGGTGGAAGCCTACGGTAAGGGGGTCTAGTGGAAAGCCACCAGGTAACCTTCGTTCACAACCTTACCCAGGGTGGAAGTCTAGGGTAAAGTGGTCTAGTGGAAAGCCATCAGGTGACTTTCATCCACGACCCTTCCCTAAGATGGAGGTTTGTGCAAATGATATCTCAGAGTGAAGTGATGGTAAAGTTGGAGAAGTAAGGATGACCTTATGTTGAGCAAAGAATATAGTGATCGTCAGGGGCGAAGCCAGGAATTGAATATAGGGGGGGCAACATGAACAAGTAGAGTAGAACCAATGAACCATGCCATATTTACCGATCCAATAGTCACATATTAGAGTAATATATTTCGTAAATTATAATGTCTTATGTATCCAAACAAGTTCTAGAGGTGTCGAGTAGATGGCCTAGGATTTAATATCGAATTAGGTTGTTACCATATGATCAAAAAGTAATCTAAACATGGTTTATGTTGATAGCACAAATGGTACGATATGTATCTTTTTCAAACGCAAATCCAATACGTATGATACCTGGAATTTTTTTCTTGAATATCATGTTTAGTTTCATAGGCAGATCATCAATCCTAGAAGCTTAAACTGTCAAGGATGATTGTATTTACACTTGGATGTCAACAAGATCCATAGATCCACATTGGATATAACTAATCTAAGATGGCAATTATGAATCATTCATTCAAGTAGATTGAGAAATAAAAGAAAAGGTCCGTACTATATATTCTATATTCCTGAGTATTGGCAATTTGTGGTGGGGGCATCATTCCTTCCCCTCAAATACTTGAAGCTGCGGTGACCAATTGAGACTGCAATCTCCTTGGCCGGTCCCTCTCTGGCTTTAAGGTTGGGGGGTGCCAGGCCCCCCTCAGCCCCCCCTCTCTCCGCCACTGGTGATCGTCCAACCATAAGTTCTGACTTTTCAAACCTAGTCTAGTAGCTGCTCAAATCGATTGAATCTCTACAGGAGTGAGAAGTGCTAGTATGGGAAGGGGTAAAATCATACTGAACAATGGTAGATTTCTCTCAAGACAGGCAAAAGATATCTAGTCGTGTCGGTGGATATCCGGGTTTAAGTTGGAGGACTACCGAATAGGTCTACCATTAGGAACTGCAACCCAGTTGCTGATTTCGCATCCATGGTCAACATTTCTGGCCCCAACGTGCAACTATATATATTCCTGTGCCTCGTACTACTTACTTTTGCGATATGATTTGGCATCCACTGTAGACGTGACGACCTACATCACGCAATGCAAGAACCAGTTGGTGGAGTGGTTGCTTCAATCCATGACAACTAGCTAGCTAGCTCGATCTATTGCATGCGCAAGAAGTTGCGCAGTACATGTGGTCGCGCGCGTGCAGACGGCAATGATCGAGTGTCTCTGCAGGGGAGAGCGATCGATCGTGCGTGCATATGTTCCACATGGCGAAAGGACGGCGCCACGGCTCTCTCATCACGCACGTGTACGTACTACGCATGTATACATGCATGGTATAGCGAGCCTTATCCGGCCGGCTACTTTGGTGTGTAGTCCATCTTTATCGCAGGCTACTAGCTGTACTGGTAATTGGCCTGCTTTTACTTGTCTCCCCCTCGATCGACCTGTCGTACGTGATGTGCCGGATGTGACGCCGGCGGGCAGGCCGGGCAGCCGGACGGTTCATGTGTTTCGCCGTGTTTTTCTTCGAGGGGGTCACTCCTGAGGGACGACGCACGGAAGCACTACTCATTAATTAATTCCAGCACCGTACGTAAACGGTGCGCGCTTTAGAGTAAGTACAATAGTATAGTCAACTAGTGACTATAACAATTATCCATTTTATCTATAGTCTTCAAAAAAATAGTTCATACAATAAGGTAACTATTACAATAACTATTTGGCCCCACGTGTAAGAGAGTGAAATGCATATTTTTACGTGCTATAGCTAGCTGTAATTTAGTAGCCAGCTTCCTTCTCTCTCTTCCTTTCTCTCTCTGCCACGTAAGATTTGGTTGATATTATATTTGCTATAGCCTTGCTGACTAAACCTTATTGTACCTGCTCTTAGGACGCACCATGAAACAGACGACGTGATCGGCCCGGTCACGAGTGAATCTTTCGACACGAGATGCGGTACGTAGCAGATCAGGACCGGGGTGCATGGTAAGAAGCCGTCGCATATAGGTACTGTAGTGACGTTTCTTCTAATTTTGGTTTGGAGGCATTCCTTTTTATAAATCTAGTTTTCTTTCTATACTCGACAGTCACAGCAATCGACATATGTACTCTATCGCGCTCCTCTAGCTCGGCAAGAGAGAGAAACTGTGGAAGGCCGCCTGCCATGCTGAGGTCAGGCGGCGAGGCCCACCTACCTGCCGAGAGGGTAGGCTCAGTAGGCCCAGGTCCGAATGTGATGCTCTAATCAACAGCCATGCACAAATTAATATGTAATCCATGCCTGGCATTCAACAATCATTGTGACTTTTGATTGTATTGGCCACACCTTTGTATAGTACTCCACTTGTGTACATAGCGGTCCAAACCGCTAGCTACTAAGAGCACCCATAGTGTTGAGCAAAACAGCCTCTAAGAAGAGATAGCTGTAGAGCCTGCTTCCATACATTACAAAGGTTGGCCTCCAAGAGCTAGAGGCTCGCATCATCTCTAGGCCTAGAGGCAGCCTCCTTAGACTAAAATATTCGAAGGGCCCACTTGTCAGAAGGGTTTGGATGACGGGAAGAGAGATTTTTTTCCGGTTTGTTGGGTCCACATTAGAGGCAATACAAATATTACACATTACAGACAAAATTGATAAACTTAGAGGCTATCTGTAGATCCCACCTTAGAGGCAATATAAATATTACACATTGTGGATGCCCTAACTAGGAATACAGAACAAGTAGTTAATTAGTTGCGTGCACTATGTATGTATGGTATCATATGCATGACCCTTCTGTTCTCATGTATACTTTCCCACTTGCAAATACAAGCCGTTTTACACATTAACATAGTTTCTAATATACTCCTTCTGTTCTACAATATAAGTCCATCCTCTTGAGAAGCGGCGTTCTACAATATAAGTTAATTGAAAGAATTAAAGTATGGTTATTATAAAAATATTTTCACTTTACGTCCCTATTTTAAAGTAGAAAAAGTGGATGAGTGGTGGTAGTGTGCCCTTAATAGGAGTATATATGGTGCAACGATATTAAATCTTTCTTAGAGTTAGTACTTCTTTAGTCTCTGCGTATGGTGTGCTTGAACTTATACTGCGGGATGAAGAGAGTACCATTTTCACTGCCAACTAGTATTATCATAAAATTTTGTCACAAATCTCAAAATTAATATAGTGATAATATATTTCATAGTTAATCTAGTAGTGATATAAAATTTACATAACAAATTATATCACTTACAAGCCATGGATTTTGAGGTTTTCACCAAATTTAGTTCTAACCTGAGTTGATTTTCTATTTTGGGAACAGGAGAGCAGTTAGACCAGTGATTTGGCCGGCCACACAGACCACCGGTCAGACCGCACCTCCAGTGGCGGTCAGACTAGTTAGGTGCTGAATTTATGAGTCCTCGCTATTTTGGGTGCTTACAACATCCCACCTCGTCTTCTCCCATATGGTACTTGTTGGTATAATTTGTTACGACTTGCAATTACTTGTAAGTGATATAATTTGTTATGTAAATTTGGTATCACTACTAGATTAACTATGAAATCCATTATCACTATATCAATTTTGTGATTTGTAACAAAATCTTATGATAATACTAGTTGGCAGCGAAAATGGAACTCCTTTCGTACTGAAATATAAGTTCAAACACATCATACGCACAGACTAAAGAAGCACTAAATCTAAGAAAAATTTAATATCATTGGACCATACATACTCCTATTAAAGGGCACACTACAACTACTTATCCACCTTTTCTGCATTAAAGTAGGGATATAAAGTGAAAATATTGTAATAACTATACTTTAATTCCCTCAATGAACTTATATTGTAGGACACCGCTTCCAAAAAAATACTTATATTGTGAAACTAAGTGAGTATATCATAAACTGTGTTAATGTGTAAAATGGCTTGTCTTTGTAACCGTGCAAAGTACACATGAGAATTGAAGGATCATGTTTGTGATACCATACATACGTAGTACACGTAGCTAAATAACTACTTGATGGGCCTTGTGTGTCCTAGCTAGTCGTTAGCATTGTGCAGCTCTGTGTACACAAGTGGAGTACTATATAAAGGTGGCCAACACGGTCAAAAGTTGCAATGATTGTTGGATGCTGTGCATGGATTACAAATTAATTTGTGCATGGCTGTTCATTAGCGCGTCATGGTGGGCCATGACCTACTGAGCCTGGCTTCTCGATAGGCGCTGCCAAGCCGGAGTAGCACAGCAGGTCAGTGGGGCCCAGTACTTATCGCGCTTGCCGCTACCATACCAAGCTCGAGAGCCCTCCTGCTGAGCTAGGGGAGCACGGTAGGAGACATATGTCACCTGTCGTGGGTGCGGAGCTTGGGGATAGGCTAGATTTGCAAAAATAGATGTCTGAGGGCTAAAATTGAAAAATCAGCGTCACTACAGAGCCATAAATGCGAAGGCCTCCATGATAACAATGTGCACATTGTGTCCTTGTTACATCCAGCAGTGCATACATGAAAAAGATGGGTGGAAGGTGGCAGCGGCCCGCTAAGCTTAGTTAATTAGTTCTTCACTAATTTAGCCAAGCCATAACCTTTGTAGCATCCTAATTGTCTTCTCATCGTCAAAAGCTAATTTGTGAGGTAATGGACTTCCTTATTTTTAAGTTAGGTCATTTGTCCTTCTACAATCAATGTGAGACTATTTCAACAATCTCCTCCTTCACACACTAGTGTCCCTCAGCCATTCACCGCCCCCTTCACTATACACCAATGATCCCTCATGGTCACGGTCCATCAGACTTTCATACACTAGTATCTATTGGGCCAGAGAAGTTAGAACTAGGCTCTGATAACACTTGTAGGATCGTAAGGGCCATGTCATCACCAAAATCTAACTTGTGATGTGAGGGACTCTCCACTTTTAAGTTAGGTCCATTGTCCTTCCTCAACCAATATAGAACTATTCCAACAATTGGCATATTGAGAGATCATGTGAGAAGGTCTAAGATTATTTATAATGAACCATTGTCATGTATGTTGAGTTGGATTTTGCAAAGTTCGGCAAAATCCTAGTTCCTCTATCAAGCAACCAGTCTAATCGGTATGCAGGACCAGTCAGACTGCTGGCTTGACCTGTCAGACCATTGTGCAAGGGTGGTCAGACCGGTCTTTGAGGTGGAGGCTTAACCAGCCATTTGGTGGTGGTCACATTGGCTAAATTATGAACTTCAGTTAAAATTTCTGAATTTTGGTAATTTCATCATGGATCAACTCGAATTGTCCTATGTCAGTGCATTCATGTTGCATGAAGCATGTTTGAACTAACATGGGTCAAATTATGAAGAAGTTATTCCTGAAAATGATTTCTTGTTCTTTGAATGTGTAGGAAAGCTTGGAATCAACTTGGTCAATGTGTAGGAAAGCATTGAATGATTTCTTATCCTCCTTATAGAATGGCTATCTGTAGCACCCCATATGCCGATGTGAGGTACTACTATGGAACGTCATCGCCAAAGTGAAGAATGAATAATAAAAGCAATATTAGATATCATGAGTAAATAAACTTTAAAGGTAATTTAATAAAGAATCAACAGAGGCTAAAATAATTTTTGAAACATGGGACTAGTCCACTTCTAACCAAATAAAGAACAAACAAAGCAACAAATAGTGGCAAGCCACGGTACTGAAAACTCGAGTGCTCCCATCCATGCATAATGCTATCACTCCACTGCCCTTTTACCTAAGAATGAAAAGAGCAAACGTGAGATTTGGAAATCCTAGCAAGTACCCAACAACGGTCGCAACACGGTGAGTAAAGGACAAGTAAGCAAGCAATTGATACAGGTCAAGCGCAATGAAACTAGGTTACCGAAAACACTGATATAGATTGGAGATGGAGATCGCAGAAATAGTGTAATTAAAGAAAATTGTTATTTAGCAAGTTATGGTAATGGCGCTGATGATTACTCCCCACATACCCAGTTATATGAGAATAGCCAAGCACAACGCTGTCCTCGACTGTATAACCGCAGACGGGGTGTAATATCCTGAGTGATGAGAGTGTACGGCCCCCCGTACGTTACCAGATAGGTGGAAATCTCCCCTATATGTGGATAATCTCAGGCCAGGTAACCGTTATATTATTAACATGTTATATGGTATGAATTTAAGGAACCAAGAGAAAGTTAAGATATATTAGGAAAAGTGAAAGGATTTGCTAAGATTGAAAATGAAGAAACATCAACTCCGATATGAGGATGATAGGGAATGATAATATGGTGATAAAGTAACTGATACATCATGGACAGATTATATAGTATGAATTTGAGGAAACTAAGAGATGGCGAGGATAAGACTACGATAAAGTTATGAGAAGTGAAAATATGTGCTAGGGTTGAAAATGGAGAGATATAGTTCCTGATATGAGGGCGATGTGGAATAATGATAAGGTGGTAGTGATATAGGAATTATCCTAAAGAGATATTATAATAGAACTCACGCAAGGTTATCAACTAGTCAAGTTTTATTATGTGATAAGTGATTATTAGTCAGATTAACGGGTTTAATACCTACATCCTTCATGGCTCAAATACAACAGCATACAATTAATGGAACATAACATTAGGAACTAAACATGGCAGCCCTGCTATCAAAAGAGTGTTAATAATTTTAACCTAAGTTAAAACATGTTCATATGCTACCCTCCCATTAACGATTTAAGCATAAATTCTAAAACACTAATTAAAAGCATGAATTCTAGAACATTTTAACTGAGCATCCTAATAAACATAAAGGCAAGTGAAATAAAATAACCTAGAACATCTTGGTATGAATACAATATTAAAAGTCTCTAACTAGGCAAACATGAATGGTATGATAATAACCAAGAAACATTAGTGGGATGATATTGACTAGATAAGCTTTAGTGATATGCTAGCAGCTAGGTAACTTTAGCGATATAATATTAGCCAGGTAACCTTAATGATGTGATTTTAGCAATATGATATTAGCCAGGTAGTGGTAGTGATGTGATATTAGCTAAGCGATATGATATTAGTTAATGATATGATTTTAGCGATATGATATTAGTCAAACAAGCATGAGTGACGTGATAATTCTACTCAATGACAAGGTGACAAGTAATTTGGAACCATGTGATTTGCAAAATGGAAAGGTCACAACCGCAAGGTACTTGCCTTGAGCACGTTTGGCGGACACGCTGTATGAGGGATCCAAAGTATGCAACTACCTAGACGTTCCCTCCAAAGCCCCGTGTGAACCAGAAGGAAACGTGTTCATTGGATTACACCATGTGAAACGTCGTTCGGCCAAACTAACCACGTTAGGCCAAGCAAACAACATCCCACTGTGTGAATCAGCAAAACTTCCCATGCGAACCTACTTTCGGTCAAGCTCCCGCCAACCCAGCCGCTCCGGTCACCGCCGCTGCCATCGGTCAGCCAGCCGCCACCGCCGGCCACCACTGCCGGCCACTGCCGCCATCGACCGCCGCCGGCTATCGCCGCTGTCAGCCACTGCCGATCAAGCCGTGCTACCTGCACCACCTGAACGTGCCGCCAAATTCGCTCCGGCCGACTGCTGCTGCCACCATCGCAACGCCATCGCCATGCGCCAAGTGCCTCTCCGCTGCCACACACCCTTGCGCTCCCACCCACACCACTCGGCCGCCGCCATCCTTGCACCGTTGCCTACACCGCTCGGCCGACCGCATTGCCCATGCCGCTCGGCTAGCTGCGCCACTCACGCCACTCCGCCACCTGCGCCGCTCGACCTCACACCACCACCCATATCACTCGGCCGCCGCCACGCCGCTCGGTCGTGCTGCGCCGCCCGCGTTGCTTGGCCTCGCGCTGCCTTCTACATCGCTTGGCCGCTCGGCCGTGCCGCGCCACCCACATTTCTCTCTCAAGGAGAGACTAGAGACATGAGAGAGAGAGATTAAAGATGTGTGAAAGAGAGATTTTCACGGGAGAGTATAGTTGAGTAGAGAGATATAACGGAAGAGATATACACGGGTGAGAGAGTTACAGATAGATTGTTTTGTTTTGCTTTTTTGGTGCTACAGCTCTTCGCCCCTTGAAAAGATTCGGCCTCGAATCGACTAGCTCAAGAAGGTAGGACAACCGGAATTTGAGTAGATTATTTAAATGTAGGGAATCCTAAGAAGGAAGCCTAAGGCAAAAGGCCAAGATATTTCTCACGCATTTGGGACTCCAATTCTCAGGTGGCTTCGTGTTCTATCTAATGGGACCACAACACTTTGACATAAGAAATGGTCCAGCATCGTAGTTGACACTCTAAACGTTCCACAATCTAGACCGGCCGTGCCACAATGGGTAGGTCCTCCGAGACCTCCAAGTTGGACAACTCTAGAACTTGATCAAGGTCACTAAGGCACTTCCTCAGTATAAAAGATATGAAAAACGTTATGGACGCCAGCCAGGGAAGTAAGCAACTCCAAATGATAAGCAAGTTTCCCGATTCACTCTGTGATAGGGGATGGTTCAACATAATGAGGGTTCAACTTTCCTTTTGCCCCCAAATCAAACCACACCTTTGGTCGAAGACACTCTCAAGGAAACCTGATCCCCCACCTCGAATTCCAACGGATGACGAGAATGGTCAGCAAAACCTTTCTGACAGCTCTGGCTAAAAGCAAATTGTTCCTGATATGCTCACTATTGCTCCTTCCAACCACTGATCTGCTGAGGACCAAATAATTCTTTCTCCCCTTCATCATCCTAATGAAGGGGAGAACAACGAAGGCTACCATACAGTGCCTAGAAAGGAGCCATGCCAATACTAGAGTGAAAAACTGTTATTATAATAGAACTCTGGAAGAGATAGCGGTTCTCCCAGCTGCCCTTCCAAGCGAGGATACAAAACACAACATGTCCTCCAATGTGTGAATGGTCATCTCGGATTGGCCATCAGTTTGAGGATGAAATGTAGTGTTGAAATTGAGTTTTGTACCCAGATTCTGATGCAAGCTCTTCTAGAAGTGGGAATTACTTAGTCTCACCATCCGAAACAAAGGTTTCAGGAATGTCATAAGGATGAACAATTTCCTTGACATAGATATTAGTAAGCTCACTGGCTGAGTAGGTGTTTTTGACTGGACTGAAGTGAGCCGTCTTGGTGAGATGGTCGATCAGGACCCAGCATAGTCCATACGCTAGGGTGCTCTAGGAAATCCAATAAAGAAGTCCATAGCAATAACTTCCCGTTACCACTGCAAATCCCCCAATGGCTGCAAAAGTCCGATAGGACTACGGTGCTCTGCTTTCACTAGCTGGCACACTGCACACTAAGATACAAACTTAGCTATGTACTTCTTCATTTTCGGGCACCAAAACTGCCGCTGAAGGTCCTTGAATGACTTAGTCTTGCTAGGATGAATAGAATAAGGAGTTTTATGAGCTTCACAAAAGAATATCTCCCCTCAATTGCGCATTGGATGACGCTCAAATGCGGTCACGAAAATGAACAGCCCTTTACCAACGACCAACAAGTCAGGTCCATGAGGTTTAGCCTGCATGACCCCTCCATGAGAGTGTCGGGTCTTTGAACCTAAGGCTCAGGCCTCTAGCAAAGCATCAAAATAAAGGAGAGGAAGTTTCCAATTTTCCAAAGTTAGCGCTGAGAACATGAACAAAGGGTAGTATGGAGATTCTCAAGCCCTCATGGTCTGATATTGGGATAGGAACACCATCACTTTGCTTCCTGCTAAGGGAGTCAACCACCACAATAGCTCTGTCCAGATGGTAATGGATAGTGAGGTTGTAGTCCTTGATTAACTCCAATAGATGACATGCCTCAATTTAATTCCTTCTGGGTGAGAAATTACTTCATGCTCTTGTGATTTGTGAAGATATCACACTTCTCCCCACAGTGATAGTGGCACCGAAACTCGAGGGCGAAAACCACTGCCCCCAACTCAAGATAAGAGTAGGGTAATTAAGCTCGTGCTTCTTAAGCTGACGAGAAGCATAAGCTATCACATGGCCCTCCTGCAAGAGGACACAGCCCAAACCCACTCAGGCGCATCACAGAAAACAGAGAATTTCTTTCCTCCCATGGCAAAGTAAGAATGGAAGCCAAAAAAAGTGCTCCTTCAGGGTCTGGAAGCTGGACTCACATTCCTCCATCCAAAGAAACTGCTCACCCTTTGGAGTCAACTTAGTCAATAGCTTGGAAGTGGAAGAGAAATCCTAGACAAAACAGCGGTAATACTCTGGTGGAACCCAGGAACTACGAATCTCTGCCACGTTGCTGGATGTCGGCTAGTCCACCACTATAGCAATGTTAAAAGGATCCATGGAAAGCCTTTTGCCGCTGATGACATGGACAAGAAAACTGACAAATGAAATCCAGAAAGCACATTTCTTTAGTTTAGCGAAGAGTTGATGTTCCAAAGAAGATCAAGTACAACACGAAGGTGCTACTCATGCTCCTCTACAGTATGGGAATAAATCCATATGTCATCGATGAAGGTGATGACAAATTGATATAAATACTCATGGGATACCTGATTCATCCGATCCATAAATACTGTCGGCGCATTGGTCACCCCAAAAGGCATCACTAGGAACTCAAAGAGGCCATAACCAAAGTGGAAGGCTATCTTCAAGATATTGAAAGTCTTGACCTAGACTTGGTGGTAGCCAGACTGCAGGTCTATCTTGAAGAAGAACTTGACACCCTTGAGCTGGTCGAAGAGATCATCGATGCGAGGTGAAGGGTAGTGATTCTTGATAGTCACCACATTGAGAGCTTGATAATAAATGCACAAATGTAGAACTTACCTTTCTTACCCACAAAAGTGATTAGGGAAGCCCACTCTAAGGTAAAGCATAAGATAAAGTCTTTGCCCTGAAGGGCATCTAATTGTCACTTCAACTTCTCTAACTTAGCATGGGAAAGATGGTAAGAAGCCTTGACGATAGGAGTGGTGCCAGGGATAATATCAATGGCACACTCAACTGCTCTAACTGGAGATTGGCCTAGAACGTTCGTAGGGAAGATATCAAGAAATTCTCGAACAATAGGCAAATCTTTTGATAAGGGTCCAATATTCGGCTTCACTAATATGGCAGGAAGGCACCCCGACTTGGTCATCCAGCGATGATCAAAATAGGAGGCCAAGAATAAGAGATTGAGGCATTGCTTTTTGCCTTGATAAACGATCCCCCTATTATCCTGAAGAAGAATAATCTTGTGGTCAAGCAATGGATAAAAGCAGGATGAAGAGACAGCTAGTCCCTGCTCACAACAGGTCAAGGGTTGGATGGGCACCACAACTGCGTCAATGCTAGAATTTGTGGCCTTCAACTCCCATGCAACATTGAGACAGGTAAGATTGCTAGCAAGATCCATTAATAGTAGTCACCACCATGGGATACACCAAGATACTGATAGGTACAGGGTGCTACTAAAAGAAGCGAGATGCCAAAAAGGAGAACTAGCCTCAAGTCAGACAATGCAAGAGCAGGGCGTGAATTCATGATAACCCAACCTAAAAGGTTAGGAAGCAAGGAAAAGTAAATGGTGAGATGGATAACAATAGGGAGGTAAGGTGTGGTAACAACTACATCACTCCTGAGTTAGTAAGACGTAGAGACGCCCAGTAGTATGCTTTGGTACGGTAGTAATTGGAGCAGGAATTGAGCCGTGTTCTGATTTCCGGCGGTGAAGGTGAAAAGGTAAGCTGGTTTGTAGTGCCAACTAGGCCTTGTGCTTCTGAAGTAGCCCAAGCGGAAGAATGGAATCAGGGTTCAAGGAATCATAAGATTGGAACAAGATCACAGATTAGCAATGAAATGAAAGAGACGGTGATTAGATATGAATTCATGATAATATGCCAGTGACTAGATATGCATGCATGAATGACTTAACCTGAAGCCCCATGTACGTGCAAATTTTTCTTCTAGAAACTACAGTCTGGGCTCTGATACCAACTGTAGCACCCCACATGCCGATATGAGATACTACGATGGAACGCCATCGCCAAAGTGAAGAATGAATAATAAAACAAATAATAGAAATCATGAGTAAATAAACTTTAAACGTAATTTAATAAAGAATCAACAGAGGCTGAAATAAATGTTCGAAACATGGAAGCGGTCCACTTCTAACCAAATAAAGAACAAATAAAGCAACAAATAGTGGCAAGCTACGGTGATGAAAACTCGACTGCTCCCATCCATGCATGATGCTATCACTCCACTGGTCGTTTACCTGAGAATGAAAAGAGCAAGCGTGAGATTTGAAAATCTTAGCAAGTACCCAACAACGGGCGCAACACGGCGAGTAAAGGACAAGTAAGCAAGCAATTGATACAGATTAAGTGCAATGAAACTAAGTTATTGAAAACACTGATATAGATTGGTGATGGAGATCGTAGAAATAGTGTAATTAAAGAAATAGTGTTGGCGATTACTCCCCACATACCCGGTTATACGACAATAGTCAGGCACAATGCTATCCTTGACTTTATAACCAAAGATGGGGTGTAATATCCTGAGTAACGAGAGTGTACAGCCCCCTATACGTTACCAAGTGAACGAAAATCTCCCCTATATATGGGTAATCCCAGGCTAGGTAACCGTTATATTATTAACATTTTATATGGTATGAATTTAAGGAACTAAGAGAAAGTTAATATATATTAGGAAAAGTGAAAGGATTTGCTAAGGTTGAAAATGAAGAGACATAAATTCTGATATGAGAATGATAGGGAATGATAATATGATGATAAGGTAACTGATACATCATGGACAGATTATATAGTATGAATTTAAGGAAACTAAGAGATGGCGAGGATAAGGCTACGATAAAGTTATAAGAAGTGAAAAGATGTGCTAGGGTTGAAAATGGAAAGACATAGTTCCTGATATGAGGGCGATGTGGAATAATGATAAGGTGATGGTGATATAGGAATTATCCTAAAGAGATATTATAATACAACTCACGCAAGGTTATCAACCAGTCAAGTTTATTATGTGATAAGTGATTATTAGTCAGATTAACATGTTTAATACCTACATCCTTCATGGTTCAAATATAACACCATACAATTAATGGAACATAATATTAGGAACTAAACATGGTAGCTCTGATATCAAAAGAGTGTTAATAATTTTATCTTAAGTTAAAACAGGTTCATATGCTACCCTCCCCATTAACGATTTAAGTGTAAATTCTAAAACACTAATTAAACGCATGAATTCTAGAACATTTTAACTAGGCATCCTGATAAACCTAAAAGCTGGTGAAATAAAATAACCTAGAACATCTTGGTATGAATACAATATTAAAAGTTTATAACCAGGCAAACATGAATGGTATGATAATAACTTGGCAACATTAGTGATATGATATTGACCAGATAAGTTTTAGTGATATGCTAGCCTGGTAACCTTAATGATGTGATTTTAGCGATATGATATTAGCGAAGCGATATGATATTAGCTAGGTAGTGGTAATGATGTGATATTAGCGAAGCGATATAATATTAGCTAGGTGACCACAATGATATGATTTTAGCAATATGATATTATTCAAGAAAGCATGAGTGACATGATAATTATACTCAATGAGAAGGTGACAAGTAATCTGGAACCATGCGATTTGCAAAACGGAAAGGTCATGGCCATGAGGCACTTGCCTTGAGCATGTTTGGCGAACACTCTACATGAGGGATTTGAAGTACGCAACTACCCAAACGTTCCCTCCAAAGCCCTGTGCAAACTAGAAGGAAACGCGTTCGTTGGATTACGCCGTGCGAAACGTCGTTTGGCCGAGCTAACCACGTTAGGCCAAGCGAATGACATCCCACTGCACGAATCAGAAAAACCTCCCATGCGAACCTGCTTTCGGTCAAGCTCCCACCAACCTGGCCGCTCCAGCCACCACCACCGCCGTCGGCCGGCCGGTCGCCGCCACCACCGACCACCGCTGCCGTCCATCGCTGCTGTCAGCCGCCGCCGCGCAAGCCGTGCTGCCTGCACCACCCAACCGTGCCGCCAAATCAGCTCTGGCCGACTACCGCTACCACCACCACAATGTCGTCGCCATGTGCCAAGCGCCTCTCCACTGTCGTCCGCCCTTGCACTGCCACCCACAACGCTCGGCCACCGCCTCCCTTGCGCTGCCGCCTGCGCCGCTCGGCCGACCGCACTAACCGTGCCGCTCACGCCACTCGACCACCCGTGCCACTTGGCCTTGCACCGCCGCCCGCATCGCTCAACCGTGCTGCGCTGCCTGCACCGCTCAGCCTCGCACTGCCTTCTGCATCGTTCGGCCACCGCCACACCGCTCGGCCGTGCTGCGCCACCTGCGTCACTCACTTGGGGAGAGACTAGAGACATGAGAGAGAGAGAGAGATTAAAGACGTGGGAGAGAGTGATTTTCACGGGAGAGTATAGTTGAGTAGAGAGATATAACGGAAGAGATATACACAAGAGAGAGTTACAAATAGATTGTTTTTTTTGTTTTGTGTTGTTAATTGCTGGGTGCTACACTATCAAATCTTCATCTTCATGTAGCAATAGATGAACTTTATTAATCTCTCATGAAATGTTCTTGTCTCGGTTGATTTACTCTTGTTCTTGCTAGTTCTATACCTCTTAGCTCCCCCTTCTTCATTTTGCTGCGTGCTAAGAATGTATAAGTGATGGAGATGAATCATGTAGATCAAATACAATCAATCTAGTCATTGTGGTTTGAAATATTTCGAAGTTGGCCGGTTCTTGCTTGATTTGGTACCTTTCTTGAGAAATCTTAATCTAAGAGTTTTTGGCTTTGATTCTTTAGGTGATCTTGCTTGCTGTAATATGTGAGAACTTATCTAGAGCCATCTTGACTATTCTTAACCCACGAGCAAGTTGGTTCTCAAGTTTTTGAGATTTGCCTAATTTTTGTGCAACTCGCATGTTTTGAGAAAATGTTGGAAGTCTGGCCAAGATCCATGTGATCCTTAGATGGAATATGTTTTTGAGACTCTCAGCAAGGTGTGTGCAAAGTTTTTAATTTTTTTTTATCATGGATTTTAAAGATTGCACAAAATTTGGATTTGGCTCGGGCTAATTTTCTGTTTTGAGAACAGGGGAGTGGTCAGACCGCTCCTAAACCCGGCCAGACCAGTGGTTTGGCTGGTCATAGCGCACCTCCAATGACGGTCAGATCGGTTAGTTGTTGAATTTGTGAGTACTCGATATTTTGGGTTGTTTGAATTTAGGCTGTCAAATCTGATATTCATAACTCTTTAGCTGCTGAAGTGAAAGATTTCTATATGCTTGGAGAAGATTTTAAAAAGGCATCATTCACTCCTCTTTATTACTATTACCGATCCTACAGCCTTTGAGAACAATTATCACCTCAATTTTGTTAGAATATTTTTTTACATAGATAGATTGTCCAACAGATTAATGGGCTATATGCGTAGTCTGCAAATGCACAAAATTATTAGGGGCATTTTAATTTGAGAACAGTTATATAGAGTTGACTTAAATCAGGACCACACGACATGCTGTCTGGAAGGGTCATTTTCGAACAGCATATATATATATACATATGGCTCGTTGATATTAGTTTTTGACTTTGACATTGGCTTTTGACTTTGGCTATAAATAGTAACAGCTTGTAGAGATAGAAAGACACTTATATGCGATTTTCGTCGATATAAATAAAGTCAATGTAGTGTGTAACTACTATCGACTAGTAGATCTCATCTTAAAAAGATACTCCGTTTGAAAGTTAAATACTATAAAAAATTATTTACTATAAAAAATAGCTTTTAGAAGCCAATCAAAAAGGCCTGCACTCTTCATGCACTAGCATTTGGATGGTGTTTACTGCTGCGAGAATAAAGCACATTACTGCTCCTACACATGCACAAAGCAATATGGATCATCAGTGGCTAAACGTCCTTCTCTCTTTCTTTTGCGTTGCTCACAGATCTGTTATCCATATGCGCATGACCATATCTAGTTTACACCACAGGGGATTTCTCAGACAAGGACAGCTGTTCGAGTGTTAGCAGACAAACATCGCCACACCAAATATTTTGATGTGTGACAGTGTGAGTGGCCAACCAATTGTACAATGCCTTAGATTTCTAACATCGGTGGCTAGACAGTTTAGTCACCGTGCTAGTAGTATAGCAATTTACAATTTACAATTTTGGAGAATTAAGTTTTGTTAACTCTAGTCTCACTGCAAGTCTACAAGAAACGAGTTCCCCTAGTTTAAATTGAGTTTTTTTAGAGAGAGTTTAAACTGAATTTACAACATCTTCTTTTGCAAAAAAGTAGGGAATAATAATCTGCAAATACGTTTTGTGGACCTTCTGAATTTAAGTTGGCCACTGTTTGTTTCATTAAGGTGGTGATCGGTTCGGCTGAAAGCCTCATGGCTTATGGCTGAAAACACTGTAGCTGGCTGAAAAAAGCACTGTAGCTGACAGAGGCTTATTTACCATAATTAAATTTAAAAAATTTAAAAATAGAAAAAAATATATTAGCCCATCACGTATAATGTAAACAAATACAAAGAAAAAAAGAACCGGTAAAAAAACTCAAAAAAAGCCAAAAGTTCAGAAAATGACGAAATTTATGAATAGTGCAAAAATAAGCTGAAGCCAGAAGCTGGAGCCAGAAGTAGTATAGCTGCGTCTATTAATTGATCGAATTCATGGCAGAGAGTTTTCTCAAAAGTACGTACCGAGTCAGATACCACCATCGTTTTAACGGACCAGAAATTTGTACACCGGTCACCGTGGGTTACTCGATCTAGCAATTGTTCTCAAAACATTGACAGTGAAAAGACATTACTAATTCGCCAACGCAATGCATCATATCATACGATTGAGTGGAGAGAAATTAAACCGGCCGCTTTAACTAAATAGAAACCGGCCGGCCCACACGAAAGAATGCGATTCCATCTCTCTCAAACGACGATCACTTCGCTTCCTTGTCACTGTTTTTCTTAAGATCTAGCAGTCGTTCTGCTAGCTTTGTACCGGAATCCCGGAACAAAGAGATCTAGCGTAGTGTGCGCAGAATAGATAGCTATAGCTAGTGCTGTCTGTGGACCAAACGCTGGCTATCTATGTTGATGATTGGTGCATGAGCTAGCTAGCCGCGGTAGGCAGGGGAAGAACAAGCCAGAGAGACAACAATGGCGGCATGCACATACATCGATCGGTAGATGTATGCATCAGTTTGTTTACCTGTACTAGCTGTCGACCTTTAATTTTCTATTTGTAGCTTTGCATGTAGTGCTATATAACACTTAAAATCATTTTCAGCATACTTAAGTTATTCCAAAATAATCCAATGTGACTTGGTTGAAAATTTTTTATCGAAACCCTTCATTTTTCCTATATACCTATTTTTCATAAATAAAAGAAGTATATACATAAATTATACTATAAAAAATGGACTTTGATGAAATTTTTTATAGAACTCACTTTGAAGTATCTAATAATCATTATTGGAGTATGATCAAAAGGATAAATATGTATAACAACACCATTCAAGAGGTATATGAGAAGTGGTAGTACATACTCTCAAGAGTATGAAATCATTTTCATACATACATATATAAACTATTTAGTGGCTCCACAAAGAAGAAGTGCGCGACCCCCCTCCCCGGCAATGCGACCAACGACCCAATCAGCCAATTGCGCCACCCCTTTTAATTGACCCCACGCAGGAAGTTATCATCTATAATAATTCTTAAAATTACTTATAGTTATCATGTGTGTTAAACCCGCGCCCCCGGGTCCCAAGCTGTCCAACATGCCGCTTTTCCGAGATTTAGTGGGGTATGGAAACTGAACGGGTTTTAAGCCCACCTAGGAATTTCTCTCTTTGTCATCCCCCGATTTGATCTCTTCCTATCTCTCCATCCCTCTCGCTTCCGTGCCTCCCTAATCCGATGACCTCACCGCCTCGTCATCGGCCACACGTCCTAATCCGGTATCTTCGCTCGTCGCCACCGATCGAGCATTGTTGCTCATCACTTTGACTACGTGCCGTCAGTTGTCGCTGTCGATCTCACCCGGCTATACCTAGGGTTAGCGATTTGGTTAGATGTTCCTTATATTCTGGCTGTAGTGTGGCCGATTCGTCATTGTGATGTTGTTCCTGTATTTTATACCTAATCCCCATTATCACTGTAAAATTCAATTTTAGGAAAGCAAATGAAGTCGACGGGGAAGGCACCATCCAAGGCAAGCAAAATCACAATTGCGGATAACCAAAATGCTTTGGAGATCACTCTCGACCCTACTAAGTAGAACCCGCCATTGTGAAATCCGTCAGAAGTGTTGTGGTCTAGCAGCCGTGGTCGAGCAATCGTGGTCAAAGTTACTTTCGGTATCTCATGAAGTAATCATCTATAAGTAATAAAGTTATCATTTATAAGTAATGAAGTAATCATTTGTAAGGTAAGTTATCATCCATACAATGTATCGATTACTCTTGTGTTCGAGTACAATAACCGGTCGATAGTCGAAACTATAGTAACCGATCAGTAATTTTAAGCTACAGTAGCAGATGTACTCGTTAGCCAAGTTGCAGTCGTTGTCAAAGTGTCATGGTCTAGCAGCCATGGTCAAAGCTATTTTTGGTAACTCATGAAGTTATCATCTATACGACCCTTCTTTATCCTCGAACATCTCTTGTTGCGTGGTTACCACCAGAGCACTTGCTTCTTTGTTGGCTGCCATTTCTCCTAAAACCATTCGTCATGTCAGTCTACGAAAGTTACTGTCGATCCAGTTACGCACAACTGCTGCAGCCTATATATATATATATATATATATATTAGTATAAATAACAGGGGCACCATGGAGCATGGGCACCATGATTAAAACTTTCCATGCATGATTAAGACTTTCCATTCATGATTAAGACTTTCTATCCTGATATTATATATCATTGCACTTGCACGTATCTAAAAGCAATCCAAAGGCAGAGAGGTTTGGTGCCCGGGCACCATGGTGTCCCATTTCAGCGTCCTATATATATATATATCTATATATCTACACACACACACACACACACATATATATATATATATATTATATATATATAATCGTAGAGCCTAGGCACCATGGTGCCCCTGTTATTTATACTATATATATCGAGCGCGTGCGTGCAAGCTATGTACGGGTCGCTGACTGCATGCACGAGCCTCTTGGTGCAGTTCATGAATTGATGATGATAACTGTATATGCATGAGATAGAAACTTTGACATCTATAACTCAAGTGATGATAACTTTATATTCAGGAGATAGTAACTTGACTTGCATGCATGTATGCAGGAGAGAGAAGAGAATAAATACACTTGACTTTTGATTTTTTTTGTCTTGTTTACAAGCTAAAAAAATATAATAACTCTTTCACTAAAAGTCTAATTTACGATCCATTTGCACCATTGCATTCAAAATTACGAGCTTAACAAAACAAGATCCATGTTGAATATGTTTTGACGCTGTGAAACTTGTGTCATATAAAGTTACCATCGTGTATAAGTGAAGTTACTATCAAATACATATAGAGTTACTGCCAATTTTATACTGTTACAACGGACATTAACTTTACATATGCTTGGCAGTAACTTCACTCACATACGGCGGTAACTTTCCTTACAAGGTATTTGCTATTGATATGCATGCTTCTCTCTCCTCTCATGCATGTATGTTGATAGTAACTTCACTCATACACGACAGTAATTTCATAAATCACAGATGATAACTTGATATACATACGGTAATAACTTTACCATAATTAACAAATGGTAGTCATTGTCCATAAGGTGGGATGGTGGAGTGGTTGGTTGGTTGGTTGGGTCGGTCAGGGGTGTGCGATTATTCTACACATAGCCATTGATTAGTAATTATATATATATATATATATATATATATATATATATATATATATATATATATATATATATATATATATAGACGTTGAAATGGGACACTATGGTGTTCGGGCACCAAGCCTCACTGCCTTTGGATTGCTTTTAATACGTGCAAGTGCAATGATATATAATATATCACATAAACCTGTTAACATTCATTAATTGGAAAAGGCATCGACTTGGAAAGGAATTCATTCATTTAGTATGCTGAATCAATCATGGATGGAAAGTTTTAATCATAGATAGAAATTCTCAATCATGGAGTCTGGGCACCATGGTGCCCTTATTATTTAAACTATATATGTGTGTGTGTGTGTGCGCGCGCATGCTATGCATATTTTGCTATATATATAAATAGTTTCATACTTCTGGTAGTACGTACTCTCACTCATATGTTCGTACATGCGGACTTTGCATATACCTATCATGCAATACTAAGGTACTATAGTCTATATGGTACATGGGCTGCACTCTTGTGTCTGGAGGTTTACAAAGGTGCCCATTTAAATGATGCAGGCTGATGTATAACAAATTAAAGGGGAAAAATGTACTGATGGCACTAGCTACTTCATGTTAGCTACCAAATTATGTCAAGAAATGTACCACACTACATGCATGTATTTATAGAGAGTAATCATGTTGAAAATCCTTCACAGTATAAAAGACAAATGGAATATCCTTCTGAAATAATATCATGAAACTTCTATTTATTTAATGTGTGTGTACAATAGAGTTATCTATGGAGTAAATGAGTTTACTTGTCAATTGTAGAGAATCAAGGTATATTATCTTACTTCACTTTAGTACAATCACAATCTGAATCCAGTGCCACCTACTCATGTATGTCACCATAGTCATTAAACCTAAGTTCATGTTGCGTATAAAGTACAAATAAAATTTGTATAGCAACTAGTGAAGCACTTACCCCTAGTTGCGGGGTACTAGAGTGTAGTCCTTGTTGCTCTAAGCAAGTAATCCCGTCATTATGTAATTCTCGATGTAGGATGCATCTTGCGAGATGTATTGCTCAAAGATTAAGTGTGAGCAGAAGAAACCCACCAGTTGTCATGATTGTTGGGCTTCTTGAGTCATGTATCTATACGTAAGCAATGAGTTATAACACTTATTGCTATTACGTGAATGTAGAACTTGATTGTACACACTTATAGTATTCAGCATTGTAGAAGTAAGACGTCGAGGGCATCGAGGTTGAATAGTTCGAATAAGTCATCGAAGCCCACGACGTAGAAGCTCAGCTCATGGAGGAAATGCTTTTTCATGTATCTGACAGTGAATACAGTAGGACGGTTTGTCCTCCGCTCGTTGGTCCTCCTATGTACGAGGCATGCAAACTCCCGCAACCCATCCCAAGGTGGGGTAACAGTCTCAGGGATCAATGACATTCTGAGGGAGTAAATCCAGGGCTTGAGAGACGCCTTAATCTTCTTCGACTTGGCCTTAGCGCCTTGCCTATGATGTGTCTTCCTGGGAGACAACTCAGTACAATTTTTGTTTCTTCGGCATCGTCTCCACAGGGCCGATATAGCGGCCTTCTAAACCGAAGGTTAAGGTGAAGTCAAGGAGGGTTCTGTTGGATAGGTATGGTCGTGTGCAAATCATGACACTGTAGGGTCCAAGGCGATGTCCCTCTTGGGCCACTGGACAAAAGTGTGCATGGCATCTTCTAGTGTTATGATGTCTTCATTCGGGGGCTTCTGCAGCGGGACGGTCATGAAAGGGTAATGTACCATGTCCACCTAGACTTTGGTGTAACCGTGTGCCAACTGGGCACCGTGTAGCACTATCCCTTCCTGCCATAGAAACACTATCCCCTACCCAGCCTCAATAGGAATAGACCCAACCAGCCTCACTTGGAGTTTACAGGGCGTGGACTCCTACAAAAAGATACACAATTATCTAAGGCATTGTACAACTCTGTCTTTAGAGCATTCAAGAGATATACATTATCTGGATTTCATCAATCCGAAGTCAGGCATCGCTTTAGTCAGATTGGTGTGTGGACGCATAACTACTCTAACAGTGATGTACACTTGCTTCCATAATAATTGGGACAGCCTGCAACTGGCTGAGCACTTCCTCTAGCCTTTCCTCCAAACATGCTATTTTCCTAGACGATTTCCACACAAATCTCCTCTTTTATGCACTCCTCGCGCTCAGCCTTCGATCTCTTTTGACTCCTATACGAGTTGGAGACGTCTGGGAATCCCTACCTCTAGGGAATGTAAACCCCAATGCCTCATGTACAACCCGAGTGCTCCTTGTTTTCCAGCACTATGAATAATATATCCCTCTCCCTAATGGCCTAGAAGTTGCCTTGGGAGGATTCCGCAATCAACGTTTCCTACAAAAGGCCAACTTGTTACTTTAGTTCATATGAAGTTATGGACATATTACCAGCCAAGTAGTTCGATATCTTACCAAGCGTTATGACACTTCCTGGTCTATCAGGTTCTTAAAGGATATGGCACCTAAAGATGTGGTAGATGTCCTTGCTCTTAACCAGTTTTGGGCATGCTCGTTTGTGATCCTAGCAAATGGCGGGGAGGCCTTCAACAAGATTTTCTCCTCGTCATTCCTCCTCTATTGTAGGATTTTACCCATGTACCTAGCGGTGTCAAGCCTGTGGAAGTGGGTGTTCTAGAATTTGGTGATCGTCTTCATGCCCACAAAGGCATCCCATATATCTGCATGGAGAAAAGGATATTTCATGAACAATGTCCTGTCCTCATTCATGTACTTTGTGACAAGCATGCTCTTGAAGTTTTTCCATGCCTTGCCCATCATTATGAGCACCTATCATCGCACGAGGCCTTGGACTTCTTCCTTGATCTCAAAGGATCTTGAGACCTCCTCCCAAAGCTGCTCTTTCTCTTCATGCATCAGAGACTTCTAGCTCAGTGTGGTGATGGGGTCTTGTTCCCTTGCAACTATCTTGCATGTGGTTTGGAATGCGACCGCTGCTTTCTTGGTTGTAGAGGGACCCCAACTGGACTGACCTCTGTGATTGTCATTTGGCTCTTAGGCATTTTCAATATGCCTTGGCCCACTCACTTAGTTGCTCCTTTGGTCTGGTCATCGGATGCATTCAGTGAAACTGAGTGTGAAGACTGTGTGGATGCCATCTCGCTTAGTTGATATCTATGAAGTATGCAAATTGCATTTAAGTATGGGGTACAAATCAAAGGTAGAGAAGGAAGAGAAGGAGGACAAACTGAGCAGGTAGAGAAGGAGTAGTAATAGTATATAGTATGTAAAACACAAACTAAATGGGACATATATCATGAACTATAACTATGCAGCAAGGCAGGAATCAGTTATAGGTTATCCCATTTAGCACCTTTGTATAACAAAACAAATAATAATGTAAATTAAGTACAAATAAATTTCTAACATCAATGGGGAAATATAAAACAAACTACCAATAACAAAGAATAATGGAAATTGTATTTTGTATCTATGGTTGGGATGTCTTTATATAGGAAAACGGAAACTGTTGCTATTTGCTAAAATTGTACTGTCCCTTCAAATTAACACGGGAGATACGCATTGGCGTAAAGGATTCCATTGTAACTTGTAATCCTTACTAACTGCCAATGGTTTTCTAGGCTGGCCACAACAAATAGTAGTGTGTATCTCAAAATAAAGAATCCTAGCCCATTAATTAGGCATTAGTAATAATAAAGCAAGTTGATTTCGCAATGTATACTCAACTAATTTGATCTCTTCTACTTGTCATTTTGGGCACAAGACTAATCTCCAATACACATATTTGATAGTTAGTTCTTATAATTATATGTTAGCAAAAATTATTAAAAACATAATGATATAGATGAACACTTTCAATGAAAATCTCCTAATATCATTTCCATGTGACAAGTCTAAATACTTCTATGTATACCAGCAGCAATACAATGAGAGGCCGAAGGCGGTGGAGGCCAGAGGTGGCGAAGGAGAGAGCGGTGGCACCACTGGAGGGCAGGTCAGAGCCTAGTCAGATCAAAGGAGGAGGAGGAAGAGGACAAGTTAGGGTATACCACAGAACAAAGAGGAAGGAGCATGGATCTCCAATAACTCATGGCTCGGAGGAGGAGGTGGCTGTGGATCAACTGTAGAGGAAGAAGAGGCCGAGGACTATCCACTTGGCGGTGGCTAATCAGATCCAAGGAGGGAGGGGGAAGCGCCGGAGGTGGAGAAGAGGGGAGGTGAGAAGGCACGCGGGTGTGTTACAAAACCTAAGTATGTGGCATAGTAGTCAGTTAGGTTTTCGCCCTGTATATATATAAGAATATTATCATAGACTGCTTTTAAAAATAACCATATGTGATAAGTCACAACACAGATAGTTTTTCAAAATAACCATCTATGATGTGTACATATCACAAACTGCTAATACAAAAAATTGTCTGTGATGTGTACGAATCACAGACAGCTAGTACAAAAAATTGTGTATGATGTATAAGTCTCACATACGATTTTCTATTAAAAACTATCTGTGATAGTTCTTCGTATAGCTAAAAAATTTTGTTTTTCGGCTAGCCTCAGGAAATGCTAGCCATGCCCTCTAAAAACAAGCGAGCAGATTACAGATAAATGACAAATAAGTGAATTAAAACTCAAAGTGATTTACAACTCATGGTGATTTAATTATTTCTCAAAGTGATTTACAACTCAAAATTCCACTTGGCTATTTCCTTTTAAAAAATAGCACTTCATGATGGTCGACGCACATATAGCTAGCTTCCTCACTGGGTTCTTCCTTGAGCATGATGCCATCTCCGAATGGAGGTAACTCATCAAATTGATTGTACTCTTTCTCATCCATGGCATTCTCAACTCCGACAATCCTTCTTTTACCATGAAGAACTACATTACGGCTCTTATTTGCTTGGTCCGTTATATAATAAACTTGAATAGCTTGATTAGTGAGTACGAATGGTTTGTCTTTGCATCCAACATGTTTGAGGTCCACAGTAGTGACGCTGTACTTATTGACCTTCTCACCCTGTGGAAGTTGGAACCAACGATGCCGAAATAAAGGAATCTTGAAAAATACGTATTTGAGCTCTGAAATCTCCTCTATGAACCTATCCTAGGAGCTCAACCCACATTTCATTATGGATTGTGCTCCTGAAATGCATCTATGCAGACACCGTTGTTCTGGATTGTGCTCTTCCTATCCTAAGCTGTCGTATAAAATATATCCCTATTAATGTCATATCCTTGCCATGTCACAATTGTAAATTTTGGCCCTTTTGTCAACCATCGCAACATATCATCACTTGATGACCTACTAGTGAACCGCACCTTTAACCATTCGTTGAATTGATGGTTGTGCCCTCTCGTGATCCAAACATTCGACCACCCTAGATTCTCTTGGTGTACCATGTCTTTGTGCTCATCAATGTATAGGAACACTTCAATCATGTGTTATAAGACTGTGAAATGGGCTTAAGCGTACGTATCTTGATTGGGAGTGATTGTTTTCCTTCTGATGGTCCCGATACCCTCTAGCCTCCCCTCATGATGAGATAGAGGCACACCTATCGGTTCCACCTAAGCCATGTAATTGACGCAAAAACTCAATGACCTTTTCGGTTGCATAACCTTTGGTAAAACTGCCCTTCGACCGAGATCGATTTCATACATAGGACTTGATAATTCCCATGTACCGCTCGAATGGGTACATATGACATAGAATCATAGGGCTGCATATGTTTATCTTTTTCACAAGGTGAATAACGAGATAGACTATGCTATCAAAAAATGAGGAGGGAAATACATCTCAAAATGACATAGATTCAACACCACCTCATCCTACAAAGCATCTCATCCATCGGGATCAATGACCTTCTGAGCAATTTAGTTATAGAAATAACACAACCTCGTGATTGTCACTCAAACCTTGTTTGGCAAAATACTTCTAATTGCCACAGGAAGCATTTGTGTTATTAGTACATGACAATCATAAGACTTCATACCAATTAATTTAAAATCTTCTATAGAAACAAGTTTCTTCATGCTGGCAGAGTAACCAGACGAAACTTTCACACCATAAAAATTCTAGCACAGTTCATTTCTCTCACCCTTAGATAGAGTGTAGTAGGCTATAGGAAGGTACATTCAGCCTTTATCCACTACTACAAAAGAGACTAAATTGCACGCTTACATCGCAGACGGTTCCTAGGAACCGTCTGTGCTGCAAGTATCACAAACGGTTCATACGAATAACCGTCTGTGGTATTTTTACAGACGGTTTTTTAATACAAACCATCCATGATAACTTCATTATCACAGATGGTTTTTAGTACAAACCGTCTGTTAAGTATCACAAACGGTTCTAGATAAGAACCGTCTGTGATGTCTGCCATTATCACAGACGGTTCTTATCAAGAACCGTCTGTGATACTTCACAGGCGGTTTGTATTAAAAACCATCTGTGATAATGAAGTTTTCATAGATGGCTTGTATTAAAAACCATCTGTGATATGTTTCTCACCTCACAATTGTAACATCCTGATTTTCAGAGCCTTTTTGAAGCTTTTAAAATAAAATTCACCATTTGGATTTTTCTGGAATTAATTAAAACTTAATTGGAATTTTCATTAATTAAAAAGATTTAATGTGATTAAATCAAACATTAATATTTGCCAAAAATATTTTATTTGAGTTCCTTGTGTCACAAAGAATTTTCCTGTATTTTCTGGGATTTTTCGGAGTTTGTTTGAGCTCAATTTGAAATTTCCAAAAAAAAAAAAAGAAACAGGAGAGAGAATGAACAGTACCCGCGGGGTACTGTTCATCATCGTCTCCAGCGCGCTGAGTCCCGATCGATGCCCTGCTCTGTACAGTTTTTTTCCCGTTTTTCTCTCTCTTCGTAACTTCCAATCCGGAGATTATCTCAATATCCTCCCAAAAGGAAAGTTGTGCCAAATCATGCAAGGAATCCATCCCAATTGACCTCTTTCCATTTCGTTCATCCGTTTGCCTTTTATCTCCTATTTTCCAAAACGGACTCTAAACCGAAATACGCGAATTGGAGCCGGTTTCTACCTCTTCCAAGCCTATAAATAGGACCCCTTGACCCCTCTAAACTCATCCCAAGCCGTGGCAAGTCCCTCAAAGCTCAGGACGCCGTCGGCATCGAGGCCCTTCGGTCTCGAATTTGCTCGTCGCGTCTCGAGCCATCCGGTGAGTTTTTCAGTAATCCTTTCGCGTCACATTGTGCCATTGTGTGCCATCTACGTTCTTGCCAAGTTAATTTGGTTTTGGTGCAGCCAATCTCCCGAAATCGAGTTTTCCCCAATCTAGGTCAAGAGCGCTTCCCGACGTCGATTCGTCATCTCCGGTAAGCTTTAGCCCTTGCCGTAATTTTTCTTAGACTTGCCTCGTCGCGTTCTACGCCGTGCTCACTTCCGTTTCCCCGAAAAGCCTCCACAAATTTTTGCCTCCGAACCTCGCCATGGCCGCCAATGGCATCTCGTGTCCCCCATCTACCCGGTGATGTTTTCACCAATCCGTTCGCGTCACTTTGTGCCAAACCATCCCAGGTAGCTACCCTCCAAGTGGATTTAGATTTCGTTCACCGAGCACCAAGATATTAAGTTTCTCTTTTTCCTTCCCGATGTCGTTCAAACGTCGTTTGCGTCGTCTCCGGTGGGTTTCTGGCCAAGCCGATAATTTTCCTAGCTTCACCAAGCCGTGTTCCAGCCCGTGCTCACCCTACTTCTCCACGTTCCTTGCCCGGATTTTATTCCTCTCTCCTACCCATGTCGTTGTAGCCGCCCGTGCCGTCAACGGTCTCCGTTTGGCGTGCCGTCAGTTCCTATGTGTGCCTTGGGTCCCTAGCAACCCATTTTGCTAGTTAGATTCATCTCCCATGCCTCCTCTCGCCAGCGCTAGCCTTCTCAACAAAAGTACTGTTCTCGGATGAACAGTAACATCTGTGAATTTCCAGCATTTTCTCGCCCCGGCAAACTTTAGATCGCTCGTTCTCCTTCGTCCGAACTCTGATCGACCCGATTCTTCTTCCTAAATTCATCTAAAATTGAGCTCTATCTTTTGGTTCTGGGTTTGCAGTTTTTGGAGTTCATTTGAATTTTATTTGAATTTATTTTGTTTGTTTTGTCATTTCGCGCGTAGAACCCGACGTCGTCGAAGAGTTTGTCGAACCGCAGCAAGAAGGACCAAATAGCGCACAAGAAGGCAAGTCTCCTTTGATCATTTTGAGCCTATGCTTTCGAAATGTTTTTAAAGTATTTTAAATTATGTGCATTGCTATTTACATAAAGTCACTAGTTCAAATCTTTAGGAATTAGTTATTCCAACCTTGTTATGCCCTCATTTGACTTTGATTGCCATGTACATTGTCACCCTAGAACTCCCTTTGTCTCAATAATGAGATTACTATTAATCTTTGTGAATATTAGAATGGTAGGTTAATGCTTAGTCTTGCTATCTAATAACTTTGGAAAATCTTGAAAATGGGAAATTATGAATTATTATTAAATCCTTGTGTTTGAAAGTGAAGTGGCAATCGGAGTTGTCACTGTGATTTTAAAATAAAATAAAAATGTGAAAGATGGTTTAGATTAGGGTGGATGGCTGTCTGGGTTGGTGCAGTAAGCACGAGAACTTGTTAAGTGTATGTTCCACCCTAGTCAATTAAGGACCGACGCTTGTGTTTGTCCAAACTGAGCATTAACCGTACAACCACAAGTCTATATGGGTACGACCTAGCTAACTAACCTATAAAGGTGTAGTTTAGATATCACCAGTGGTGTATTGAGTGCCAGGGTGTACTGGTTACTCATAGTGAGGGACAGGGTTTACTGTACTCATATGGCGCAAGAGGGGGCTTCAGATTGGGCGGATTTAACCCTTCTGCGGTGAAACCTCAGCGGGTGGTCTCTAGCTATACTGGAGTAGGTGAAAGGCTTTGTGATATTTTATCTGGGTCTCATGCCAAAGGAAGCATGTTGACTATTAAGATAATTTATCTCTTGTGGGAAAAGTTGTACAACCTCTGCAGAGTGTAAAACTATTCGAATAGCCGTGCCCACGGTCAAGGGCGGGCAAGGAATGCATTCACATGGTAGATTTCTGGTTTTGGATTTAAAATCAAAAGTTTTGTATTCCGAGGGTGGAGGGAACTCTCGGAAGGGAATCCTGGCGGATGGAGCCAGAGAGGGTGGATGGAACCCGAAGTTTAAAACTTGACCAATGGTAATTGGTTAGCTAGTGTTGGTAGTTGGAACCTTCACTAGAAAGTTAATTTTGTTAAAACATTTACTTCATTAAAATAATGCCTTCGAAAATAATTAGTAGTAATTGAATTTTAAAATGTTGCTTTGTGCAAAAGAACCATATAGCCTTCCTTTGTTAAGCCTGCATCTATGCATCTTTCCCAAGACTTGCGGAGTACATTCATGTACTCACGTGCTACACATCAAATTAACTCTCAGAGGAGATCGAAGCTCAAGAGGTGAACTACGACTACTTCGTGGATGGATTCGTCGAAGGCTTTCCGGAGAACTAGGTTGCGTTTCCCCAGTCAATTGCCTGTGGCGTATTGATGGGTCTTCACTGGATTTATTTCTGCTTCCGCTGTGTTTTGTGTGTGTGTGTGAGGTCTTGAAACCTCAGTTGTAATAAGAGACCTTTCGGTCTGTACTCTCAATTATTGTAATAAAGCGTTGTTGGTTACGAATCATCACTGTTTGACTGTGTGCACTAGCTTTGATCTGGGACTAGTGCGGTAATACACAGAGGGTCCGGGTTCGGAAATCTGGGGGTCCCGACAGAGGTGGTATCAGAGCCAATTTGACTGTAGGACGTGACCTAGTTAGAATGGTCGTTAGTAGAAGAGCTTCAAAATTTATTTTATAAAATAAAAATTTAATAATGTGCTGCCCTTGTCTTTTCTTATCTTTCTATCCTTACCTTCGTCATGGTATTCTTCCTTATCTATCTGGTTATTGACTTTTTGGGAATGGTAATTATATCCCCTTCCCTCTGTAATTTCTATAGATGGATCGATGAGGTTGCGTCTGAAAAGCACTTGGAGAATCCTTGGAGACCTAGAGTATACGGAAGACAACAAATTATTGGGAAGTACTCTTGTCGGGAAAGCCGTGATAATCAGTGCATGTCAAGTTAGGTAATTTGGAGAATTGTTGCTAGAGTGATATATTTGGATCCATAATTGACAAGATTGAATAATATTCGAGAGGATTGAGATAAAAGGTATATTTGTGGATACCAATTGATTATAAATAAATCTAACGAGTGTCATCTTTGTGGATTGACTAGAGATTAAATACAAAGTTGAACTTGAGGGAGCTAATTAGATCATGGGAGGAGTCTAAACTTTGCCTTGGATTTATTATCTAGGATTGAAAGGAGCAACTGGATGTAAAACAAGATTTTTGTTGGAGGGATTACTTGTGATCGTTGGAGAATTAGAATTAAGAGATTGATCCACTAAAGGGAGAGATTAAAAGATTAAGAAGTTGAATTATCATTCATGATAACAATTTTGAGTGATTTGGTTGAATCATGAGGAGTAGATGAAGTTTGTGGAGTTAATCGATTATCAGAGTTTGGTGGACCTATTGATGATAAGTGGATACTAGTGGAATTAGATATCTTGGTGGATTAGTTTTATCTTTGCAAAGTGGACATTGAATTGGTGTGTCAAATTGAATTTTGTAGATTTAAATGATCATGGCTAGATAATTGGATTTTAACTAATGGGATTAACTAGGTCGTTTAAGGATGTTCGACCTGGAGGATTTAAATTAATTTTGGGAGATAGATTGTTCAATAAGAATTAATTGAGAGATCGTCCGATAAGAATTAATTGAGGTATTTGAATTCATTCAAATTTGGTGGAACCAAAATGATGATTATCAAGAGATTGGTTTTGGTGGATTAATGAATATTAAATTATTGCTTAGATGATCTTAAAATTTATTGAAGGTTGAATTAATCTTATATTATTTGATCAAAGTTATGGATCTGTTGGATTAGATAATGATCATAAAGCAATTGGTGGAAATCGCAAAGTACAATATTATTGGATTCTTGTTAGAAAAAAAAAATTCTATGGTTTGACGTCGATCCAAATTAGAGCAGAGAATAAAAGTTTAAGAGATAATTTGCTGAAATCAATAAGGTGCATTTGTGGTATATGATTTTGGAATCAAGAATTTTTGAAGAGTTGAAATAATTATGTCTCTCTCGGATGAACACCTGCGGAAGTTAAGCCCTTTTTGGTGGAATTTTGAATTAATCAATATGATAAGGCCAATTGAAGTTAATCCAAAGCTTGCAGGCAACTAAAGATGTACCCCTCCGATTTGTTGATTGTCTTCCGTATTCCTCGGTTAAAGGAATACTTCAGAGTACCGAAGAACAAGTTAGAATCATGAAGAAGCAAGGACTAGTTCTTTAGTTGTAGTACCCAAGTAAAGTCTTACGATTTTAGAACGCTATATATATTACTTGCTTGTGTGTTAGGTGGACTGTACCAAGTCTTTGTATACTTGTAGTACAGCTATCCTTAAAAAAAATTTGATTTCAAGCTAAGCTTCTCCTAGTTGATCTCTCTTGTGTGTTGGTTTGGGATGTTGTTTAGTTTTCCCCCTAATCTCTTACCTATGCTAGTTTCCTCTTATCTTTTGCTGTCCCCGGACCGCTTCAGATGGTGAACACAAGGAGCAACCCTGGCAGCAGACGTGATGCCAATGCCCAGCCAGACAACAACATTCCACCACCTCCTGCTCAGGCCCCCAGCTTAGAACAGATGATGGCCATGCAACTGCAGCTACTTCAAGCCCTAGCTCAAAACCAGGTGCAGCAAGCTCCACAAGCACCCAACCAAGCTTCCCAGTCTAAGTTGGGAGAATTTATGAGGACAAGGCCTCCTACTTTTGCTGGTTCCGTGGATCCTTTGGAGGCAGATGATTGGATCAAGGATGTGGAGAGGAAGTTGGTCCTAGCTCAGTGCAGTGACTCCGAAAAGGTGTTGTATGCTGCTCACCAACTTAAAGGAATTGCTGCTAATTGGTGGGAAAATTACCGCGCCGCTCATCAGAATGCACAAACCATCACTTGGGATGAGTTTGTTGAGGCTTTCCGCACTGCCCATATTCCTACGGGAATAATGGAAATGAAGAAAAGGGAATTCTATCAACTGCAGCAAGGAAACCTCAGCGTCTCGGAATACCTGAACCAGTTCACCCAACTGTCCAGGTATGCGTCAGAAGATGTTGCATCAGAGTCAACGAAGATTTGGAGGTTTATGCAAGGACTTGATCCCAACCTCAAGGTGCAGTTGGTGTCCAAAGATTTTCCGACATTTCAGCATATGGTAAACAAGGCCCTTGTCCAGGAAGACGCTCAATATCAATTGCAGGACTCTCGTAAGAGAAAGATGGCTTTTCAGGCACAATATAATGCAAGCAGTTCAAAACCCCGAATGAATCCACCCCAGTTCAACAAAGCTCCAACAGCAGCAGATGCACCAAGAACTCCAGGATCTGCGCCTCGTTCAGAGATGCAAGAACCTTACATCTTTACCGGAGTCCGACCTCAGAAAAGCAGCACCTCAGCCTTTGGAGTGCAATGTTTTCGATGTCACGAGATGGGGCATTATGCAAGCAATTGCCCACAGAAGCCTCAGATTAACACCCCAATTCCTTTCAATTTGGGATTTACACCAGCGCGAACTCCAGTTGTAGGACAAGGACGGGGAGTATCTCCAACTGCAGGAAAAGCTCCAAGAACTCCGCAATCACAAGGAAGAGGACAAGTTAACCACATCAACGCAAAAGGTGCCCCAGGGGCAGCAATCATGCTTGGTAAGTTTCAATTTGGTTCAAAGCAAAAAGCAGCTTGAGAACACTGCAAGGAACCAAGAGCTGCGTTTTCCTCTCCTATCTTTTCCTAGTCCGTCCGAATCTCGGGGACGAGATTCTTTCTAAGGGGGGTAGATTTGTAACATCCTGATTTTCAGAGCCTTTTTGAAGCTTTTAAAATAAAATTCACCATTTGGATTTTTCTGGAATTAATTAAAACTTAATTGGAATTTTCATTAATTAAAAAGATTTAATGTGATTAAATCAAACATTAATATTTGCCAAAAATATTTTATTTGAGTTCCTTGTGTCACAAAGAATTTTCCTGTATTTTCTGGGATTTTTCGGAGTTTGTTTGAGCTCAATTTGAAATTTCCAAAAAAAAAAAAAGAAACAGGAGAGAGAATGAACAGTACCCGCGGGGTACTGTTCATCATCGTCTCCAGCGCGCTGAGTCCCGATCGATGCCCTGCTCTGTACAGTTTTTTTCCCGTTTTTCTCTCTCTTCGTAACTTCCAATCCGGAGATTATCTCAATATCCTCCCAAAAGGAAAGTTGTGCCAAATCATGCAAGGAATCCATCCCAATTGACCTCTTTCCATTTCGTTCATCCGTTTGCCTTTTATCTCCTATTTTCCAAAACGGACTCTAAACCGAAATACGCGAATTGGAGCCGGTTTCTACCTCTTCCAAGCCTATAAATAGGACCCCTTGACCCCTCTAAACTCATCCCAAGCCGTGGCAAGTCCCTCAAAGCTCAGGACGCCGTCGGCATCGAGGCCCTTCGGTCTCGAATTTGCTCGTCGCGTCTCGAGCCATCCGGTGAGTTTTTCAGTAATCCTTTCGCGTCACATTGTGCCATTGTGTGCCATCTACGTTCTTGCCAAGTTAATTTGGTTTTGGTGCAGCCAATCTCCCGAAATCGAGTTTTCCCCAATCTAGGTCAAGAGCGCTTCCCGACGTCGATTCGTCATCTCCGGTAAGCTTTAGCCCTTGCCGTAATTTTTCTTAGACTTGCCTCGTCGCGTTCTACGCCGTGCTCACTTCCGTTTCCCCGAAAAGCCTCCACAAATTTTTGCCTCCGAACCTCGCCATGGCCGCCAATGGCATCTCGTGTCCCCCATCTACCCGGTGATGTTTTCACCAATCCGTTCGCGTCACTTTGTGCCAAACCATCCCAGGTAGCTACCCTCCAAGTGGATTTAGATTTCGTTCACCGAGCACCAAGATATTAAGTTTCTCTTTTTCCTTCCCGATGTCGTTCAAACGTCGTTTGCGTCGTCTCCGGTGGGTTTCTGGCCAAGCCGATAATTTTCCTAGCTTCACCAAGCCGTGTTCCAGCCCGTGCTCACCCTACTTCTCCACGTTCCTTGCCCGGATTTTATTCCTCTCTCCTACCCATGTCGTTGTAGCCGCCCGTGCCGTCAACGGTCTCCGTTTGGCGTGCCGTCAGTTCCTATGTGTGCCTTGGGTCCCTAGCAACCCATTTTGCTAGTTAGATTCATCTCCCATGCCTCCTCTCGCCAGCGCTAGCCTTCTCAACAAAAGTACTGTTCTCGGATGAACAGTAACATCTGTGAATTTCCAGCATTTTCTCGCCCCGGCAAACTTTAGATCGCTCGTTCTCCTTCGTCCGAACTCTGATCGACCCGATTCTTCTTCCTAAATTCATCTAAAATTGAGCTCTATCTTTTGGTTCTGGGTTTGCAGTTTTTGGAGTTCATTTGAATTTTATTTGAATTTATTTTGTTTGTTTTGTCATTTCGCGCGTAGAACCCGACGTCGTCGAAGAGTTTGTCGAACCGCAGCAAGAAGGACCAAATAGCGCACAAGAAGGCAAGTCTCCTTTGATCATTTTGAGCCTATGCTTTCGAAATGTTTTTAAAGTATTTTAAATTATGTGCATTGCTATTTACATAAAGTCACTAGTTCAAATCTTTAGGAATTAGTTATTCCAACCTTGTTATGCCCTCATTTGACTTTGATTGCCATGTACATTGTCACCCTAGAACTCCCTTTGTCTCAATAATGAGATTACTATTAATCTTTGTGAATATTAGAATGGTAGGTTAATGCTTAGTCTTGCTATCTAATAACTTTGGAAAATCTTGAAAATGGGAAATTATGAATTATTATTAAATCCTTGTGTTTGAAAGTGAAGTGGCAATCGGAGTTGTCACTGTGATTTTAAAATAAAATAAAAATGTGAAAGATGGTTTAGATTAGGGTGGATGGCTGTCTGGGTTGGTGCAGTAAGCACGAGAACTTGTTAAGTGTATGTTCCACCCTAGTCAATTAAGGACCGACGCTTGTGTTTGTCCAAACTGAGCATTAACCGTACAACCACAAGTCTATATGGGTACGACCTAGCTAACTAACCTATAAAGGTGTAGTTTAGATATCACCAGTGGTGTATTGAGTGCCAGGGTGTACTGGTTACTCATAGTGAGGGACAGGGTTTACTGTACTCATATGGCGCAAGAGGGGGCTTCAGATTGGGCGGATTTAACCCTTCTGCGGTGAAACCTCAGCGGGTGGTCTCTAGCTATACTGGAGTAGGTGAAAGGCTTTGTGATATTTTATCTGGGTCTCATGCCAAAGGAAGCATGTTGACTATTAAGATAATTTATCTCTTGTGGGAAAAGTTGTACAACCTCTGCAGAGTGTAAAACTATTCGAATAGCCGTGCCCACGGTCAAGGGCGGGCAAGGAATGCATTCACATGGTAGATTTCTGGTTTTGGATTTAAAATCAAAAGTTTTGTATTCCGAGGGTGGAGGGAACTCTCGGAAGGGAATCCTGGCGGATGGAGCCAGAGAGGGTGGATGGAACCCGAAGTTTAAAACTTGACCAATGGTAATTGGTTAGCTAGTGTTGGTAGTTGGAACCTTCACTAGAAAGTTAATTTTGTTAAAACATTTACTTCATTAAAATAATGCCTTCGAAAATAATTAGTAGTAATTGAATTTTAAAATGTTGCTTTGTGCAAAAGAACCATATAGCCTTCCTTTGTTAAGCCTGCATCTATGCATCTTTCCCAAGACTTGCGGAGTACATTCATGTACTCACGTGCTACACATCAAATTAACTCTCAGAGGAGATCGAAGCTCAAGAGGTGAACTACGACTACTTCGTGGATGGATTCGTCGAAGGCTTTCCGGAGAACTAGGTTGCGTTTCCCCAGTCAATTGCCTGTGGCGTATTGATGGGTCTTCACTGGATTTATTTCTGCTTCCGCTGTGTTTTGTGTGTGTGTGTGAGGTCTTGAAACCTCAGTTGTAATAAGAGACCTTTCGGTCTGTACTCTCAATTATTGTAATAAAGCGTTGTTGGTTACGAATCATCACTGTTTGACTGTGTGCACTAGCTTTGATCTGGGACTAGTGCGGTAATACACAGAGGGTCCGGGTTCGGAAATCTGGGGGTCCCGACAACAATCATCCAAAATTTCATAATCTCCCGCTTGAGTTCGAGTAGGATTCCGTTCCGAGACATCTTTAGTAAAACGGGCATAACTTTTGCATACGATGTCCATTTTCAACGTTCTTGTACTCAATGGAAAGCTAACAAAAAGCTCGATCAAAAAAATGACCCGCTTATGCTAGTTGCCCTCTAAAACCTTTAAAATCGGCCATCTTTAGCCCTAAATTTATGTTACAAGTTTTTGGTTTCTATTTTTGCCCTTTTTCTTGGTCTCCCCTTTGGAATTTGGATTTTGCTTCAATTGAAAAGTTGTAGATCTCATCGAAACCTTTCAAATCAGTATATATAAGTCATATAAAACTTTGCTATTTTATCTTTTGAGACTAGTTGTTTATATTGCACCGGTATATAAAACGTGTGCTCTAATTCATAGATGGTTGGTATATAAAACCATCTGTGATATTCATTCATCATAGACAGTTCTAGCTACCAACCGTCTGTGATAGAGAGTATCACAGACAGTTTGTATGTAGAACTATCTGTGATAATCTGACCGCTGGGCCCATCGAACCTCCCCAACCCAATCATAGCCAATAGAAATCCACCAACCCTCACCCCACGGATCGTAGCTCCACCTCTCCGTCCCCACGCCAAAAATTTTCACACTCCTGCCTCTCCCTCCCATATAAATAATCACCCAAACCTATCCTCCTTGCCGTTCCCCTCCTCCTTGACCCTTACCATAATAGCCCGCACGAAGCAGACGACGCACAAGTCTACGGGAGGCAAGACACCGTAGACATCCAGCTCGTGTGCTGCATCAGGGGCGAAAAGGCCTAAGCATAGAGGATCTTTGCTTTTTCTCTGTTCTTGTTGTGTTAGCTAAATGGGTAACCTGCTCATTGTTTTGGGATATTGTAATGGTAGGCTCTAATCTTAATAAAAATAGAATGTGTATTGTATTTCTTACTGTATTTGCTTATTTTCAGATGGCATAGTTAACATTTCCTAAGGCTAGCCGAAAAAAGAAAAAACTTAGGTATAGAATGAACTATCACAGACAATTTTGTGATATAAACCGTCTGTGAAGGATTATCACAAATGGCTCAAACCAAAAACCGTCTGTGATACTAGCACAACACAAACGGTTCTATCTACCAACCGTCTGTGATAAAAAAAATATCATAGACAGTTCTACCTACCAATCGTCTATGATACTCATCCAATACAGACGGTTGGCAGCTAGAACCATCTGTGATGTATGAGTATCATAGACGATTTTTTATTCGAGCCATTTGTGATAGTGTTCTTTACAGACGGTTCTAGTTACAAACCGTTTGAGTTGTGATTATCACAGACGGCTCACAAACCGTCTGTGATAACCTCCGATTATCATTGAATTATAAATTCGAATGGTTCAGAAAACTGTCTATGATGATAGTTCCGAACCATCTGTGATGACTCTTTTTGTAGTAGTGATTAGTCTCTTTGATGCTAACTCAGTCCTTACATTTATATCAATCAAGTCACGCTGTGCGTTGACATCATCCTTTATTTTGTCACGAATGTTTAGTAAACTAATCAAGCTATCACATACATTCTTTTTCACATGCATGACATCGATGCAGTGATGAACTTTTAAGTGCTCCCAATAAGGTAAGTCCCAAAAACTTAATCACTTCTTCTAGATGTTCTTTTGACGGGTCCTTATTTTATGTTCCTTTTCAAGCACAACATTGATATCTCTAACCATATCATAGACCTCTTTCTCTCTAAAAGACCTTGAAGCTGAACCGTCCTCCTTATTTCTGTCGAATTGTTTCTTCATCTTACGGTATAGGTGAAGCTTGGGAAGGAACCTACAGTGATGCATGTACATAGTTTTGTGTGAGTTGTTCAGCCACACACCCTTGGTATCATCTAAGCAGTGAGGATAGGCTTTGGCACGCAGAACAAGCTCGATATGTTACCAAGAGCAGGAAAATCATTGATGGTGCAGAATAACATGGCGCGCAGAGTGAAGTTCTCTCGTTTGTCTACAACCCATACATGTACCCCTCCCTTCCATAGTGTTACAAGATCTTCCAGTAATGGTACTAGGTACACATCAATATCTTTCTGACGTTGCCTCGGCCCTTGGATAAGTAGTAACATCATAATATACTTCTACTTCATATACAACTAAGGAGGAAGGTTGTAAATACATAGATTCACGGGCCAAGTGCTATGTTGGCTGCTCATATTATCGAAAGGATTCATTGCATCTGTACTCAACCCAAACCTTATATTCCTCAATTCTGCACCGAAATCAACAAACATCTTATTGAAGTTCCCCCATTGGGCAGAATCAACAGGGTGTCTTAGCTTTCCATCATTCTTACGCTCCTTCAAGTGCCAGCACAACAATGTTGCCTCCTTTCGATTCGCAAATAAATGCTTCAAACGGGGAATTACAGGCATTACAGGCATATACTACAGCACATTAGCAGGAGGTTCTTGCTTGACCTCGATACCCTCACTGTCAACGGAGTGCTTCTTACACTTGTATCGGAATGATTTGCACACCAGACATACATGCATGTTTACATACTCTTTACGGTAAAGGTACAATCTTTCGACGGGGTACATGCATGTATTCTTTCTACTTCTATTCCCAGGGGAAGAAAACCTTCTTGCCTTGGTACATGGTTTTGGGAAACATATTTTCCTCTGGAAACATGTCCGCTAAGAGACCTAACAATGCCATCAAACTCTTGTAGGACTAATCATTGCTTGCCTTCAACTTCAGCAGTTCAAGTACGGATGACAACCTTGTGTATTTCAACCTGCAGCCTTGGAACAATGATTTCTCTAAGTCCTCCATCAAACCCTTAAAATTACCAAACTCTCTCACTATAGTTCCCTTCTGCATCCAGATTATCATTGTGCAACCCATCCTCATCGAAAGAATAATCAACATCCGGTATATCGTTGTCTCCCTCGATGATGCTACTACCTTCCTATATAATCTGCTTTTCACCGTGACTGCTCCAATATGTATACCCCTTTTGAAATCCCTTAAAATCAAGTGTGCTTTTATCTGCGCTAAATTGGTAAACATCTTAAGATTCTTGCGCTAAATTGGTAAACATCTTAAGATTCTTGCAATCAATTCATGGATAATACACAAATTTTATCCCCCCCCCCCTCTTTAACATATCTTGCTCAGTAGCTCTTCTCAAAGTAGACACACCATCAATGCACTCTTTACTCATATTGTTCTCAACATACATCCAGCTTCAATCCATCTACACTACGCATATACAAATTAATGTTAAATTAGATTAATGCTCTCGTAGGTACGTAACCATTACATGTTGCTCTTACACTTAATTGTCATTCACCATAATTGATCCATCTAAAGTAGATAGCTATGATTCATGAACCAATTCAACAAGAATTAAAGTAGATAGGAGTGAGACCCACTCTTAAATTAGAGCAAAACCTATCAAACTAGATTTCTCTTTCCTTGCCACTAAAAAGTGCGCGGATCTAGCTAGAATATATGTATTTTATTATATATAGTATCGTAGATCACCAAGAATAAATGGATATACAAGCACCTTTCCAAATCTTCGGTCTATTTTTACCAAATTGCCTCAAAGCACTACCACCTAACAGATATAAATTTGTTGGGACGAGGGTATTTAATAACGCAAAGACTATCACAGATGCTTCCATTCAAAACCCATCTGTGATAAGTAGGTCATCACAGACAACTCTTACCATCTGTTGCAACATAGACGGTCATGCTAGTAAAACCATTTGAGATAATTACATTGCAGCTTAACATTAATGGATTCTGTAGAACTGTCTATGATGAGGTGTCTAGTATAACCTTCTTTTTAGTAGTGGCATTGTAGTGAAACATAGTGCTAGAACCGCCCTAACGACCCTAGGTCCATGTGCTTCCAATACTGGCATCGCAACTACTCCCACTAACTCACTCCAAGTCTAGATCCTAGTCTCCCTTACTCCAGAGCCACCCCCCTCGCATCAGCTCCACAACATTGTCCCTGCTCCCTACTATTGGCAACGCTCCAGCAATCCTAGAGCACCAATACCATCACCATTTAGTTCCAAGTAACCTATACATTCCATTTTGCCAATCAACCGATCCCCTTCGACCTTCCCTTGTTGCCGTCGAGCTCACCAAGAAGCTCGGCCATGGCACATGTAACACCCTGGCTTAACAAAGGCTAAGATGTCACCTACACCCACTATCGCAATCAGTTAAAAACCACTAAGCAAGTATTAAAGACCACTACATAACAAGAATCAACATTCTACAAGAAATTAAATATAAATTTCAGCAACATAATAAACCATAATTTTAACTTAACACGAACCAAGTAATTAGCAGAAATGCCATAATTGATACTAAGCTAAGTACCGCATCATCTAGCAACAATATGGTCTATAAGAAGCTAAGGGAATCCATGATTTAACCAATTACTACAATGAATAAAACCAAAATGTTCATGACCATAAGTGATATATAGCTAAGTGAAGTGAAGAGCTATAAAGTGCAAATATCGATGTGCTACACCATCCCATGCATGTCGCCTTCAATGATCACCAAAAAATAACATATAAGCAAGGGTGAGTCCATGACTCAACGAGTACAAAGCAGAATAATAAACATAGTAAGCATCATTTTAACATAACATATTACTTCACCATTATATCATGATCACATGCTCATCATCGTCAAATTCCATACACAAGTCTCTTTTCCATGAATGCAATACTCAAACTCAAACTCCTCTTCTGCATAAACCGGTATAGCTAGGTGTTCACCCGTCCATAACATGCTTTTGCCCTGTCCTTTTTCACCCAAGATCTCAAGTCAACTCTTTATCATATGCCTGGCCCTATCCTTTTTCATACTGGGTCGCTCTATCTTTTTTCATACAGGGTCTTAGCTCAACACTATGTATCATGACTGCTCAACATGCAATGCAATGATTATCTCTTTTCATTAGTTATTCAATAACATTAATCAATTGCCATATTCATCAATGTAACCGTAAACATATGAGTCTTTTAAGAACAAGTATTATCATACGAATCATCAGGGCAAGAAAATTGCATAAACAAACAACAAGCTTAGGCACTTGAATACCATTCTACCACACAATTGCATTTTTCTAAATTGTGCCGACCGGAAAGATTTGAAGGTGACAACACACCTGATGCTACTCCTATAGTAAATATACAATCTCAAAACATGCCATAGTAGTACAAGACATCAAGAAATCAACAATGCTCCTACACGCTTCCCAAATCACCATTTTTCTCCTTTTACTAGACAATCTCCCTTGCTGCCCCGGTATTAAAATTTTCAAAACTCCCAATTCCCACATCGTAAAATAGCAAATCATAACAGTTCTGGAATGTATACAAAATTTTCTATGTTTTCTTACATAGCCAACTCTTTAGATTAAATCATCTATATGCCCATTTCAAAAGCCTACAATAAATTTCATATCATTTTCTCATTATTCCTAAAATTTAATTTTGGCATTAAGTTCGTCAAATTAAGGTTTTCCCACAACTGCATTCAGCAGCAATCCAACACTAGACAGTGGACCCCAAAATTCATATCTTTTAATCTACTTGTCTAAAAATTGTGTTCTTAAATTTCCTGAAAACCTCGTCCACCACTCGGAGCAAAATAGCTACACGCATTAGATGCATGAACAGACGCACGTATAGCAAGCGGTTATACATATGGTCGAGTACTCTGGGCAACGAAAACTGGACGAGTACAGAGGTACAGTACGTACGTTCGGTATAATATACTGTATGTTTGTAATGGAACATGGCGCGTACTTGATGCTGCAGGCAAGCATGCGCAGGGTAGTGACGTACATGCTGAATCCCTACATCAATGCTTGCTTTCGAAATTCGAAATGGAAGCCTATACTACTACTATACGCCCTGAATCCCATCTATTGACGATTCATACACTGACAAATAGGCCCTTGAATTGCACGTCCCTGTGGGCCCGCTGGTCAGTGATTGTTCGAAATAGAATGGAAAAATCGAGCAGTCCTCCTTTTCCCCTCCAAACCAGAACGATCCGTGGGCTCCATCGTTGGCTGAAGCAAAAGAAAACGAGGGGAAAGTATTGGTAAATTGCACTGCTCTTAGTGATATACCTTAAAAGTAATTATAAAGATAATTATATTATTTTGTATTGATCAATAAGTATGTGATTTGTTCGTGGAACTCTTTATTCATGTTTTGATATTATTCTAAATTATCACTAATCTTGTATCATTATGTAAGCCAATTATGATTCATAGATCAGTACATGTATTGATTGATAATCATGTTTCACAGATCATATATATAGAATATCAAATCAGTAATGTGGACACAAGTTAGAGAACATGATGTTGGATTGGCCCACTATGAGACACTGCGGGAATTGTTATACTCTTAAGTATCATCAGTTGGTTTCATACATAGCGTATGTAGGATTCTTAGACCTAAGATCGTCATTGTTTCCTACATGTGTAATAGTTTACTTAAGGGTTGCCAAACATTACCCCGTGACTCGGTGGTCATAAAGATAACTTTCGGGTTTACTATAAAACATACGGAGGAATACGATCGATCAAAATGGAATTTGCCCCTCCTATATAATATGAGGATATCTCTGGGCTCCTCGATGTGGTTGGATTAGGAAGTGCATGGCCATGTTGAGTGTAGTTGAGGAGTCAATCACAGCTGAGTAATCCACTACACGCTCGAGTGAAGGATCCAGCTATCATATGATGTCACGCTTCTCGCCTTAAGTTCGATCTGGTATCATGAGACAAAGGGATCAGCACATAAGCACTATATAGGTACGTCCAATATGATCTTTATGTATGTTTGGGAGTCATTATGTTCTGCTAGGAACCGCTACTGATTTATGGACTAGAAATGAGTTTTCGATCCATGGGCAAATATACATGAACCTATAGGGTTGCACACTTAATGGGCTAGAATTATAAGGGTCCAGATAATAGTCTCCGAGTGAGATACGATCTCTACTCGTATCAGATAAGGATCTGATTAGAGGCTATATAAGGAGAGGTGCGGGGGCTGAGGGAGGCATTCCTGAAACACACCCATTGAAACCTAGCTGCTACCTGTCATAACCCCTGCCGTGCACTCTAGTGCTAGCACGCCAACGCACGGTGTTCCATCTCTAGACGTGTGGACCTCAGCAGAAACGCAGCTACAATAGCAGCACTGATCGAGATGATCACGAGGAGGAGATGATTGGTCGGAGGATGATCGACTACTACCACTACACCGACGCACTCTTCGTTGAATCAGCTGCTTCAACTCTACTTCCGCTGCACTACACGTCTAGTGGTAATGATACATGATCTCTTACTCGCATGGCTTCCTGGTTTACATGGTAGAAAATTTTAATTTGCGCTAGTGTATCCTACCCGCATCCCAATGTGGTATCAGAGCCATCCTATGTAGTTTTTGATCTGGATTGGTCGCACATAGTTGATATGTGGTGGTAGTAGATTGGATCTATTACTAGTCTGATATGATAGCTTGAATTGGTTCATGTTATTGGATTAGTTTATGCACTGGTTGATAAGATCAATCGGTTTTGGCGGTAATAAATGGGTTCGGAGGAGATACGAATTGATTGCACCGAGTTGCTATTCTTTCTAGAAACATCCCGCGCCGATCAATATGATTGATTAATGGAAAATTGGGCCAATCAGATTAGTTCATAATTGGGTTAATGTGATTAATCTGATGAAATTTTCAAAGGCGATTTCATGAATTGGATTCATGTTCCGAAAAAATTTCTACACAATATAGGTGTTATGTGTTCATATCACGCAATAGAATTAGTTCCTGCACATAACTTGTTTTTGCAGGGTTATGTGAATAGTATGGCCCATTATATATGTGATGCATGTATGAGTGTTTCATGGCCTGCGTGTCATATTGATTTATAGCCATGGGCTACATATTATTGTATAACGACCTGCGTGTCAACTTGTAATGCTTAATTTTCAAATGTAACTCATTGTTAACTGTTAGGAGTAATAGCTAAGTAGATGGATGTGGTGAACTCAAGGATTAATGGCTTGGTGGATAGGAAGCGTGGTGATGGAGATTGTTGTGCTAAGGGGCATACTATTTCACAGTTTAATATGATTTAATTGTGAATGTTTTTGTGTTCCTGTTATGCTATTATTCATCATTATGTTGGGTGATTTTAATATGATAGAATAGTATCCCTCTAGAAAAATTTAGTAAAACTTGATGCCCTTCTAATAGTTGCACCTATCAAGATTTTGATCATTAACTGGTAGGTATACTAAAGTAAAGTGCCATTAATTATATTAAAAGATAGGATAAAGTGTTGGACACTTCATGTGTAATATTGGTTAGCTTGACTAGCTATCAAAATAGTTTTGAGTCTAGGGACATAGTGTTGAGGCCGGAACATATAGATGTCACTCAACAAACAAGAGTTACATGTGATGTAATTAAATTAGCAAGAGTTACTTACCTACATCGCTAGGTTTCTAGCACTGATGCCAAAGCTCACTAGGACTTGGTGAAATATGGATCTTGACTAACTGTAGGACCGAAATGGCAACAGAGGGGGGCTGAATGGTGCCTTCAAAAACTCCTCAAGTATTCTCACCAACTTCTTTTCAATAGCTACAGAAGCTACGAAGACAGAAGATGAATGCTCGCTGGAAACCGAGAGGAAGTCAACTGAGACTAATCAAGAAAGATGGAGTTGGCCAAAACCCAGAGTAGTCGATACCTTACTATGTAGTCGAACGACTCCCTGCTGTGACCGAAGCAGTTTCAGAGCAGTCGAGACTCCACAGTGAAATGTCGATCGACAAAAGAAAGAACACAGTAACGACCGAAGACAGAGAGAGCGCGCACGACCATTTGTACTAGGACCCGATCGAAATCTCTGCTCTCGGGAAGAACCTGACCAAATGGTCTTAAGTATGGATCCCAGTTCAGAGCAGAAGAAAGCAAGGTAACTTGAGCAAAGAACTTGCTCAGATCAAGAAGGCCATAGCACAATTGAGAACCATCATCTCAGAGATACATGGAAAGGACAAAACAGAGAAAGCACAAACAAACAATCAAACAATTCACAGAACAAAAACTCAACATAGAGGAAGAGAGATGAATGATTGATAATGGAGGTTTCTACAGCCACTCCAACTGGGAGATACATGAGCACACTTGCTCCACCCCGAGAACCCACGCACTCACAAATAAACAAGGAAGAACAGAGCAACTCCGGGATCAGAATCTCACAAGATCCCAAGCTCTACCCTCTCTATTTATAGCCACACACCAACGAAGGGGAACCCGTAAACCCCCACCTAACACCGGGTTTTCAACTCACTTTACCCACGAGCTTCCAGTGCTTTACCCGTTAAACCCAACGGCTCCCCTGCTTTGCCCGTTAGCGCCAACAACTCCGGTGCTTTGCAGAGACACAGCTTCCCTTTGTAGCTTTTCGCATTTCTCCAAAATGCCACTCCGCTGCCTTCCCGGAAGCTTCCTCCTGCCTTGCCGATCACGCTTGCAACCACCTCACAGACCTCGTCGTCTTTGACATCTCCCGGCCGCTCACGACCTCAGCACCCCCGTGCTTAGTCTGACCATCCATGCCTCACCACGACTAGTCTCAAAGTCTTGCAAACCATCACAGACAAGCAAAACATCACAGCACCGCACTAGATAAGGATAACATCCATTTGCATGGGAAAACAAAGCTCAAACCACACTCCACAAAGTCGTACATATATTACGATCGTTCGAAATCACTTAAACATTAATGCACAAAGTCTACGACCACCTCATAAGTCTTTACGACCGATTCCCAGCTGAAACGACCGCTTCTGGAAGCCATACGTCCAGACAACAGAAGCTACGACTTTCAGCCTAAGTCTATAATGTGATCGAATGGGCTTTCGACCACAACCGACCGCACTACGACTTCACCCGAGTGCTTCCAACCGCTTCCTGCAATAACGTGGTCGTAGGCCATGACTACTCAATGTGGTCGTAACTTCGAGCGCCGACTTTCGACCGCTGCGGTCGTAGCTCCGACTAACGACTTCCAACCACGACCAACATAGTCGTAAGTGCGCTCGACCACGACCAGAGTGGTCGTAAACGACACAACATGGTCGTAAACTGCGAACCAAGTTTTCGACCACGACCAACGTGGTCATTGCAGCGTTCCACCATGGCCAACGTGGTCGTTCACTCGAGCGCCGACTTCTGACCGCAGCAGTCGTAGCTTCGACTTACGACCACCGACCGCGAGCAACGTGGTCGTAACAGGCTTCGACCACATCCAACATGGTCGAATAGCCTTCCGACCATGGCCAAACCAGTCGTAAACTTCCCTGGTGACCTACGACCACGGCCAGAGTGGTCGTAAACGCCAGAACGTGGTCGTACAGCCTTCCGACCACGGCAAAAGTGGTCATAAACACTCCGATTGACTTCCGACCACAGCAAAACCAGTCGTAACAGCTCCTAGTGCTGTTTGACCACGGTCAGTGTGGTCGTAGCGACTGCTGCTGCCTTCCAACCACGGCCAGAGAGCTACGACAACGGTCAAAACTGGTCGTACACCCTCTTGAAGACCTACAACCACAGCAAAAGAGCTACAACTTTGCAGAAAACACTCAAATCAAACTCAAACTTTCAAAAGCAACCGTCAATCACTCATCACAAACATGGGGCACGTCCACATGGTCTCTCAATCTCCCCCTTGATGAGTATATTGACAAACACCGAAAAAGCGCAAAGTTGAGTTTGAGTTTGAGAAAGAGAGTCAAACATGGTCCAAACGAAATAGCAAATGGGACTCATGACCATGTCGACGAGAGGAGCAAAAGAAAGAGCAAGTTTTCCTCAAAGCTGAGCAAGTTTTCCTCAAAGCTCCATGAAATGGCTTTTTCTCCGCTATTCTCCCCTTTTTGGCAATAAACACATCAAGGAAGCAAAGGAGAGAATCAAGTATGATCTTGGAAGGAATGGTTGAGATTTGTTTATTTTAAACATTTAGAGCCATGAAGATTATCCGAAATGACCAACAAGTATTACAGCAAGCCATAACTCAATAGAATGCTATCTAGATCATGATAGAATATGTATAAGCCAGCTAAACTAAATAGATGACAATATGAAATTTAGTGCAATTTGTGAGCATGTCAAGTCATCCATGATCAAAGTCTAGCTAGAGATATCCAAGGATGATGCAAACCATGTCAATAAGCTAAGCGGAACCAAGAAGCTAGTATTGAGCCTCATGAGAGTGCTACAAGCTCAAGAGTGAAACATTTGTTTAAGTACTTGGTTCTTTTTGTAGATTAAGCAAATGAAGCACAAGTGACATATTTTCTTTTGAAATTCAAGGTTGTTGCCAACCAGATTTTTGTTTAGTCATGTGCTAGATCTCAAGCCTTATGCGATCATGCCAAGCAAGAAACTTAAGACAATGATCTTGGTCATCCAAAACTCCCCCTAAGTTCATGCCAAGTGCAATGGCAAGCAGTCTCATAGGAGAGAATTGGTGAGATCAGTTTTTTTCGCACAAAAGAGATCTTTTAGCATCCATAAAAGATTGTACTAACTTATGCATCATCAAGAACTAACATAGCTCAATCTAAAGCTCCATAGAGATTCAACGCTCAACCTAGCCTATTTGACATGGCATGAATCATAAAAGGATAACTCAAGAAAGACTAGTCTCGAGTACTAACATGACAAGTTTTAGTTCAATTTGAGCAAGATTAATTAACTTATCATGGCAAAAGCTAGTCTACACATATGGAGTCATGATAAATCTAGCAAATGAGCACAAGTCATGACAAGATGTAATGCATTGTAAACATATCATCAACGGATAATAATCAAGGCTCCATGTAGTTATATTACAATGCAAAATGCTGAAATGCAAGAAAATCCAGATCCCCCTCAATATGAGATACCACTTTTAGTTCAAGTTGAGTTATGTCATCATTAAGATCTAGAAGCTCCCAAATGAACTCCCCCTGAACCAAAGCAATAAGCAAGAGAAGCTAGCAAAGAAAATCCGAAAGGGCGGTCCTTAAAGCATAGATAAGATATAGAGGAAACTATAGCTTAGACTGACTCTCATCTACCCCATATGACTCCGGGACTATCGGCTGGTCTACTAACAAACTAGGGAACAAACACGTACCCTGTCTACCCAAGGGTGGCCCAACCCTCGCTAGAACCCACAAGAAGTGAGTAAGCTCCACCTAGAGAGAAGAAATTAAGCAGCATCCTGGAATCACAAGATAAGAGCAAGAAGTCTAAGCAGCTAGGCAAGAGAACCACTCTAACCTATGCTAGAAGGACTAACCCAATGCACCCAAATGCAATACAACAGATAGGAGTAATAGCATAATCAATATAATAAAGCAGTAAAGCACAAAGCTCCCCCTCACAACAGTCCGTAAGGACAAACCACCCCAAGCTCTCCCCGTAGAGCTGAAAACCTAGACCTATCCAAAAGCTTGGTAAAGATATCAGCCAACTGGTGGTCACTCTCCACAAACTGGAGCACGATGTCACCCTTCTCTACATGGTCTCTAAGGAAGTGATAGCGAATATCGATATGCTTGGTCCGAGAGTGCTGCACTGGGTTCTTAGCAATGTTAATCGCAGAAGTGTTATCACAAAAGAGTGGAACACTGTCGATAACTAACCCAAAGTCCCGCAAGGTCGAGACCATCCAGAGCACCTGGCTACAGCAACTGGCTGCAGCAACGTACTCGGCCTCTGCGGTGGACTGTGCAACACTGAATTGCTTCCTCGAAGACCAGGAAATGAAAGAAGTGACAATGAATTGGTAGGTGCCCGAAGTGCTCTTCCTATCTATCCTACAGCCAGCAAAGTCTGCGTCCGAGTAGGCCCTCAAGGAAAGACAGGATGAGGAAGAGTACCAGATACCATAGTCAATGGTAGCTCGAAGGTACCGAAGAATGCGCTTCACCGCCTGGCAGTGAGAAATACGAGGAGAAGCCTGAAACCGGGCACAAAGACACACAGCAAAGTGTATGTCTGGTCTCGAGGCAGTGAGGTACAAGAGGGTGCCGATCATACTCCGATACTCCTTCTGATCAACTGGCTCGCCATCCTCATCTGGGTTAAGCATGGAAGAAGACGCCATAGGAGTCGACACTGGCTTCCCATCACTCATGTCGAAACGCCTCAGGAGGTCACGAGTGTACTTGCCCTGATGCAGAAAAGTACCCTCCCGAGTCTGCTTAATCTAGAAGCCAAGGAAGAAGGTCAACTCACCCATCATGCTCATCTCAAACTCGGTGCTCATGACATCCGAGAACAGTGAAACGAGAGCATGGGAAGAGCCGCCAAAGATGATGTCGTCCACATAAATCTGGATGAGCAGAAGATCAGTGCCATGCCGGCGGATGAACAAGGTCTTGTCTACTCTACCCATCTCAAAACCATGACTCAACAAGTAGGACTTAAGCCTCTCATACCAAGCTCTAGGGGCCTGCTTAAGTCCATACAAAGCTTTGGAAAGCTTGAAGACATGGTTAGGATATTTGAGGTTCTCGAAACCTGGAGGCTGTCTGACATAGACTTCTTCCTCAATGAAGCCATTAAGGAAGTCACTCTTGACGTCCATCTGGTAAAGCTTGAAACCCTTAGAAGCTGCAAAGGCAAGCAGGATTCTAACGGCTTCAAGTCTAGCTACAGGGGCAAAGGTCTCCCCGAAATCGAGACCCTCAACCTGGGAGAACCCCTGAGCTACCAGTCTAGCCTTGTTTCGAACAACCACCCCATCCTCACTCTGCTTGTTCTTGAACACCCACTTGGTCCCAATGACATTGTGACCTCGAGGGGGCTCAACAAGCGACCAGACCTTGTTTCTCTCAAAATTTTCTAGCTCCTCATGCATGACATTGACCCAAGACTCGTCAGAAAGAGCATGACACACATCCTTGGGCTCGAAGGAGGCAACAAAGGCAGAATGGAGACAGAAAAGTGACGTGGCAGACTTTGAGCGTGTGACACGCTCAAAGAGGTCTCCAATAATCTACTCAGAAGGATGAGCTTTCTGGATATGTCGAGGAGGTCCAGGATGAGATGAAGAAGTGGCCTCTACCTCATGAGCAGAAGAGGTAGGAACAGAGCCACTAGCTCCAGAAGAGGCGGAAGGCAAAGGCTGATCGCCTCGAGGTGCGGTAGAAGAAGGCACCTCAAGGGGTGGATGAGGAACTGGATCAGGTAGACAATCCTCATCTCCAACATCCTCATCATCCACAAAGATGGGCTCGGACTGTTCTAAAGAGCCTGAGATATCGAGCCTAGTCCCCGGACTGGCCTTGTCAAAGGTCACCTCACAGGTCTCTACCATTTTACTAGACTCGCAGTTCCAAACCCGATAAGCCCGCGAAGAAGTCGAGTAACCTAGAAAGATCCCATCACAAGAACGTGACTCGAACTTGTCTAGTTTCCCGGACTTCAGAATAAAGCACTTGCAACCAAACACACGAAAATGAGATACACTGGGCTTTCGCCCATACCTCAACTCATAAGAAGTGTGGTGCAAGTGTGCCCAAAAAAAGACTCGATTTGAGACATGGCACGCGGTGGCTATAGCCTCAGCCCAAAACTTTCGCGGTGTAGAGTACTCATCGAGCATCGTCCTGGCCATCTCGACCAAGGTACGGTTCTTCCTCTCCACGACGCCATTCTGCTGTGGGACATGCGGAGAAGAGAACTGGTTCTCTACACCTGTCTCATCACAGAATCTCTCAAAATAGGAATTCTTGAACTCCGTGCCTTTGTCACTGCAGATCGCTCGTAAGGCACCCGAAAGCTCAACAGAAAGCCTACTGAAAAGACCTCGGAAATGTGTAAACGTCTCATCCTTCGAGGCTAAGAAAAACACCCAAGAGTAACTCGAGAAGTCATCGACCACAACAAGGACATACCACATCCCTCCTGCTGACTGCACTCGAGCTGGTCCAACGGTATCCATATGGAGCAGCTGTCCTGGTGCACCGGTCATAGTAATTGTGATCGGAGGATGGGAAGCGGCAACCATCTTGCCGTGTCGGTAAGGAGCACAAACTAGATCTTTGACCATCTTGAGTTTCGGCAAACCACAAATGAGGTCGTGGCTGCTAACTCGGGTCAAATGGTCAAATCCAATGTGACCAAGTCTCCTATGCCAGAAACAAAAGGTCGCGGGACTTAGAAGCAACTAAACACCTGAGAGGATCACCAGAAGACTCAGAAAAATCAACACGAAAGATCTTCCCAAAACAAGAAATCCGGCAAACCAGACTACCCGAAGAATCAAGAATTTTCCAAGCGTTTTTCTTAAAGCTCACTTCGAAACCGTCATCGGTAAGCTGTGAAACAGAAAGCAAATTATACTGCAGCTTACTAACCAAAGCAATATCTTTCAAGATGAAAGAATCATTTACGCGCACTGTACCTTTGGCGATGACGCGCCCAGATGAAGCATCTCCGAAGGTGATCGTCTCATCACCTGGAGCACGGGCAAGGGAAGAAAACTAACGGGAATCTCCAGTCATGTGTCGTGAACACCCGGAGTCTACGAGCCAAACCTTTCCCTTCCCTGTCCGGCGAACCTGAGTCAAACAGAGAGTAAAGTCTCAGTACTGGGGTAAATCAAAACTGATTTTGGCACCCAATACTGAGTAACACGTCGAGCAGATGAAGTAGTCAAGAACGACTGACCTCTATCTACCCTACGCTCTCTGTCACTCAAAGAAGCAGACGGTCTATGTGTAGACCTGAAGCTGTTGTTGGGCATGACTGCTACAGAGGAGCGAGTCAAGACACCAGCAACATGCTGATTACGCCGCGGGTAGCTATTTCGACGGGGAAAACGAGATCTACCCTCAGGACGGCGGAAGTCACGACCAAAGGGAGCATGAGAATGAAAACCAGAAAACTCGGAAAAACCAAGTCCTCGATGCTGCTCAAACCCATCAGAAGCATCTGAAGCAAACCTAGACCTCGTGTTGGTCTTAGATGCACTCAAGGTCTGGGGCTGACCCTGAATACACCTAAGAGCTGCAACACGGTCTCATTCAAAGCAACGAGTTCAAGTTTTAGTTTTTCACAACTCATGCATGGTGAGCTAACAGGGTCCTTAGTCGCAAACTGAGCCAACTTGTTGTTATGATACCACTTCTTGGAATTGCTTGGAAACAGATTCAAGTTCAAGGGTTAATTTTGGATAATTGGTGCAAGACACAACAGGCTCGAGTAAAGAAGCACGCAACTCAGCAATTTTGTGATCTGCCCATTTTAGGTTCATCTTCAAGTTATTGCAATTTTCACATGACTCGGGCAGATCTAAAAGTATGGTATAAAGACCTCTAAAAGCATTATCCTTATCCTCACATGAGGTGCAAGATGTAGTCTCAACAACAGCAGATGAAATAGGCGCTACTCTACTCATCTCAAGCTCAGCAAGAAAACTAACATTCTCCACCTTAATCATGTCTAGATCAGAGGACACACTATCATGCAAGGTCCTTAGTTTCTTCATGTCATCCAGCAAAGCAGAATAAACATCACAATCGTCACGGGAGGGAGTAGATCTAAGTGAAGTAAGCTCCCGTGACAAGCTCTCTACTTCCTTCTCTAACTCGGTACACCTAGCCCTAGCTCTAGCATGAAATCCACCTAGCTTAAGAAAAGCATGATTAAGCTGGTCGTAGGTGGGGTATACCTCGTCCGAGTCGGAGTATAGCTCGCTGTCACTCAGTTCCCCCTCAAGGGCCATGAAGCACATGCCAGAGAAGTCGTCACCGCTCTTGGGTTCTTGGTCACCCGTCCCGTCGTCGTCGCTCCATCCCTCCACCTCGCTGAGGTCGAGGTCGTCGAAGGCGGTGAGGACGCGGTGGAAGAGCTTCTTGGCCTTCCCAAAGTCGCGAAACTTCTTCTTGCCTTGAGGGTGCGCTGGAGGCTTCTTGTTGCGGTTCTTGTCGGTGTAGTCGTTCTTGCCCGAACCGCTGTAGTCGCTCTTGGCCTTCTCCAGCTTGGGGCAGTTTGCCCGAATGTGGTTGGGGCCACCACACTCGAAGCAAATCACATGTGCTCTTCTCTTTCTGTCCCTCCTCCTCTTGTAAGCATGGGAAAACTTCTGAGCTAGGAGGGCCAGCTGCTCATCCTCAAGCTGCTCTAACTGATTATCAGTTACGTCACAGAGAGCAGCGAGAGAGAAACCACAAAATGAATCGGAAGAAGAAAGACCTGAAGCTGAACTGGGATCGGTGACTAGAGCCATCGACTGTGACTTCGACTTGCGAGAGACAATGTCAATCTCGTGAGTCTTGAGGCGCGAGTACAGCGCATCAAGAGTCAAAGTCGAGAGGTCCGTGGTGTCCTTGATGGTAGTCACCTTCATCTCCCAAACCCGCAAATCGAGAGCCGCGAGCATCTGACGAGAGTTATCCGAGTCGGGGTATGTGAGACCGACCGCTCGGAGGTTGCTCAAGATCTTGTGGAAGCGTGCAAAGCACTCATCTAAGGACTCACCAGCGAGCATTTCAAACTTGTTGTAATCTCGCTTGAATTGGTCCTGTCGGACAGTCTTGATCTGGGTGGTGCCCTCATGGTATGCGTCGAGGGTCACCCAGATGTCGAAAGCCGACGTGAGATGAGAGATGCGATCAAACTCGCTTCAGCTCAACCCCTGGATTATGATGTTCCTTGCCTTAGCGTTCGCGTCAACATTAGCCATGTTCCCGGCGTTGATGTTCTCATCGGCAGGAACAACAAATCGCACCTTCACCTTCCGCCAGATGGCATACCCCTGAGTCTGGATGTATGTCTCCATTCGGCTCTTCCAGAAGGGGTAATCGATGCCATCAAAGACGGGTGGCTTGGTGGAATACTTGTCCGTCGCCATGGCTCTTAGAGACAGGTTAAGATCTATTGAAAAGAGCTAACCGGCTCTGATACCAATTGTAGGACCGAAATGGCAACAGAGGGGGGTTGAATGGTGCCTTCAAAAACTCCTCAAGTATTCTCACCAACTTCTTTTCAATAGCTACAGAAGCTACGAAGACAGAAGATGAATGCTCGCTGGAAACCGAGAGGAAGTCAACTGAGACTAATCAAGAAAGATGGAGTTGGCCAAAACCCAGAGTAGTCGATACCTTACTATGTAGTCGAACGACTCCCTGCTGTGACCGAAGCAGTTTCAGAGCAGTCGAGACTCCACAGTGAAATGTCGATCGACAAAAGAAAGAACACAGTAACGACCGAAGACAGAGAGAGCGCGCACGACCATTTGTACTAGGACCCGATCGAAATCTCTGCTCTCGGGAAGAACCTGACCAAATGGTCTTAAGTATGGATCCCAGTTCAGAGCAGAAGAAAGCAAGGTAACTTGAGCAAAGAACTTGCTCAGATCAAGAAGGCCATAGCACAATTGAGAACCATCATCTCAGAGATACATGGAAAGGACAAAACAGAGAATGCACAAACAAACAATCAAACAATTCACAGAACAAAAACTCAACATAGAGGAAGAGAGATGAATGATTGATAATGGAGGTTTCTACAGCCACTCCAACTGGGAGATACATGAGCACACTTGCTCCATCCCGAGAATCCACGCACTCACAAATAAACAAGGAAGAACAGAGCAACTCGGGGATCAGAATCTCACAAGATCCCAAGCTCTACCCTCTCTATTTATAGCCACACACCAACGAAGGGGAACCCGTAAACCCCCACCTAACACCGGGTTTTCAACTCACTTTACCCACGAGCTTCCAGTGCTTTACCCGTTAAACCCAACGGCTCCGCTGCTTTGCACGTTAGCGCCAACAACTCCGGTGCTTTGTAGAGACACAGCTTCCCTTTGTAGCTTTCCGCATTTCTCCAAAATGCCACTCCGCTGCCTTCCCGGAAGCTTCCTCCTGCCTTGCCGATCACGCTTGCAACCACCTCACAGACCTCGTAGTCTTTGACATCTCCCGGCCGCTCACGACCTCAGCACCCCCGTGCTTAGTCTCGACCAACCATGCCTCACCACAACTAGTCTCAAAGTCCTGCAAACCATCACAGACAAGCAAAACATCACATAGCACCGCACTAGATAAGGATAACATCCATTTGCATCGGAAAACAAAGCTCAAACCACACTCCACAAAGTCGTACATATATTACGATCAGTCGAAATCACTTAAACATTAATGCACAAAGTCTACGATTACCTCATAAGTCTTTACGACCGATTCCCAGCTGAAACGACCGCTTCTGGAAGCCATACGACCAGACAACAGAAGCTACGACTTTCAGCCTAAGTCTATAACGTGATCGAATGGGCTTTCGACCACAACCGACCGCACTACGACTTCACCCGAGTGCTTCCGACCGCTTCCTGCGATAACGTGGTCGTAGGCCATGACTACTCAACGTGGTCGTAACTTCGAGTGCCGATTTTCGACTGCTGCGGTCGTAGCTCTGACTAACAACTTCCAACCACGACCAACGTAGTCGTAAGTGCCCTCGACCACGACCAGAGTGGTCGTAAATGACACAACATGGTCGTAAACTGCGAACCAAGTTTTTGACCATGACCAACATGGTCGTAGCAACGTTCCACCATGGCCAACGTGGTCGTTCACTCGAGTGCCGACTTCTGACCGCAGCAGTCGTAGCTTCGACTTACGACCACCGACCGCGAGCAACGTGGTCATAACAGGCTTCGACCACAGCCAACATGGTCGAATAGCCTTCCGACCAAGGCCAAACCAGTCGTAAACTTCCTTGGTGACCTACGACCACGGCCAGAGTGGTCATAAACGCCACAACGTGGTCGTACAGCCTTCCGACCATGGCAAAAGTGGTCATAAACACTCCGACTGACTTCCGACCACAGCAAAACCAGTCGTAAGAGCTCCTAGTGCTTTTTGACCACGGTCAGTGTGGTCGTAGCAACTGCTGCTGCCTTCCAACCACGGCCAAAGAGCTACGACAACGGTCAAAACCGGTCATATGCCCTCTTGAAGACCTACAACCACAGCAAAAGAGCTACGACTTTGCAGAAAACACTCAAATCAAACTCAAACTTTCAAAAGCAACCGTCAATCACTCATCACATACATGGGGCACGTCCACATGATCTCTCACTAACTATATGTTGTTAGAGTGTATTTGATTTTTAAACATATAGTGGGAGTATCTTTTGTTAAATTGTTTAATGGAAGATTTCACATTAACATAGTTCTAAATTTTTGTATATACTTTTTATATTGTAGACAATGCCACCATCTACTTCCTCCACACCCAGTTTTTACCAGCGATCTATTCTTGATAAAGAAAAACTAAATGGAACAAACTTCATTGACTAGTATTGTAACTTGATAATTGTTTTTAAGCAAGAAAAGAAGAAATATGTTCTAGAGGTTCCATATTCAGATGAACCAGTTGAATATGCTACTCGTGCTCAAAAGAATGAGTATGAGAAACATTGCAAGGACACACATGATGTTAGTTGTCTCATGCTTGCCACCATGACCTCTTTTCTTCAGAAGCAATATGAGAACACAGATGCCTACAATAGTATTGTGGGTCTTAAAGGCATGTTTGAGAACCAGGCAAGGATTGCAAGCTACAACATCTCTAAGTCATTGTTTGCATGGAAGTTAGCTGAAGGAAGTCCAGTCAACCCTCATGTGATCAAGATGATTGGATACATTGAGAGTTTGAAAAAGCTTAGTTTTCCCCTTAGCCAAGAGTTAGCTACTAATGTGATTCTCTAGTCGCTCCCTCTGATCTTTGAACCAGTCATTTTGAACTTTCATACAAATGGCATGGAGAAGTCAAATGACCAAGTTGCATGGGATGCTCAAGTTAGCAGAGGAGAGCATTAAGAAAATCTCTAATCATGTGATGATTATTCAGAAGACTACCAACTTTAAAAAGAAGTCTAAGGTTTTGAGCAAAAGAAAGGGCATGGGCAAAACTCAAGATGAGATTTTGAGTATCAAATCTAAGTTTCAAAAGCTCAAGATTGGTGCTGCATCTAATAACATTTGCTACCATTGCCAAGGGACGGGACATTAGAAGAGGAAATGTAAGAAGTACTTGGCGGAACTGGAAAGTAAGAAGGGAAGTAAGACTTCTACTTTAGGTATAAATGTAATAGAAATAAATAGTGCCACTTTGCATATTAGTTCTTGGGCATTTGATACCGGATCGGTTGCTCATATTTGCAATTTGATGCAGGGGCTGATAAGGAGTAGGAGTTTGGCAAGAGGCGAGGTCGATCTTCACGTAGGCAATGGAGCAAGAGTTGCTGCGTTGGCTGTTGGCACTTTACCATTATCTCTACCTCGGGATTAGTTTTGGAATTGAATAATTGTTATTATGTTCCTGCCTTAAGCAAAAACATTATTTCTGCTTCATGTTTGAGTGCAGAAGGTTATGAGTTCAAAATAAAGAACAATTGTTGTTTGATTTATTTGAATGACATGCTTTATGGTCATGCTCCATTGATAAATGGATAATATGTTTTAAATCTTGAGGATGTGACTGTCTATAACATAATTCTAAGAGGCTTTGACCTAATAATTTGAATCTCATTTATATTTGGCATTATCGTTTGGGTCACAAAAATAAGAAGCGCATGGTGAAGCTCCATAAAGATGGTGTTCCAAACTCATTTGATTTTGAATCATTTGAAACATGCGAGTCTTATTTACTTGGGAAAATGACTAAGACACCTTTCACTGGTATAGGTGAGAGGGCAAATGACTTATTAGCCTTAGTACATTCGGATGTATATGGACCAATGAGCTCAATAGCCAGAGGTGGTTTTTAGTACTTCATAACTTTTATCGATGACTTTAGTAGATATGGATACATCTACCTAATGAGGCACAAGTCTGAATCATTTGAAAAGTTTAAGGAATTTTAGAATGAGGTACAAAATCAAATTGCAAGTCAATTAAAGCCCTACGATGAGATCGTGGAGGTGAATATTTGAGATATGAGCTTGGTGATCATCTAAAGTAATGTGAAATTGTTCTACAGCTAACTCCGCTGGGAACACCTCAATGGAATGGGGTATCTGAACGTCAGAATCAGACCTTGTTAGACATGGTATGGTTGATGATGAGCCAATCTAATATGCCATTGTCTTTTTGAGGGCATGCTCTAGAAACAGCTGCATTCACATTAAAAGGGTTCCATCAAAAGCCATAGAGAAGACACCATATGAGATATGGATTGGCGAGTATCCTGGGTTGTCTTTTCTCAAAATATGGGGGTGTGAAGTATATGTAAAACGTTTAATGTCTGACAAGTTTACACCTAAATATGGTAAATGCTTCTTCGTGGGGTATTCTAAGAAAACTAAAGCATATTACTTTTATAAAAGGGATGACAACAAAGTGTTTATTACTTGAAATGGTGTCTTTTTGGAGAAAAAGTTTCTCTCAAAAGGAGTTAGTGAGAGCACGGTGAGACTCAAAGAAATTCGAGATATATTAAAAAAAATATTTCAATTCCTACTGAACCTCTAAAGAGTGTGATAGAGGCACCAGCCCTACGTAGGTCTAAAAAGCCATATCAATTACCAATAAGGTATCGACATGACATTTTATTGCTAAACAATAATGAGTCTAAGACTTATGAGGAAGCAATGATGGGCTCGAACTCTAAGAAATGGCTTGGAGCCATGAGATCCGAAATTCAATCCATGTATGATAATCAAATTTGGAACTTAGTTGATCCACCCGATGGTGTACAAACCATTAAGTGCAAGTGGGTTTTTAAGAAAAAGATAGACATAGATGAAAATGTTCATATCCATCAGGCGTGATTGGTGTTGAAGGGTTTCAAACAAATTCAAGGTATTGACTATGATGAAACCTTCTCTATCATTGCTATGCTTAGGTCTGTCCAGATCATCCTAGCTATTACTACATATTTTGATTATGAGATATGGCAGGTGGATGTCAAAACGACTTTTCTAAATGGAAATCTAAGTGAGGATGTGTACATGACATAACTTAAGGGTTTTGTCGATCCCCAAAATGCTATAAAGATATGCAAGATTTAGAGATCTATCTATGGACCGAAGCAAGCTTCTCAGAGTTGGAACATTCGTTTTGATGAGATAGTCAACGAGTTTGGCTTTATCAAGAATGAAGAAGAGTCTTGTATTTACAAAAAAAAGCTAGTGGGAGAGTACTTGTTTTCCTAGTCCTATATGTTGATGACATATTATTGATCAGAAATGATATTCCTACGCTTAAATCTATTAATTCTTCATTAAAAAATATTTTTTTATGAAAGACTTAGGAGAGGCAGCATACATTTTGGGCATAAAGATCTATAGAGATAGAACTAAAAGGCTAATTGGGTTAAGCCAAGATACGTACATTGACAAATTATTGAAGCGGTTCAACATGCAAGATTCCAAGAAGGGTTTCTTACCTATGTCACATGGTATTAGTCTCAGCAAGACTCAGTGTCCTTCGACACTAGATGAGTGAGACCGGATGAGTAAGATTCCATATGCTTCCGCCATTGGGTCTATCATATATGCCATGCTTTGTACATGCCCAGATGTGTTATATACTCTAAGTGTTACGAGTAGATATCAGTCAGATCCAGGTGAAGGTCACTAGATAGCTGTAAAGAATATCCTGAAATACTTGAGAAGGACTAGGAATGCATTACTTGTTTATGGAGGTGAGGGAGAGCTAGTCATAAATGGTTATACTAATGCTAGCTTCCAAACCGATAAAGATGATTTTTTATCGCAGTCTGGGTTTGTGTTTTGCCTTAATGGAGGAGTAGTGAGCTAAAAAAGTTCCAAGTAAGAGACGATTGTCGAATCTACAATGAAGACTGAGTATATTGTGGCTTCCGATGCTGCAAAGGAAGCTGTTTGGATAAAGAAGTTCATGGCCATGCCGAATGTTGCTGAGGAGTCAATCATAGCTGAGTAATCCACTACAAGATCGAGTGAAGTATCGAGCTATCATAGGATGGCATGCTTCTCGCTTTGAGTTCGATCTGGTATCTTGAGGCAAAGGGATCAGTGCATAAGTACTATAAAAGCTCATCCGATATGAACTTTATGTATGTTTGGGAGTCGTTATGTCCTTCTATGGACCTCTACCAACTTATGGACCAGAAAGGAGTTTTTGGCCCTTGGCAAAATATACGTGAACCTGCAGGGTCACACACTTAATGGGCAGGAACGATAAGGGTTTGGATGATAATCTCTGAGTGGGATACAATCTCTACTCGTACCGGATAAGGATCCTATTGGAGGCTGTATAAGGAGAGGTGTGAGGGCCGAGGGAGGCCTTCCCAAAACACACCCATTGAAACTCTAGCTGCCACCTCTCATAACCCTTGCCATGCGCGCTGGTGCTAGCACGCCGACGCACGGTGTTCCATCCCTAGATGTGTGAACCTCGGTAAAGGCGCTGCTGCAACTGCGGTGCTGATCGGAACAATCGTGAGGACGAGACGGTTGGTCAGAGGACGATTGACTGCTACCAATACACCGATGCGCTCTTCATTGAATCATCTACTTCAACTTTACTTCCGCTGCACTACGCGTCTAGTGGTTATGATCTATGATCTCTTACTCATATGGCTTCCTAGTTTACACTGTAGAAAATTTTAATCTGAGCTAGTGTAGCCTACCCATATCCCAACAACTACACAATGGTATTTTTGGCTATCTGAGTGAAACTATAACAATGTTTCAACCCGTTAGGATGAGATTCAATTGGGCCTTCAAAACTATCCCCAAGAGAATATCTAACATAAGTTAGCACAGGATTAACAACATGATTTTAAATGCATCTCTAATGTTCCTGTTGAGAAAGGTGACTCTCTTAATCTATTAGGACTGAGACATATATGCCACAATGATTATTCCTAGACTAATCCTATTAGGATTACAGTTCTTACTCTCATTTTAGAGGAGTACAAGGGAGACTATATTTAAAGCCATGAGATGTGGCTATAGAGAACCTAAACTAAGCAAGAGTAACGCATCCAAAGCATAGGCACCCAAGATGATTAGAGGCTAGCTAGGTTATTCTTTATCACTAGATTCTTGTATAGCGCAAGAATCTAAGGATCATAAAGTTTCAAGAGGGTTGTGAGAGAGCGACAACCACTTTACTATTTTGATGTTGTATTTAAGGGATTTGCAGTCAGCATCTTTTTTCTCTTATCGTGATTGTTTTGTTGCCATTATTTCGATTCTCTCTACGAGATTCATTTACTTTGTTCATGATACTATGCACACTTGTTCCTTGTCACACAATATCTGACCCAACTCGAGGGCTATTGAGTATAAAAAGAGGTATCAGAGTATAACAACTCCATCATTGTCATGCTTTTTGTGAAGGCCACGTCGAAACATGGAGGCCGAAGAGAGGGTGAGGAGAAAGAGCCAAGGGTTGTCTCCGCCCATCAAATATATAGAGTCCTTCACATATCTAGCATTGTGGCCACTTTTTTCAAATTTAGTCCCTAGATGCGTGAATTTTCAATTTTTGCCTCCTCCACGATCACGAGAGTAGTAGCAAATGGCACGTGTCACCTGTCAAGCTCCTGCATCGTGGTAGGTACCTGTCAAGCTAGGGGAGCTTGGCAAGAGGATGTGCCGAGCTAGCCAGCCGAGGCAAGAGGCAAATAATCACTCAATTAATGTAAGAATGATTAATTAGTGTCAAGCATGTATTAATTAGTGTAAACCATGATTAAGTTAAGCATATATGCATGCTACCAAGGCTGGGTTGCACCACAGGTGCTCTTGCCAAGCTCAGAGAGGTGGCTAGATTTACAAAAATAGATGTTCACAGGCTAAATTTGAAAAAAAAAGCTACGGTGCTGGGTACGCTAAGGATTCAAATATATAACATAAGTTAGCACGAGACTCATAACATGACACTAAGGTGTCTCTTACAGCAGTCATGTCTTCATGATGGACACGTCGAGGCGTAGAGAGGGGTTGAGGAGAGCGAGAGACTACTGTAGAAAAGGTCATCACAGATGGTTCAAAATATCATCACAGGTGGTTTCATGAGCCATCTGAGTTTATGGGTCAGTAATAACATGAGGTCATCACTGGTAATTTTTGAACCGTCTATGATGCAAACTATCACAGACAGTTATTAGCTCAGAAAGTTGAAACCATCTGTGATAGCTAATGTATCATAGGTGGTTTCTTGATAAAACCATTTGTGATATATATATGTATCACAGATGGTTTGTAGATGAAACCATTTGTGATATTCTTTTGTATTAATCTATTTATGTTCATTGGCTAGCCTCAGGAAATGCTAGCTATGCCCTCTAACACAAGCAGAAACACAACAAATACATATATATACCCAATTCACATTCATTTTAGTAACAAGAACATCCATTCACTACTACGGAAAGCTCATCACAGATGGTTTAGAACCGTCATCACAGATGGTTTCTGAACTGTCTAAATTTATGTGTCTATGATAATAGGTGATTATCATAGACGGCTCTCAAACCGTCTGTAATAATTACAACATAGACAATTTTCGAAAAAACCATCTGTGATACTGATATATCACAGACAGCTCTTTAATATAGCCATCTGTGATATATCAAGTATCATAGATGGCTAATACAAAAAACTGACATATCACAGATGGTTCTCGGACATAGCCATTGTGAAATATTAGATATCACAGACAGCTAATACTAAAAATCATATGTGATAGCTATTTAAAACCTATATTATTTCCTGTTTTTCAGCTAGCCTTAGGAAATACTAGCCATACCCTCTAAAAACAAGCAAATAGATCATATATAGCACACAATAATCATTGCACAGATCTCAAATAAATGATATACATTTGAATGAATTATTTGATTAAGCACAATTGAGTGAATACAATTGTATCAAATGTTTCAACATCTAATCATCATCGGGGTAGAACTCTCTAGTCATATTTTTTACCTCCACTATCAAGAATTGGGAGAGCTTTCCTTGCATTTCAGCGAGTTTGTCAAGATCGATTGCACTTTTGTCGAATTCCACGCGCTGTCGCTAGGAGTAGTGTTAAGTCATTAGAATATATATATATATATATATATATATATATATATATATATATATATATATATATATATATATATATATATATATATATATATATATATATATTGGTAATCACAAAATAATTATTGGTAGGTTGACAAACCTCTGGATCATTCGTCTTAGTATCCATGATTTCCTCCATATGGTGACAAATGTAGAAGCCACATACATTGCCCTGTAGCTGCTGGTGGCACTGCAAAAATAGAATTCATACATAGGTATTGTCAGATCTAGAGGCATTATAATGAAGTGTGGTATAAGATGTTGTGTTGTAGCGGGTACCAGAAATCGCATCCTATGTCGCAATGTGGCGCTGGATTCCTTGTGTCCCCCTCCCTAGGCAATGTAAGCGTTGAACAACCTACATGATTCCAAAAAATTAGCCTTGGCCATTGCAAACAAAGGAAAGACTACAATTGTTTGTATGTCAATTATTTATTGCACACAGGTAAAGTCGTGATTGCTCCTAAGTAGAGAATCAAGATATATTACCTTGCTCTACTTTGGTACAATCACAATTAGAATCCAGTAACCCCTAGTCATATATGTCGCCATAGTGATTAATCATATGTTCATGTTGCACATAAAGTACAAATAAAACTTGTTTGGAAACTAGTGAAACACTTACCCCTGGTTGAAGGGTACCATGATGTAGTCCTTGTCACTATGAGCAAGCAATCCACTCGTTATGCAATCTTGGACGAAGGATATGTTATCGTTGATGGATTGCCCAGACACTAAGTGTGAGTCGAGGAAACCCACCGGTTATCACTATCGCTGGACTTGTTGGATCATGGATCTATACATAATCAATGAGTTATGACATTTATCAATGTTATGTGAATGTAGAACTTGATTGTACAATACACTTATAGTGCCCAGCATCGTAGAAGTGAGGCGTCGAGTTCATCAAGATTGAATAGTGAGAATAAATATTTGAAGGTCACGATGAAGTAGCTCGAGCCGTGAAGGAAATGCGCCTCTGTGTATCTCACGGTAAATCTACTGTGCTGGTTTGGCTTCATGTTAGACCTCTGCATGTACCAGGTATGCAAAATTCTGCAAACCAGTCCAAGGCTGGTTAATTATGACTCGGGGACCAATGACACTCCGAACATGAACTTCCATTCCCTAGGAGGCGCCTTAATCTTCTTCGATTCATCCTTGGCGCCTCGCTTGCAGTACATTTTTTGTGTCACCTTCACAGGAGCTGATGCACTGGCCTTCTGAGGAGGAGCTTGAGGTGGAGTCATAGAGCATTCTCTTTGATAAGCATAGTCGTGTGGAGATCGCAGCATGGAAGGGTCTAGGGTGATGTCCCTCTCAGGCCACTGGACAAATGTGTGGACAGCATCTCCTAGTGTCATGATTTCTCTGTTTGGGGGACTCTCTATTGGGACGGCCCTGAAAACGTCATTAATCATGTCCACCTGGACCTTCGCAAAGCTGGTCCCTAACTGGGCACTGTGCACCAACGTCCCTGGCAAGCATGGATACACAACCCCCACCCAGCATCAACGGGAATGGAGCCAACAACCCTAATTCTAAGGATGCACGCGTGACCTCCTACATAATGATACACGATGAGCTAATGTATCCACTAGGTCTATCTATGTAGCATTTAAGAGATGCACATTACCTGGATGTCGTTGATAGGTAAGTGGGTGTCACCATATTTAGAAAGTGGTGCAGACACGCTACAACTCCGATGTTGGAGGACTGGGTACCATAATAACAGGGTGGCTTGCAACTGGTTGTACACTTCTCTCAGTTCTTTCCTCAATGCATATATCTCTCCTCGAAGTGAGGCAGTTATGTTCTCAAAGTTTGCATCAAAGTCCATTTCATACTTTCCTCGCGCTCGGCCTTGGATCTTTGTTGGACCGAAATGGCGACAGAGGGGGGGCTGAATGTCGACTACTAAAAATTCGTCCCCCTCAAGTACCTACGACAAAATATTCTTCTATAGCTACGAAGCAAAGCTATGAAGAGATATCCTCAAGCTCTCTGGAAATCTGGAGAAATCAACCAAGGGAAAAGAACATAGAGAAAGCACCCAAGAAAAAACCTGCAACAAAACCCTAGGGTCGGTCTGACCGCTGGGTAATAGCCGGTCTGACCACTGGGTAAAAGCCGGTCTGACCGCTGGGTAATAGCCGGTCTGACCGCTGGGTAAAACCCGGTCAGACCGCCCCTGGTTCCAGCAGCCCGAAAGTTCAGTAAAAATTCAGAGAACCTCACTAAAACTTGGAATTTGTGATTTTCTTCTTTTCTAACCAAGCCCAAACTGTCAAAACACTAAACTAAATAGCCTAGGGACTCCAAACAACAAGAGGAAACAACAACAACTCAAGAAATTCAGAATTTTGACAAGAGCTAGAAAAATACAGAGAGCAGTGCAAAAACTCAAATTCCCATTTCATCTTTGGTCCTCTGGCCTTGAGACATTGAGGATAGATTAGCAATAGCTACATGAACCTCCAGACCAAATCTCAGGCCATCTCAAAGAGGAAAACAAGAAATGCTTCAAAACCCTAGAAACTGAAGGCTCAGGCAAAGAGCAACATCAAAATTCAAACTGCCATCTCAAATTTGATCCTTTGGCCAAGAGACTTTGGGAATATGTTAGCAATAATCTTAGGACTCAAAACCCCAAATATTAGCCTATCTCATGAAAGGAATCAAGAAGTTCATCAAAACCCTAGAACAGGAGAAAAGAACAGAGGAGGCTAATGGGGAAAATCTGAGAATAGAATTGATTTGCTCTTGGGGGAACCTGACCAAATGGTCTAAAGATATCATCCCATGTCATAGCAATCCATTTTGGACCTTCCCAGCAAGAAACAACTCAAAACTCAGAAAATCTAAAATCACTCCAAAAGGGATGAATGAAGAACAGAGAGCACGAACAGGATAAATAAATTTCAGATTTCCATTCCAAATCAACAAGAGGAATACAGAGGAGTCCCGATACGCATGGACATTAGAACAAGATGGAAGATTACATGGATTCTCCTCTACCTCTCCCTCTCCATCTCAAGAACACTCATCCATACATGCTTGGAGGAGGGGATGAACACAGACGCAGAGAGCTCACATAGAGGGCATCAAAGGAGACACAGCTCTGCCCCTCTCACCTGCTCTCAACCACTAAAGACTAAAGCCAAAACCACCTCTCAAAGCCTCTTTTGACCCACTAAAACCCTAACTCTCTCCTAAAGCCATGGGGAGGCATGCAGCCCCCTCCACCTATTTATAGCGCTTGGCTAACGGGTCTCCACCCCGTTACGCCCACTAAATCCAACGGAGCCCGCTCCCGCTTGTGCAGCCTTGCGAATTTACCGATTCGCCCCTCGTGCACCTTCCGGGAAGCTTCCGCGCTCCTTGTCGTCCACGACTCGCAACCACATCGAATCTCCGCCGTCTTCGACACATCCGACCGTTCTGACCTCGACACCTCCCTGTGTCTAGTCCGGTCACCTCGTGTCTCACCACGACTCCGCCTCAACGTCCTGCAGTCACACAGACAAGAAACACGTCACATAGCACCGCTCGATACATGAAAGCGTAAATAGCATAAGCACATCATACTTACTCATGACGAAGTCCAAACCTGTCGAATCATCGGAATATGCAACCTAATCCCATACAACCAAGTTTGACCAAATCCGACCGAGCCCGTTGCACTACGCAACGACATGGTCCGACCACACAATCCAAACTCGACTATCCTAAACCTTTGTCAATTACTCATCACACACACGGGATGACCTCCACATGGTCTCTCAATCTCCCCCTTGATGAGTATATTGACAAACTCAGAAAAAGTGCAAAGTTGAGTTTGAAATGCAAGAAAGAAGTCAAACATGGTCCAAAGAAAAGAGAAATGAAGCTAATGACCATATCGACACAAGGAGCACAAGGAAGAGCAATTTTTCCTCAAAGCTCCCAAAATGGCTTTTTCTACCACTATTCTCCCCCTTTTGGCAATAAACACATCAAGGATGCAGGGAAGAGAACAAGTCATGGAAATGGATGAAATGGCTGAAGTTGATTATTTTAAGCATGTAGAGCCATGAGAATTATCCAAGATGACCATTAAGCATTACATCAAGCCATAACTCAAAAGAAGGCTATCTAGATCATGACAGGATATATATAAACCAGCTAAACCAAATAGATGACAATCTGAAATTTAGTGCAATTTGTGAACATGTCAAGTCATCCATGATCAAAGTCTAGCTAGAGGTATCCAAGGATGATGCAAACCATGTCAATAAGCTAAGCGAAACTAAGAAGCTAGTATTGAGCCTAATTAGAGTGCTATAAGCTCAAGAGTGAAACAATTGTTTAAGTACTTGGTTCTTTTTGTAGATTAAGCACAAGTGACATATTTTCTTTTCAAATTCATGGTCGTTTCCAACCACATTTTTTTGTTTAGTCATGTGCTAGACCTCAAGCCTTATGCGACCACTTCAAGCAATAAGCTTAAGAAGATGATCTTGGTCATCCAAAACTCCCCCTGAGTTCATGCCTTGTGCAATGGCAAGCCGTCTCATGAGAAAGAATTGGTGAGATCAGTTTTTTCGCACAAAAGAGATCTTTTTGCATTCATAAAAGATTGTACTAACTCATGCATCATCAAGAACTAGCATAGCTCAATCTAAAGCTCAATAAAGATTCAACGCTCAGCTCAGCCTATTTGACATGGCATGAATCATAAAAGGATAACGCAAGAAAGAGTAATCTCGAGAGCTAGCATGACAAGTTTTAATTCAAGTTGAGCAATTTTAATTTGCTTATCATGGTAAAAGCTAGTCTACACATATGAAGTCGTGATCAATCTAGCAATGAGGCACAAATCATGGCAGGCTGTAACGCGATGTAAACATGTCATGAAAGGATAATAATCAAGGCTCGATGCAGGTATTTACAATGCAGAATGATATGCAAGAAGTCCAGCTCCACCTCAACATGTGATGCAACTTTTAATTCAAGTTGAGTTATGTCAATATTAAGCTCCAGAAGCTCCCAAATTTACAATATCAGCTTGTCTCATGTCATCAATATAATTAGCAAGTTGCAATTCAAGTTTTAGCAAATAATTGCTCGAGAACTCTTTAGGGTAGAACTCAGCTAGTCTACGTACCTTCTGTACATCGAAAGAAGCAAATGAGTTGGAAGGATTGAAGGCCGACATACAAGTAAGCTTCCACTGTTGTTAGGCTGTGCATTTGGCTTTTGATATATAGTTTTTAAATCATAAGAGATAGTGCGTAGAGAGAAATAATCGTATGTGATTTTGATCGATATAATTAAATTTAATATAGTGTCTATTATAATATTTCTTTAAATCTTATTTTTAAAAAAATACATCATTTATACGCTAGTTACTGATACAATCTAAACCAAATCCTAAGCAAGTAGGGAAGAGAACCTAACGGTCGGCAGAAAGAAACTGAGAACTAGTATAATGGTATCTCGTGGGCTAAGCTTTATTGGAGTTAATTAGCTGGGCTAGTAGACATGGCCATGGTGTCTCTTGCCAAGGACGGCCACTACAACGCAATCCAGGTGCATGCCCAGAAGGCCGGATTTTAGCGAGCAGTGTGACGCTGAGGCCCACTGAAATGTGTAGTTTAGCCTTTGAGGAAACTCATGTCGTAGGCCCAACTGCACGCAGCCTCGTAAGCCCCTGCCGTTTTTGTTTTCTACACGTACGTACGCGGCATGCATCTACGGGCGACTCTGCGGCCGGGCCCCAGGGTATGCGTTGGCCCACCCGGCATACCCTGTGGGTCCGCCCCTGCCCTGAACTAAAGCAGTAAATACGAGAAGCTGGCAATAAAAACAAAAACGGCAGTTCTTAAAGCATAGATAAGATATAGAGGAAACTATGGCTCAACTGACTCTCATCTACCCCATATGACTCCGGAACTATCAGCTGGTCTACTAACAACCTAGGGAGCAAACACGTACCCTGTCTACCTGAGGGTGGCCCAACCCTCGCTAGAACCCACAAGAAGTGAGTAAACTCAACCTAGAGAGAAGAGAGACAGCTAACAAGCAGCATCCTAGAGTCACAAGATAAGAGCAAGAAGTCTGAACGCTAGACAAGAAGACCACTCTAACCTAAGCTAGAAGGACTATCCCGAATGCACCCAAAATGCAATGCAACAGAAAGGAGCAAGAGCATAGTTAATATAATAAAGCAGTAAAGCACAGAGCTCCCCCTCACATCAGTCCATAAGGACAAAACACCCCAAGCTCTCCCCGCAGAACTGAAAACCTAGAGCTATCCAAAGGCTTGGTGAAGATATTGGTTAACTGGTGGTTACTCTCCACAAACTGACCCTTCTCCACATGGTCTCGAAGGAAGTGATATCGAATATCAATGTGTTTGGTCCGAGAATGCTGCACTGGGTTCTTAGCAATGTTAATCGCAGAAGTGTTATCACAAAGGAGTGGAACACTGTCGATAACTAACCCAAAGTCCCGCAGGGTCGAGACCATCCAAAGCACCTGGCTACAGCAACTGGCTGCAGCAACGTACTCGGCCTCTGTGGTGGACTGTGCAACACCGGACTGCTTCCTCGAAGACCAAGAAACGAGAGAAGTGCCAATGAACTGGCAGGTGACCGAAGTGCTCTTCCTATCTATCCTACAGCCGGCAAAGTCTGCATCCGAGTAGGCTCTAAGGGAAAGACAGGAAGAGGAAGAGTACCAGATACCATAGTCAATGGTAACTCGAAGATACCGAAGAATGCGCTTCACCACCTGGCGGTGAGATACGCGAGGAGAAGTTTGCAACCGGGCACAGAGACACACAGCGAAGTGTATGTCCGGTCTCGAGGCGGTGAGGTACAAGAGGGAGCCGATCATACTACGATACTCCTTCTGATCAACTGGCTCGCCGTCCTCATCTGGGTCAAGTGAGGCAGAAGATGCCATGGGAGTTGACACAGGCTTGCCATCACTCATGTCAAAGCGTCTCAGGAGGTCACGAGTGTACTTGCCTTGATGCAAGAAGGTACCCTCCTGAGTCTGCTTGATTTGGAAGCCAAGGAAGAAGGTCAACTCACCCATCATGCTCATCTCAAACTCGGTGCTCATGACATCCGAGAACTGGGAAACGAGAGCATGCGAGGAGCCGCCAAAGATGATGTCGTCCACATAAATCTGGACGAGCAGAAGATCAGTGCCTTGCCGGCGGATGAACAAGGCCTTGTCTACTTTACCCATCTCGAAATCATGACTCAACTAGTAGGACTTAAGCCTCTCATACAAAGCTCTAGGGGCCTGCTTGAGTCCATACAACGCTTTGGAAAGCTTGAAGACATGGTTTGGGTATTTGGGGTTCTCGAAACCTGGAGGCTGTCGGATATAGACTTCTTCCTCAATGAAGCCATTAAGGAAGGCACTCTTGACGTCCATCTGGTAAAGCTTGAAATCCTTAGAAGCCGCAAAGGCAAGCAGGATTCTAATGACCTCAAGTCTAGCTACAGGGGCAAAGGTCTCCTCGAAATCTAGACACTCAACCTGGGAGAACCCCTGAGCTACCAGTCTAGCCTTGTTTCAAACAACTACCCCATCCTCACTTTGCTTGTTCTTGAACACCCACTTGGTCCCATGACATTGTCACCACGCGGGGGCTCAACAAGCGACCAAACCTTGTTCCTCTCAAAATTTTCTAGCTCCTCATGCATGGCATTGACCCAAGACTCGTTAGACAGAGCATGACAAACGTCCTTGGGCTCAAAGGAGGCAACAAAGGCAGATTGGAGACAGAATTGAGACATACCAGATTTTGAACGAGTAACTCGCTCAAACAGGTCTCCAATAATCTGCTCAGAAGGATGGTCTTTTTGAATGTGTCTAGGAGGTCCAGGATGAGATGAAGAAGTGGCCTCTACCTCGTGAGCTGACGAGGTAGGAACAGAGCCACTAGCTCCAGAAGAAGCAGAAGGTATGGGCTGATCGCCTTGAGGTGCGGTGGAAGAAGGCACCTCAAGGGGTGGATGAAGGACTGGATCAGGTAGACAACCCTCATCTCCATCGTCCTCATCATCCACAAAGATGGGCTTGGACTGCTCTAAAGAACCTGAGATATCAGGCCTAGTCCCCGGACTGACCTCGTCGAAAGTCATCTCACAGGTCTCTACCATTTTGCTAGACTCGCAATTCCAGACCCTATAAGCCCGCGAAGAAGTCGAGTAACCTAGAAAGATCCCATCACAAGAACGTTACTCAAACTTGTCTAGGTTCCCGGACTTCAGAATAAAGCACTTGCAACCAAACACACGAAAATGAGATACACTGGGCTTTCGCACATATCTCAACTCATAAGAAGTGAGGTGCAAGTGTGCCCTAAGGAAAACTCGATTTGAGACATGGCACGCGGTGGCTATAGCCTCAGCCCAAAACTTCCGCGGTGTAGAGTACTCATCAAGAATCGTCCTGGCCATCTCGACCAAGGTACGGTTCTTTCTCTCCACGATGCCATTTTGCTGTGGGACGTGCGGAGAAGAGAACTGATGCTCTACACCTGTCTCATCGCAGAACCTCTCAAAGTAGGAATTCTTGAACTCCGTGCCATTGTCACTACGGATCGCTTGTAAGGCACCCGGAAGCTCAACAGAAAGCCTACTGAAAAGACCTCGGAAATGTGTAAACGTCTCATCCTTCGAGGCTAAGAAAAACACCTAAGAATACCTCAAGAAGTCATCGACCACGACAAGAACATACCACTTCCCTCCTGCTGACTGCACTCGAGCTGGTCCAACTGTATCCATGTGGAGCAGCTGTCCTGGTGCATCAGTCATAGTCACTGTGACCGGAGGATGAGAAGCGGCAACCATCTTGCCGTGCCGGCAAGGAGCAAAAACTAGATCTTTGACCATCTTGAGTTTCGGCAGACCACGAATGAGGTCGTGACCGCTAACTCGGGTTAAATGGTCAAATCCAATATGACCAAGTCTCCTATACCAGAAAGAAAGGTCGCGGGACTCAGAAGCAAGTAAACACCTGAGAGGATCACCAGAAGACTCAGAAAAATCAGCACGAAAGATCCTCCCAAAACGAGAAATCCCGCAAACCAGACTACCCGAAGAATCAAGAATTTTGCAATTGTTTTTCTTAAAGCTCACCTCGTAACCGTCATCGGTAAGCTGAGAGACTGAAAGCAAATTACTAACCAATGCAACATCTCTCAAAATAAAAGAGTCATTTACGCGCACTGAACCTTTGGCGATGATGCGCCCAGATGAAGCATCTCCGAAGGTGATCGTCTCATCACCTGGAGCACGGGCAAGGGAAGAAAACCAACGGGAGTCTCCGGTCATGTGTCGTGAACACCCGGAGTCTATGAGCCACACCTTTCCCTTCCCTGCCCAGCGAACCTGAGTCAAACAGAGAGTAAAGTCTCAATACTGGGGTAAATCAAGAGTGATTTTGGCACCCAATACTGAGTAACACGTCGAGCAGATGAAGGAGTCAAGCATGACTGACCTCCATCTACCCTACGCTCTCTGTCACTCAAAACAGAAGAAGGTTTGTGAGCAGACCTGAAGCTGTTGTTGGGCTTGACTGCTACGAAGGAGCGAGTCAAGTCACCAGCAACATGCTGAACACGCTACAGGTAGCTATCTCGACGGGGAAAACGAGATCTACCCTCAGGACGGCGGAAGTCACGACCAAGAGCAGCATGAGGACGAAAACTAGAGAACTCAGAAAAACCAAGTCCTCGATGCTGCCCAAACCCATCAGAAGCAAACCTGGACCTCGTGTTGGTCTTAGGTGCACTCAAGGTCTGAGGCTGACTCCGAATGCGCCTAAGAGACTCAACACGGTCTCTACGCGCGATCTTGGCGTGCCTGAAGCATCGATCGACTGAGTGTCCATTCTTCTGACAGAAGGTGCAGTGATACTTCACCTTCTGAGAGGTAGAAGTAGCACGGGGAGGCTTCGCCTTCTGAGAGGCCGAAGCAGCAGGTGGAATCACCTTGCTGTCAGAAATCCCCTGGACAAAACCCGCTGACTTAAATTGGACTTTCTCGGTCCTAGGCTCAGTCGATCACACCTGGTGCTATGGGTCTGAGCACGGCAGGTGGATGCTTCCTCATGTCCTCATAGAAATCGTATCCTAGACCTTGATTAAATTTACAAATCTTGGATTGGTCTAGAATAAGATTAAGCTTCTTCTTGCCTCCTACAAATCTCTCGAGAGTGTTCATAAGATACTGACACTCCCGAAAGAGAGAGGTGCAAGAAGAGCAGGGGGAAGACGAGACAGCAGAAGGTAAGGAAGCAGAAGAAGAACCAACAGTAGAGGAAAGAATGGCTTGTGCACGCACAGCCGACTCTGAAGGGACAGACCTACTACTAGCCAGTTGGTTCACGTCGCTAGGCGTCTCCACCTTACCCTGGGGCTTCTCCCCCACCTCAGCAATCACATGACAATGAGTTGATGGCTTCTCTAGTAAATCCTTAGTTAGCTTCACACATTGTTCATTCAAAGCAACAAGTTCAAGTTTTAGTTTATCACAACTAATGCATGGTAAGCTAACAGGATCCTTAGTCGCATACTGAGCCATTTTCTTGTTGTTGTCAATCATTTCTTGAAACTGTTTGGAAACAGATTCAAGTTTAGCAGTTAATCTAGGACAGTTCAAGCATGAAGCGGCTGGCTCAAGCAACCAAGCATACAACTCAGAAATTTTATGATCTGCCTGTTTTAGGTTCATCTTCAAATTATTACAACTTTCACAAGTTTCGGGCAGATCAAGGAGCATGGTATAAAGACCTCTAAAAGTATTGTCCTTATCCTCACATGAGGTGCAAGATGTAGTCTCAACAACAGCAGATAAAACAGGAACTACCCTACTCATCTCAAGCTCAGCCAAGAGACTAATATTCTCCATCTTAACAAGATCAAGTTCAGAGGATAGACTATCATGCGAGGTCCTTAGTTTCTCTATGTCACCCAACAGAGCACAGCATGTATCACAATCATCACTAAAGGGAGCAGATGTAAGAGCAATAATCTCTAGTGACAATCTATCTACTTCCTTCTCTAACTCAGTACACCTAGCCCTAGCTCTAGCATGAAATCCACCTAGCTTAAGAAAAGCATGATTGAGCTGGTCGTAGGTGGGGCATACCTCGTCCGAGTCGGAGTACAGCTCGCTGTCGCTTAGTTCGCCCTCAAGGGCCATGAAGCACATGCCGGAGAAGTCGTCGCCGCTCTTGGGTTCTTGGTCACCCGTCCCGTCGTCGTCGCTCCATCCCTCCACCTCGCTGAGGTCGAGGTCGTCGAAGGCGGTGAGAACGCGGTGGAAGAGCTCCTTGGCCTTCCCAAAGTCACAGAACTTCTTCTTGCCTTGAGGGTGCGCTGGAGGCTTCTTGTTGCGGTTCTTGTCGGTGTAGTCGTTCTTGCTCGAACCGCCGTAGTCGTTCTTGCTCGAACCGCCGTAGTCGTTCTTGCCCTTCGCCAGCTTGGGGCAGTTTGCACGAATGTGGTTGGGGCCACCACACTCGAAGCAAATCACGGGTCCTCCTCTCTTTCTGTCCCTCCTCCCCTTGTAAGCATGGGAGAATCTTCGAGCAAGGAGGGCCAGTTGCTCATCCGCGAGCTGCTCTAACTGATCATCAGTTATGTCACAGAGAGCAGTAAGGGAGAAACTGCAAGAAGACTCAGAAGAAAGACCAGAAGAAGAAACGGGATCGGTGACCAAAGTCATCGACTGTGACTTTGACCTACGAGAGACAACATCAATCTCGTGAGTCTTGAGGCGCGAGTACAGCGCATCAAGAGTCAAGGTCGAGAGGTCTGTCATGTCTTTGATGGTGGTCACTTTCATCTCCCAAACACGCAGATCAAGTGCCGCGAGCATCTGACGAGCGTTGTCCGAGTCGGGGTATGTGAGACCGACCGCTCGGAGGTTGCTCAAGATCTTGTGGAAATGCGCAAAGCACTCATCGAGGGACTCACCAGCAAGCATCTCGAATTTGTTGTATTCTCGCTTGAACTGGTCCTGTCGAACCGTCTTGATCTGGGTGGTGCCCTCATGGTATGCGTCGAGGCACACCCAGATATCGTAGGCGGACGACAGGTGAGAGATGCGATCGAATTCGCTTCTGCTCAAGCCCTGGATAATGATGTTCCTTGCCTTCGCATTTGCCTCAACATCAGCCATGTTCCCGGCATTGATGTTCTCATCGGCAGGAACAACAAATCGCACCTTCACCTTCCGCCAGATGGCATACCCCTGAGCTTGGATGTATGTCTCCATTCGGCTCTTCCAGAAATGGTAATCGATGCCATCAAAAATGAGCGGCTTGGTGGAGTACTTGTCCGTCGCCACGGCTCTAGAGACTGGTTAAGATCTATGAATTAGAGCTAACCAGCTCTGATACAATTGTTGGACCGAAATGGCGACAGAGGGGGGTGAATGTCGACTACTAAAAATTCGTCCCCCTCAAGTACCTACGACAAAATCTTCTTCTATAGCTATGAAGCAAAGCTATGAAGAGATATCCTCAAGCTCTCTGGAAATCTGGAGAAATCAACCAAGGGAAAAGAACAGAGAGAAAGCACCCAAGAAAAAACCTGCAACAAAACCCTAGGGCCGGTCTGACCGCTGGGAAATAGCCGGTCTGACCGCTGGGTAAAAGCCGGTCTGACCGCTGGGTAAAACCCGGTCAGACCGTCCCTGGTTCCAGCAGCCCGAAAGTTCAGTAAAAATTCAGAGAACCTCACTAAAACTTGGAATTTGTGATTTTCTTCTTTTCTAACCAAGCCCAAACTGTCAAAACACTAAACTAAATAGCCTAGGGACTCCAAACAACAAGAGGAAACAACAACAACTCAAGAAATTCAGAATTTTGACAAGAGCTAGAAAAATACAGAGAGCAGTGCAAAAACTCAAATTCTCATTTCATCTTTGGTCCTCTGGCCTTGAGACTTTGAGGATAGATTAGCAATAGCTACATGAACCTCCAGACCAAATCTCAGGCCATCTCAAAGTGGAAAACAAGAAATGCTTCAAAACCCTAGAAACTGAAGGCTCAGGCAAAGAGCAACATCAAAATTCAAACTGCCATCTCAAATTTGATCCTTTGGCCAAGAGACTTTGGGAATATGTTAGCAATAATCTTAGGACTCAAAACCCCAAATATTAGCCTATCTCATGAAAGGAATCAAGAAGTTCATCAAAACCCTAGAACAGGAGAAAAGAACAGAGGAGGCTAATGGGGAAATCTGAGAATAGAATTGATTTGCTCTTGGGGGAACCTGACCAAATGGTCTAAAGATATCATCCCATGTCATAGCAATCCATTTTGGACCTTCCCAGCAAGAAACAACTCAAAACTCAGAAAATCAAAAATCACTCCAAAAGGGATGAACGAAGAACAGAGAGCACGTACAAGATAAATAAATTTCAGATTTCCATTCCAAATCAATAAGAGGAATACAGAGGAGTCCCGATACGCATGGACATTAGAACAAGATGGAAGATTACATGGATTCTCCTCTACCTCTCCCTCTCCATCTCAAGAACACTCATCCATACATGCTTGGAGGAGGGGATGAACACAGACGCAGAGAGCTCACATAGAGGGCATCAAAGGAGACACAGCTCTGCCCCTCTCACCTGCTCTCAACCACTAAAGACTAAAGCCAAAACCACCTCTCAAAGCCTCTTTTGACCCACTAAAACCCTAACTCTTTCCTAAAGCCATGGGGAGGCATGCAGCCCCCTCCACCTATTTATAGCGCTTGGCTAACGGGTCTCCACCCCGTTACACCCGCTAAATCCAACGGAGCCCGCTCCCGCTTGTGCAGCCTTGCGAATTTGCCGATGCGCCCCTCGTGCACCTTCCGGGAAGCTTCCGCGCTCCTTGTCGTCCACGACTCGCAACCACATCGAATCTCCGCCGTCTTCGACACATCTGACCGTTCTGACCTCGACACCTCCCTGTGTCTAGTCCGGTCACCTCGTGTCTCACCACGACTCCGCCTCGACGTCCTGCAGTCACACTGACAAGAAACACGTCACATAGCACCGCTCGATACATGAAAGCGTAAATAGCATAAGCACATCATACTTACTCATGACGAAGTCCAAACCTGTCGAATCATCGGAATATGCAACCTAATCCCATACGACCAAGTTTGACCAAATCCGACCGAGCCCGTTGCACTACGCAATGACATGGTCCGACCACACAATCCAAACTCGACTATCCTAAACCTTTGTCAATTACTCATCACACACACGGGATGACCTCCACATGGTTTCTCAATCTCTTCCTACTCCTATATGCCTCAAAGTCGTTTGGGAACCTATGCCTCCAAGATACATAAACCCCTCGACCTCACATGTGACCTAGGTTCTCCTTGTTTCCCAGGGCAGTGGACAGTATATCCCTCTCCCTAACTGCTTAGAAGGAGCCTTTGGAAGATTCAGTAGCCAATGTTTGCTACAAGAAGCAATCATGTTATTTTAGACCCCATGAAGTTGTGGACATATTAACATCTAGGTAGTTTAACATATCTTACCAGGCATTAGGACACTTCCTTGTCTGCGAGGTTTTCGAAAGAGCGATGCTCGAAAATGTGGCTGATGACCTCGCTCTTAACTAGTTTCGGATGTGCTCGTTTGTAATCCCGGCAAATGGTGGGGACGCCTTCGATCGGATTGCGACCTCATCCTCCATTGCAAGATTTTACCTGCATGTCCAATGGTGCCAAGTCTATGGGGTGAGTGTTTTGTGCCAGAATAGCCTTGTGCGCCGCACTTTCCTGTTGAAATTCGGTCATCGTCTTCATCCACACAAAGGCATCCCATATTTCCAGTGACACGAAAGGATACCTCGTGAAGGGCGTGCAATCCTTGGTCATGTACTACATGACAAACATGCTTTTGAAGGTCTTCCACGCTTTTCCCATCACGAGGTGTGCATGCCATTGCACGTGTTCCTAGAGTTTTGTTGGGATCTCAAATGAGTTTGAAATTTCTATCCACAGCACATTTCTCTCATATTTTGTCAAACCTTTCTAGTTTCCTATGGTGATGGGGACCCGTTGCCTTCTGATTATCCAATAGGTAGTCTAAAATGCTACAGCTGCTTTCTTTGGTTGTAAAGGGACCCCATCTGGAGAGACCTCCATGATAGTCATTCGGTCTGCTAGCCTTTTAGATACTCCTCTACCATGCTTGTTACCCCAGTCTTTGGAGCATTAGTCCAATTCGGTGACATCGATGACGACATCTCTCTTACAAGAAAAAACTAATTACAGTGAACTGTGCATGTAAACATGGCACATGATTGACCTTACAAGAAATAAGAACATCTGGTGATGTATATTATTGCTACAAGGTCTCTTTGCAATGCTAACATCCCAAATCACACAGCCCAGTGTCTTAGGTCTATAGAGTAAGTTATGGCTAGAGTTTCTTCCTCCTCATCATTCTGCGTGTTGGGCTTAGTTGTTGTCTTAGGCGTAAGAGAACTTTGGGCTGCCACGCTCTTCATTTACATATGAAGGGCACAACAACCCAAACGTTCTTTTATATCTAAGACAGCAACCAAGCCTAACACACAGCATGATGAGGAGGAAGAAACAACAACTATAACTTAATCTGTAGAACCTGACACACTAAAATGTGTGATTTGCCATTCCAAATAGATCTTGTGGCAATAATAAAGTGAATCACAGAGGACACTAGAGTGTGTGATTTGTTTCATACCCTTCGAAGGTCTCTTTGGCATATGTTATTGCTACAAAGTCTCTTTGGCATATATTATTGCTACAAGGTCATTTTGGAATACATTAACATGCCATTTAATAGATCTTGTAGCAATAACATGACCCTCCAACTCACTTAGAAAAAATAGCTCCAACAATTTATCTCTAAATTCATTCCCTAGCTATTTTATCCCTAGCTATTCCCTAGCTACAACTACTACTCCAATTCGGAGGAGGGGACATGTAAGAACATTTGGTGACTTATATTATTGCTACAAGACAATAGAAACAATAGCTCCAACAATTTGTCTCGAAATTCATTCCCTAGCTATTTGATCTCTTGGCACGTATTTCTAACAAAAATATATTCTACTTAATAGAAAAAACACTGTCTAGATAGATCTAACAAAAATATGTTCTACTTAATAGGAAAAACACTATCTCAAATTATTTCTACAAGGATTGCTAGTGTGACAGAAAAGACGATGAAGCAAAAAGATGAAGCAAATCCATACCTTCGACTGGAGCTAAGGCAAAAGGGAGGAGAGGCAGTTGAACTAGGTGGGGGCGATGACAAATCTGACAGGGGCAATGGAAATCGGCGGGGGTGACGACGGATCCAACTGGAGGCGACGACGGATCCGGCTGGGGGTGATGGCGAGCTAAGGCAATAGGGAGGAGAGGTGAGGAGGCGAAAGGATGTGTGGCCAAGTAAGTGAATGAGGGCGCAAACCCTAGCGGGGCACTACTTATAGGAGGAATTATCACAGACGGTTCTTTAAAAGAATCATCTGTGATATTAGTATCACAGATGGTTCTCTTATAAAACCATCTGTGATATAAACCACATCACAGATGGTATCATAATAGAACTATCTATGATGTTGTAGTATCACAGACGGTTATATTATGAAACCATCTGTGATAGTCCTATTTTCATTAGTAAATGCTACCCATGCCCTATGAAAAAGCAAACTTCGACCACTTACAAATTAACTCCTATGACCACGGCCACTTCGACCATAGTCACGACTGTTGTTTTGACCACGCCTTTGACTGCAGCTTCGACCACACCTCAACGCAATTAGGATAGTCAAAATTAGTTCCAACAACATATACAATCATATATGTAATTATTTCTTAATTACTAAATCAATTACAATAGAATAATTCCTTAATTACATGCCGAGTTTCTTACAATTACATTGAAATAATTTTGAAATAGGCGTTCGCCATGTGGGATCATTACACTTGGCTATTTGCTTTTAAGTAAAGCCCTTCACGATGGTCGACACGCATATAGTTTGCTTCATTGCTTGGTTATTCCTCGAGCCTAATGCTATCTCCGAATAGAGGCAACTCATCAAATTAATTGTACTCTTCCTCATCCAAGACATTCTCAACTCCAACAATCCTTCTTTTTCCATCAAGAACTATGTGGCGCTTCTTATTTGCTAGGTCGGTTACATAAAAAAACTTGAACAACCTGCCTTGCGAGTACGAATAGTTCATCTTTGTATCCTATGTGTTCGAGGTCCACAGTAGTGGCGCCGTACTTGTCGACCTTTACACCCTTTGGAAGTTGGACCCAACGGCACCGAAATAGAGAGATCTTAAAAATCATGTAGTCGAGCTCCCAAATCTTCTCTACAAGCTCGTAGTAGGAGCTTGGGCCAGCTGTGCTGAATTGTTCATCACGAAATGCATCTATGTGGGCACCTGAGTTCTGGACTGTACTCTTTCTGTCCTGATCTGTTGTATAAAATGTATACCCATTAATGTCGTATCCTTGCCATGTCACAATTGTAAATTTTGGCCATTTTGCTAGCCATTACAGTGTTTCACTTGACGACCTCCCAGTGAATCAGACCCTCAACCATTCATTACATAGATGGTTCTACTGCCTCATGATCCAAACCTCTGACCAGCCTGGATTCTCTTGGTGTAGCATGTCCTTGTGCTCTTCAATATACGGGGATACTTCAGTAATGTGTTGCAAGACCGTAAAATGGGCTTGAGTGTACGTATCTAGATCAGGAGTTATTGCTTTCCTTCCGATGGTACCGATACCCTCTAACCTCCCCTTGTGACGAGATACAAGCACACCTATCAGTTCGACTTGAGACATGTAATCGATGCAGGACTCAATGACCTCGTCAGTTGCATAACCTTCGATGATGCTACCCTCTGGCCGAGATTCATTGCGTACATAGGACTTGAGAATTCCCATGTACCTCTCAAACATGTACATATGAGTAGAAACACGGGGCCGCATATCTTTATCTCTTTCACAAGGTGGACAATGAGATGGACCATGATATCAAAAATGACAAAGGGAAATACATCTCAAGATGACATAGAGTCATCGCTACCTCAATTTGCAGAGCATCTTGACCATCAGGATCGATGACCTTCTGAGCAATTATGTTAAAGGAATAACACAACCTCATGAGTATTACTCGAACCATGTTCGGCTAAATACTTCTAATTACAATAGGAAGTAATTGTGTCACTAGCATATGACAGTTATGAGACTTTATGCCAATTAATTTTAAATCTTCCATGCAAACAAGTTTCTTCATGCTGGTGGAGTGATCGGACAGAACTTTCACACCATGCAAGCACTGACACAGTTCGGTTCTCTCGGACTTATAGTGTAGCAAGCTAGGGGAAGGTACGTTTGGCCTTTATCAGTCTCTATCAATACTAACTCGGTCCTGATGTTCATAGCAACCAAGTCACGCCGTGCATTGACATCATCCTTTGTTTTGTCATGAATGTTCAGTAAGAGACCAATCAAGCTATCACATATATTCTTCTCTATATGCATGACATCGATACAATTGTGAACTTCTAAGTGCTCCCAGTAAGGTATGTCCCAAAATACTAACCTCTTCTTCCACATGTTCTCCTGATGAGTCCTCAAGTTACGTCCCTTTCCAGGCACAACATCGATATTCTTGACCATATCGTAGACGTCTTTTCCGCTAAAAGGCCTTGCTGTTGAGTCACCCTCTTTTTTGTCAAATTGTTTCTTGATCTTGCAGTATAGGTGATACCGTGGAAGGAACCTACGGTGATGCATGTATACAATTTTGCACGAGTTGTTCAACCACACACACTTGGTATAATCTAAGCAATGCCGACAGACTTTGGCTCCTTTTGTACTCAACCCCGACAGGTTACCAATGCAAAAAAACCATTGATGGTGCAGAACAACATAGCGCGTAGAGTGAAGTTCTCTCATTTGTCCACATCCTATACCTGTACCCCTTTGTTCCATAGTGTCACAAGATCTTCCATCAATGGTGCTACATACACATCAATATCTTTCCCAGGTTGCTTCGGCCTTTGGATAAGTAGTGACATCAAAATGTACTTTCGCTTCATACACAACCAAGGAGAAAAGTTGTACACGCATACATTTACTGGTCAGGTGCTATGTCGACTGCTCATGTTACTGAAAGGATTTATTCCATCTGTTCTCAACCCTAACCTTATATTTCTCTGTTCTGCATCGAAGTGTACAAACATCCTATCGATGTTCCTCCACTGGGTAGAATCAATAACGTGTCTTATCATTCCATCTTTCTCATGCTCCTCCGAATGCCAATGCAGTAATATTGCATCCTTTCGGTTCTTAAATAAACGCTTCAAAAGGGGAATTATAGGTAGATACCACAAATTCTTAGCAGGAGGTCATTGCTTTACCTCGATGCCCTCGTCGTTATCGGAGTTATTCTTACGCTTGTATCAAGATGCTTTGCACACTGAACAAATATGTAATTTTGCATACTCTTTAGGTAGAGGATACAATCATTCAGATATACATGTATTCTTTCAAATTGATTGTATTATTTCTTGTCCACTACATTCTCAACTCCAATAATCCTCCTTTTTCCAACAAAAACTATGTGGCGCTTCTTATTTACCTGGTCGGTTACATAGAAGACTTGAATAGCTTAGTTAGCGAGTACAAATAGTTCGTCTTTGTATCTGACATGTTCGAGCTCCCAAATCTCCTCTATAAACCCATAGTAAGAGCTCCTCAACCCATCGGTATTGAACGATCTATGCAGACATCGCTATTCTAGTTAGTGCTCTTTATATTCAGAACCTGCGTATAGAATGTGTACCCATTTATGTCATATACTTGTCATGCCACAATTGTAAATGTTGGCCCTTTTGCCAACCATGTTAGCATATCACTTAACGAGCTCTTAGCGAATCGCTCCTTCAACTATTAGTTGAACCGACTGTTGTGTTGTCTCATGATCCAAATATCCAACCACTCCGAATTCTGTTACTAAAGCACGTTCTTGTGCTAGTCAATATATGGAGACACTTCAGTTATGTGTTGCAAGACCGTGAAATGGGCTTGAGCATATGCATCCATATCTAGAGTGATTACTTTTCTTTCGATGGTCCTAATACCCTCAACCTCCCCTCTTGGCGAGATCGAGGGACATCTATCGGTTCAACCTGAGCCATGTAATCGATGCAGAACTCAATGACCTCTTCAGTTGCATAAACTTCGATGATGTTGCCCTTCGGTCGAGATTGATTCTATACATAGTATTTAAGAATTTCCATAAACCTCTCGAATGGGTACATACTACGTAGGACACACCGGCTTGCACATCTTTATCTCCCACACAATGTGAATGATGAGATGGACCACGATATCAAAAATGACGAAGAAAAATACATCTCAAGATGACATAGAATCGTCACCACCTCGTCCTGTAGAGCATCTAGTCCTTTGGGATCGATGACCTTTTGAGAAATTATGTTAAAGAAATAACATAATCTTATGATTATCTCTCAAATCTTGATCGGCAAAATACTTCTAATTGCAATAGGGAACATTTGTGTCATCAGCGCATGACAATCATGAGATTTCATGCCAATTAACTTTAAACCATCCATCGAAACAAGTTTCTTCATGCTAGCCGAGTAACCAGATGGAACTTTCACACCATGCAAGCACTGGCATAGTTCAGTTCTCTCAGCCTTGGACAGAGTGTAATAAGCAAGGAAAATATATGTTCGTCCTTTATCAGTCTTTGTTGATACTAACTCAGGTCTTATGTCCATATCAACAAAGTCAAGCCGTGCATTGACACCATCCTTTGATTTGTCATGAATATTCAGTAAGAGGCCAATCAAGCTGTCACATATATTTTTCTCTACGTGCATGACATCGATGTAGTGGTGAAATTTTAGGAGCTCCCAATAAGGTAAGCCTAAAATATTAATCTCTTCTTCTAGATATTCTTCTCACGAGTCCTCGATTTATGTCCCTTTCTGAGCACAGCATCTAAATCATTAACCATATCATAGACCTCTTTTTCTCTTAAATGCCTTAGAGCTAAACTGTCCTTCTTCTCTCTGTCAAATGATTTCTTCATCCTGTGTTATGGGTGAGCCCTCAGAAGGAATCTACGGTGACGCATATACACGGTTTTGCATGAGTGCTTCAGTAATACACTCTTGATATCACCTAAGTAGTTAGTACAGGCTTTGGTCCCTTTTATACTCTATCCCGATAGGTTAGCAAAGGTAGGATAATCATTTATGGTGCAAAATAACAATAAGTATTAAGTGAGGTTCTCTTATTTTTACACATCCCATACACGTACCCTTTCAATCCACGGTATTTTTAGATCTTCCATCGACGGTGCTAGGTACACATCAATATCATTCCCAGATTACTTCAGCCCTAAGATATGTATCGATAGCGAAATATACTTTCACTTCATACACAACCAAGAAGGAAGGTTGTAGATACAGAGATACAGAGAGTCACAGGCTAAGTGCTATGTCAACTGCTCATGTTACCAAAAGGATTCATTCCATCTGTACTCAATTCAAACCTTATATTCTTTGGTTCTACATCGAAGTCTCCAAATATCCTATCGATGTTTCGCCACTAGGCAGAATCAAAAATGTGTCTTAGTTTTCTATCCTTCTTACACTCCTCCAAGTGCCAACGTAGCAGTTTTGACTCCTTTCGGTTCGCAAAAACCTGCTTCAAATGGGGAATTACATAAAGATACCATGCCACCTTAGCAAGAGGTCCTTTCTTCACCTCGATTACCTCGCCGTTACCTGATTGATTCTTCTTGACTTTATAGGTGGTTTTGGGCAACTCATTTTCCTCCATAAGCATGTTTACTAAAAGACCTAATTGCACTGTAAAACTCTTATCAGACCAGCCATTGCTTGCCTTTAATTTCAGCAGTCCAAGCATGGCTGATATCCTCGTGTACTTTGACTTGCAACATGTGAGTCCTCCATTAAGCCCCGGAATTTAACATATTCTCTCATCACAGTTTCCTTCTGCATCATGAAGCATCTAATCCAGATTGTCATCATGCAGCCTATCCAAATCGGAACCACAATCGACATAATCCGATAGCATATCGTTGACTTCATTAGCGATGTCTTTATTACTATCTTCCTATGTAATCTGCTCTTTAAAGTGACTGGTCCAACATGTATACCCTTTTTCGAAACCCCTTGAAATCAAATGTACTTCGATCTGCGCTCGGTTCTTAAACATCTTCAGATTCTCACAGTCAATGCGTGAATAGTACATATATTCCACCCCCTTATTCAACATATGCCCCTCGATAGCTCTTGTAAAAGAAGACACGCCATTAATGTACTCTTTACTTACACAGTTCTCAGCATACCGAGCTAGATCTAGAATATTATGCAA